>CM068306.1:46112893-46443472 GCA_034768735.1 Schistosoma mekongi
CTATATATGATAGGACCACCAAATTAACAATTCTGGAATTAGACCTAAAAATGCTCGGTAAAGAATGTTAAATTAGTTGATGTGGTAGTGAATTACTTAACTAGTACTTACTTTGATCAATTTTAAATTAATATTGGGTAAGTGTAGATAATTTAATCAAACACATTTACAGTGATAACTGGCCCCAAGTCATTTGATATATAATGACAAAAAAGTACTCATTTCGGACATATTGCTATTCAAAAAGTTTTGAAACTAAATTAAAGAGTAACCTGTCGTTCATTAGAAATAATCTCTATCATAACAACACTAACTTGATAAACAACACGGTGTTTTTAGTGACTGCATTTTACTTTTCAGTCAAATTATAACAGACTTTTAACAGTATTATCGATTGTCAAAAATATGTCGATCATTGCGGAAAACAACGAACAAGTGCACCAAAATTCTAAATGGTTTATTATAAATAATTTATTTGTACAATTCCAATGTGTAGAAACTTCTAACGTTCCGTAGCTTTAAGTCGCTGCTTCACAGGTTAGTATAATCTCTTCATATTCTATTGTTCAGACTATACAAATGGTGTGTTTGTTCTGTGTAAACATTCTTAAGTTTAATGTCTTAATAACTAAACCATCGTTCTGTAAATTCGGTACCTACCAAATAATATATTAAGCCGAAGACTGTATTACATAGATTAGTATGGAACTACATGGAAGTTCAATAGAATGTTTCGACCTTAATTCGAACGAAATCTAATTAAATATAAAATGTTTTGTATTAATGTAGCATAAAATACAACCAATAGTCATCACAATAGTTATAGACAAATATTAACGCTAATGCATGATGGTTTTCATTCCTACTGATTAACAAGTCAGGTGAACTAAATAAATAAACACGCTGGTAGCCAAGTGATTTATGATGACAAACTGCTAGTTATCATTTAATACAGAAAAACTGAATCTATGAGTATTTCTTAGAATTATAATAATAAAGAATGGTTCATCTTATTAATTAGTAAGATGGAAACGTTTCATGATTGTTCGTTCAACATCCGAATAATGATTTTTTTAAAAAAATAACACTATATAATGCCTAACAACTAATTATGTGCGCATTTCAGTTTTTTTTTAAGCATTGTCTATATATGATAGGACCACCAAATTAACAATTCTGGAATTAGACCTAAAAATGCTCGGTAAAGAATGTTAAATTAGTTGATGTGGTAGTGAATTACTTAACTAGTACTTACTTTGATCAATTTTAAATTAATATTGGGTAAGTGTAGATAATTTAATCAAACACATTTACAGTGATAACTGGCCCCAAGTCATTTGATATATAATGACAAAAAAGTACTCATTTCGGACATATTGCTATTCAAAAAGTTTTGAAACTAAATTAAAGAGTAACCTGTCGTTCATTAGAAATAATCTCTATCATAACAACACTAACTTGATAAACAACACGGTGTTTTTAGTGACTGCATTTTACTTTTCAGTCAAATTATAACAGACTTTTAACAGTATTATCGATTGTCAAAAATATGTCGATCATTGCGGAAAACAACGAACAAGTGCACCAAAATTCTAAATGGTTTATTATAAATTTTGTAGTCAGCTCAAACCATATATATATATATATATATATATATATAAACTACATTAACTGATATTGCAGCATAATAATATTTTCAGAGAGTAAGAACAAACATTTGGGCAGAATAACATGAACAAATTTTATTTCATTCGGCTGTCATCAGCTGCTTACAACTTATGAGTGACGTTATTCGGAAGTAATTATATATGTAATATTATCATGATGAATAGAAGTACGTAAGGTTTATAATAAAAAAAATAATAACAATAGCATAAATGAGTACTTACGGTTGTTCTTCAAGTGGTAGTTTTTCCAAATGAGGAGGTAAACCTTTCGGCAGATTATTTTGACTAGATAACAATTTATTCCTACTGACAGAATGGATTGAATGACGTGAATTACCATTCGATGAAGTAAACTGATCAAACGTTTGTACAATAGAATTAGTACACTGAGGGGGAGGAGCAGGAGATGCTATTATTACATGTGAAGTTATTGATACTGATGATGATGAGGAAGAGGATGAGTAGGAAGAAGTTGAACATGAGCCAGGAAGTGTAAGCATATTTGTTTCAGAGGAATTACAACACGTTACAGAATTTGAGAAAACATTATTATTCACTGTTACTGTAGTAGTAGTAGTAGTCATTGCCTTTATTTTCCCCGTATCCGGGACAACTGCCGCAGGATCGATAAAACGTCCAGCTGGAATTGGTATTTTATAACAAACATACAATAAGAATCTAAAATAAAGATTTACTAGATGACAATAGATGACGTCAAGACCACAGAACCAATTTTCTAAAGTTAAAAATGTGAAACACTGAATGATAACTCAATGGTCAAAAGGTAACATCGTTACCGCCAAGTTTAGATGTTATCGAATCAATCCACGATGTTGTGGGTGCGTATTTTTAGGGAATCCCAAGTCAGTGGGTAAAGTGCTCACCATGAAGCCTGAGATTCCTAGGTTAAAGCCCCCCCCTGAAGATGCTGTAGTTATGCATCGCTTAAGAGTTACAAGCTAAAGGACAAAACAGTTGTTTAGTGCTTCTTACTTTATAACAGAATATCTAATCACGTCAACCGATCGGCTATATAAACTACCGTTCTTTCTAGTGGTATTTAAATAATTACTATAGGTAGCGAAGTGATTGTCTCGAACCACTGGACTATTATGTCTCCACTGTAATAATGTCAACTAATTAAAACTACGCATTGTCACAACTTACAAGAAAGTGAAACTTCCAAGAGAACATTTATGATGAAATTAAATAGTGAAGGAAGATAAGGAGCAACCTTGAAGAGCCCTACTTGAAGCTGACGATTCTCGTGACAGCTTGCTATAAGCTCTAACTCAATCAATCGTATTCGAGTACAAAGTTTCTGTTAAGTTTATGTACTTTTGAGGTACGTCTTTAAATAACAAGCACTTTCACGGGACTATGATGAATTCAGAAGCCTAGAATTTAGAGGAGGATAAGGAATGAATGCACCCGTGCCACTGCAAACGATTTTGAGCCATGTCACCCAAAGCCTATAGCCATTGGCTACGATCATTATGCGGACCCCAACCAGGTAGTCTGTGCCTATTAACATGGCTCAGCTCAATTGCCAATGACTACACAGACTGGTGTCATATTTTGATTTGGGAGCCCCTAGCTTTTTTCCGCTTCCTGCATCAAACAGCATTGCTCATCCAGGTAGATGATAGTCGGGTATACGTAACACATGTCCTAACCACCTCAGCTAGTGAAGATTCACTATTTCATCAATCGATTTACCATGTTTACCTAGTTCTCTATTCCTAACCCATATATTGCATGCTCGGTTGTCCCAGCAAACACGAACAATGCTTCGAGGACATCTATGATCGAATACGAGAAGTCTATGAATATCCGCTTTCCTTAATGACTATGTTTCACATCCATAAAGTAGAACGGACCGAACTGCTGCGCAGTAAACATGTCCTTTGGTCGGTAGACAAATGTCTCGCCTACGCCACAAGTGAAGCGAACTGGCAAAGGCCGATCGAGACATCTGGTATATGAGCCGAGGTTTCATCAGGTACTAGATCATTAAGACTGATGAGACTCCCAAGATAAGTAAAACGGTCAACACATTCTATTGCTTAGTTCCCTATCACTAATTTCGGTGCCGATGTAAGCCAATCCTGAAGCAGCATTTTGCATTTGGTTGGGGGGAATTTGCATCCCAAACATGCCAACACTGATGCTTAAGGCGACCAGAACACGCTGTAGTTTATCAGTATCATCAAATAGAACTATCATCATCTATATATTCTAAGTCGGCAAGTTTATCTCCTAAAAAATCGAAACCTGAAAAATCAGACGATGAAAATGATAACTGTAAAAGTATGTCAATGATAAAATTAAATAAAAATGGGGAAAGCGGACAACCTTGGTGAACACTACATGAAGTAATCAATCCCGAGGACAGTTCATTATAAGCGCTGACTCAACTAGTAGTGTTCGCGTAGAGAGCCTGTGTAAGATTAATGCACTTCAATGGAACGCCTTTTGATGACAGACATTGTCACATGATCACACGATCAGTAGAGTCAAACGCAGCCTTAAGGTCAAGGAACACAACTATGGATGGACGTCAAAAAGTGTCTATGGTCTAGAACCTATTGAAGTGTGAATATTTGGTTTATACAACCACAACCAGATCTGAAACCACTCTAGTTTCCTCGAGTTTACTCTTCACGAGCTTTGGTTTTACATCGAAGTATTATGAAAGCTAATATTTTAGATATTATATTCGTTAAACTGATTCCTCGACAATTGTCACAAGAGGATTTCTGTCCTTTCTTATAGACTGGAATGATTGGCGATTGAGACAAGTAAAATAAGATCATGTTCAGCTCCCAGATTATAATAAAAGATCTCGGTTAATCTTACTGCAAAAACTGGTCCACCATCCTTAAATATCTCAGGGGTTAACCCTATCAGATCCTGCTGCTCTCCCTCGCTTTAGGTTCCTTATAGCCTTCTCAACCTCACTAAGACTTGGGGGATCAATATCAATTTGTCATTCAGATTGTTTTGGGATAGTGGGCAACTGAGATGAGACCGAGAGCCAGTTGATCTGTTCCCTAAAGTGTTCTAACCATAGGTCTAATCTTCTGAATTGACAGTGAATAATGGTCGCATCTTCTTTCGAGATAGTTTCACATACAGCCAAATCTCTGATGCCTGTTTCCTTGATAAATCTGAACGGGAGCCTACTGTTATCGATTGCCACTGCCTTTTCCATCCCATCACCTTTCGCTATCCACCACTGCTGACGAACATTATGTAAACTTTTAACCAGCTTGTGTCTAGGTTGCCTTCGCTCCTCATCGCAATCAGAGCGAAATGGGATGAGTTGCCAAGCATCTATCAGTTCAGTGGATTAAGCACAAATCCACTAATTTTTCTTAACCTTTTCGTTTAGTTTACTAGTAGATATAACTGCTGTTTGAACAGCTTTCTGGATATCATTCCAAGCTGACTCGGGATGGGTACAACTTACTTAGTTGACTAATTAGTTTTTCAGTTGTTCCTGAAATGTATTCTTGACTTTTTCATCATTAAGTTGAACTCTGAGGGGAATCCTTGTGGATCTTTTACGTCTAGTAAGATGCAGGCTAATACGCACTTGTGATAAAGCATGACATAAGTCTAAACATGTATTCCAAAATAAGTGGAAGTCTTCCATGGAGCCTCTCCAACGGTGGTTGATGGTAATGTAGTATGTTTGAGTCCAGCGATGAGTTGATTCTGGTGGTCGCCATTTCAACTGATATCTTTCCTTATGCCTAAAGTTGGTGCTTGCGAGAAATAGACGGTTATCTGAACACAGTTGTAGTAAACAGTCGCTATTATCTGTTCGCTGAGCCGCAACACCATAGCATCTACACCAAAGTGTCTCTCGGTTTCGTTTAGTCTACCTACTTGGGCATTAAAATCACCAACCTCTAATACTACATCAGTGCACTTAGCTTTTTAAAGAAGGTCGGAAAGATTTCTGCAAAATTCATCTCTTACTTCATCTGAGCTGCAATCAGTGAGGACGTAGATAGTAACAACGAAGAGGCAACAGTGTGTATTCCTATCTCCCCGAGTTCATACTATCCCATTTAGACGGACAGCGCTCAAGCGGCTGTCTATCGGAATCCAGTCAAGGAAAGTTTGTTTTTCTTCTAACGGGTGGTACATTAAAAGCTGACTGATCAACGAGGAATCCTTATCGAAAGCCCCAACATAGGGAAGAGGAAAGCTAATCAAACCCTTTTAGGCAGTCGTTTTGATATAAATCGAACTAAAAGGTTATATATATACATAACGTTATTGATTACTAGGTAAAATAACTTATAAAATACCATATGAGAAAGACAACGCAATAAATAATACAAAAGTTGATAACAGATCCCCGATAAATTTACAGTAACTGGAAAGCAGGAAAAGATAAAATAATAACTTATATGTCAACTGTAAGCTTACAGAAAAATGAGGAATTCATGAACTAAGTGTTCAATAAATTTGGCTTAAAAATCCGGTCAAAACTGAGGCCTAGATAAAAATGACATTAATCACCGCTCAGTTCTACAGAAAAATAGTCTTGTCCCGAATAACTTAGTGGTGGCGTCTCAGGCAGTGAAGCTTTATGGTCCAGGTTTGAACCCCATGGACAGTTTCCATTTAGTATAGGTATGCTATACTGATGAATGCTACACAGCATGAAATCTAGGTTAAATAGAGTATTATGCCAACTACCTCTGACAACTTTACGCAGATCATAACAATATACGTAACAACAAATAAATATTCAACTTACTCATTAGTTCAGAAACCAAACGACCATGTCGTGCATCCCAAGATTCATCGCAACTACTTGTGGATATGCTATCTAAATCGTTGGGTAAGACAGACTGTAAATTAGCGCGAGCTGTCAAATTCGCTTTCAAATCATTATCATTCGTGTTTTTAATCGAAATGAGTTTAGTAGCATTAAACTCTTGCAACTGACTGGAAACAGAGAAACCATGATGTAGATAATTTGGATGATATGATGACGGCGGAGGAGGACTAGTTAAACTTGACTTGACAGTTCTAATTACTTCTGTTTTTGCAGCTTTCATTGGATCACTACACTTAGGTGCGTTCAGTGGAACGGATAAATCGTTTGAAGAATTATTGATGGCTAGATTTAAATTTAACTAAATTTCAGGAAAAGAAAATAGAATAAACAATAATGAACTACTGTAATGAGATTATTTATACACAATAGGTAAATCTCTACAAAAACAAGAAGAATAAAGCTAATCAATTAAAATATAGTTTAGAAAAATCCCTTAAGTTATTCTAGAAAAAAGACAATAAATACTACTGAACAGACAATATAGTAGGTTCTAAGAAGTGACTAATTGTCGGTAAAATTTATTTATGTATCCTATGTGCAACACAGGACCTGAACATATGCGCACCAGTTCAAGTTTCCACATCTAAGCAGTACAGCAAGACGAACACTAAACTAGTAGAAGTAGTAGTTGCTTTGATGGAGGTCGGAAAAAAGTGTGGTCATGTAGAATATGATGCAGGGAAGAATTAATTCGCGAAAAGGTAAAAAGTGACAATTTGAGGAAAGATAAAGAGTGGATGTACATGCTCCAAAGTCGCCAATCCTAAAGCATGTCACCCACAATCTACAAACATTAGTTAAGACAAACCCCCAGCCAAGTAGCTTGCATCTACCAACACCATTCAAGCCAGCAGTCAGCGACTTCATCGACTAGTGCCGTGTTATAGTTCGAGCGCCCCTAGCTTTCTTCCATCCTGTTCCAATATCAGTCAGAATTGCGAGTCGAGATGGACAGTGGTCAAACATACGTAGCACATGTAGGGTACTAGACAAAAATGATAAATCGACTGATGACAATGTGAATCCTATTGACTAAGATGACTGGGACTACTGCCTACCCCTAAGATTGGTATTAGTTCGTGCATGTGAATGTCGACAAAAATTAGAGCCGTCAAATTAAAATGTGATATCAACCCATGACTTTATTGTCAGTCTAAGTAACGTTGATAGATGAAGACTATCTGATAAACTTCTGTGTTATTTTCGTGACCAGTGGTTAGAAAAATTAAGTGGCATGACACGGAATCTGTCTTAATGATGCATATGCTTCCACTCATCCTCCTCCTATGAATCTGGAGTTTCGTTCAACATTAATTTTATACTTTGTGGTGAGAATTCCTTCTCTTCGAATCATCTCTATCTGATATATTTTACTGCCATTTATACAATTACTACTACTACTCGACTCTGGTATTCATCTTGTTAATTAGATCTTACTGTAGTGTTGAATGGCAACTGATGCACATATATGCTAGGTTCTAGGTTGTTTATGACATAATGATTGTAACGTGAAAACACGTATATGTAATGCGACTTTTACAATAAATTTTACGAAATGGGAAAAGTCACATCACTAACACAAACTTTTAGAAAATCCCAATTCAAAACTAACTATGCCAAAACAAAATTTTCAAACATTCTACAGCATTCATTTATTTATACAGACGTCATTAGAAATGCTGAAATATTATACAAGGAAAGTAATCTTAAGAGGACTATTTTTACCTACTATCGGTCAAACTTCAAGGCCATAACACAATCAATTTATATGATTAGAAGACAAACTAAGAAATAAAGAAACAATGCAAATAAGAAAGCGTTGAAAAGTTATCATATTCTAGTTCCGTGTATTGATAACCAATCACGATTGTATGTGTGACAGAATCTAGCTCATTGTCAAATTTCGCGGCGACTGAGATACATATAGACAACTAAGTCGACAGAAAACAATGATTTGAAGTTTAGACGTCAATAAATTTGTGACCCTATGCTCCACATCTAATGCTATCAGTTAGTTGTAATTTTAATGTTGGCATAGCTGATTTTGTAGATCGCAGCAACCACTAAAAAAGTTGACAAAAAGTAATAAATGCAATGATTATTTGGTGAAGTAAAATTCTGTAAAGATGTTACGTAACTTTAGTTGTAAAAACCACTGAAAACTGAAAAGCAACGAAAACATATTTCGTCAAGTTGACATAATTTCACAATGACAATTATAAACCGACGTAAGCCATTTTGAACTTAATAAATAAATAAGCAACATTGACTATCACAAATACATAAAAACCATACAAACTAATGAAGTTTATAGAAAAAAATGAATTGTAACTTCGTCGTTGTTGCTACTGTCATCACTTTGCTTAAATTTATAAAAGGGAACAAAAAACAAAATGAATCAAGAGACATTCCAACATGGAAGTTGATGATCGATTAAGACTCGTTTTAAGGTCAGGTAAACTGTGAAATAACGAAAACAGTGACTAACTTATCATTATCAGCCTAGGAGAAGCCTGTAAACTTCACTACAAGTCGTTAATGATAATGATACATAGAGTGACCATGACTAAATGACATGAAAACAACAGCTGGTTTTCGCTAAATATATATGTGCGTCATAGAGATACACACAGACCGTGTGCGAAGACACACATGCTTCTCGTAATAATTACCAAAGAGATTTAGTAGTTTCGATGACCGAAAGAGGTAAATCGGTTAACCATTTAAACTCCAAACCAAAAGCACAATGGATAATTTAAGAAATAGAATTAATCTCTCCTACAACAAATATTTCCAAAAATTAAAGTTTCAAAATGAAGTGTATACAGAGGAAAAACAACAGCTGAAATGAAAATTTAATAAATTGGATCAATATAAACGTCTAGGTGACTGGAAGTAGTTGGAAAGAAAACTGGTTGATTTAGATTTAATGCATGTTGGGACATGTCAACAAAACAAACCTATTATCTTATTGTTCATTTCGAACCCACATAACAAAGTTTCATAGTTTGAGACCAATAGGCTATTCGAACAGATTGATTAACCAATAAGTAGTAGCTAATGCCACGGTTATTAAATCTTTTAAAGTTAATGAAATTCTATCAGTCAATTGCAAACATCTCAGACATACAGATCAGCCGTAACCCGAATAGCTATAGAGACGGTAGAAGACTGAAAAAAGAAGTGATAAGTCCTTTAAAATTTCAGGAACGTTTTACGAACGAATGGTCGAGTGAATTATCATAAGTCCAATATCGAATTGAAGTAGTTTTTGGATAGGTATTAAGTTTTAGTTGGTGATGAATTCGTCATAGACTGATGTTCGATGGGTACCATTGCAAACCAGAAAGCACTGGATAGCTGTTTTGTCCAAGTATGAGACTTCTCAGCAGTGCTTAATATGCCGGCGTACTGAATTCAGTTATATCTTAACGTTTTCAACGAGTATGAAATTATACATGCAAAGGCTTAAGTTTTACTGTTTCTGATAATAATAATAACAGTAATAGTATCAATGGTAATAGCAATAATAATAATAATAATAATAATAATAATAATAATAGTTTTGTTTAGTACTATAAATCCTGTTACACTGTAGAATTCTCAACTCCAGAGTATTATCGCAAACGTTGTCCGTTTAAAATAAAATCAAATTGTAATAATAAGTAGGTCCTACGCAATTACGATCGTGATACTTTTGCTGTCAGTTCAACTGAAATAATTATTTTCCATACACGAGATATATGCATTCCAATATGTTTGTGCCTCGCCTTTTCATGAGAAAGATAGGGAGAAAAATATTCCAATGTTTTCACTTAGATTCTCTGGGATTTAGTATTGTAATAAATTGTAAGCCTATTAGAATGTCACATGAGTAAATACAAGTAGCGCAATTACTTTGTTCAAACAAATGTACAACAGTATGGTAATTACAGTAAATACAGAGTTGAAAAAAGAAGTGGAATAAAACGTGAGAGTATGAGGACGGATTGTCTATTAGCTATAAGCTTTAGTAAAGTCGAACTGTGGCTGTCAATGGGATCTATGCCAGCTATAAACAATGTTAATCCAAGCACATGTATGCATTAACCCAAGCTGTCATACTAAATTAGCATAATCATATCAAATTAATACGAATAATTCTAGAATATAGTTCAATAAAAAGGAATGAAAGATTAATGGAACTTGAGATCTCGATGAAGAGTTAGTACACCTGTGAGATATATAGTATTATACTTTGCAATAACGACCAACCATCAACCTTTCGAAATAGTTTTTCTTCTCAGAAAAAATATTAAAATAATGACATGTAACATTTTGATCTTGCCTGAAAACTGTCAATTCTCATGTACTTGTTGCTACTTGAGAAATTTGTTTATATAACTTAACACCACTGTAAACTGATGCGAATTCTTAAACTATTCTGAAAATATACGTTATTATTATTATTATTACTGATTTGCATCTTTGCCTAGTACCCCGCCTGGAGCCCCCACAGGGTTTCTGCCGGTCCCAACCCCGGACAAAGGAGGAGGGTTGGGCATGGGGTTAGCAACTCCATCTCGTAAAACAACTACCATGCTAAAAAACAGCTTACAAGTAAAAATCTTTATAACCATTCTAACTCTGCCCTGGGAGTTGAAAGGACTAATATGACGCCTCATGGTGAAAGCCGAGTTCCTTCGGAAGCCATGAGGCCGATGCCCCCCCTTCTGACAACCGGAGCAACAATTAATATACTTGACCGACCCAAAACAGCTGTCCCCTGGGCACTGCGATCACACTCTCAGGTCATCACGACCTACCCTAATCCTCTTTCTCTTTCAGGTTCCTCAAGAATGACCCTTCCACGGTGCAGGCAACTGGGAAGTGATAACCGCCCTCATACCTCTAATCGCATTCAAACTCACCTTGTTCATGATCAAACATGTTCTTCATCTCTGGTTTCTACTTGTAACACTTCTTCTACCACATTTTCTATGCGTGCCACTTGTACTGGTTACCCAAGTTCCCAAAATGTCATATCAGGTCTCCTGAAGCCACTCTCGAAACTTCATGTTGGAGCTTTTAATGTGCGTACGCTGTGTCAAATAGGTCAACAAGCTGCCTTAGCTAAAACATTAGAATCTCTTGTAATTGATGTATGCTGTGTCTCCGAAACACGCATACAGAATCCCAGCATAGTCATCCGTTTGACCTCACCTAGTCAATGCAATGGAACTGCACACTTCACTCTTCGTTTATCTGGAGACCCTACAGCTAGCTCACGTGGCCTTGCTGGTGTAGGCATAGCACTAAGCTTACAGGCAGAACAGGCTCTTCTCGAGTGGATTCCTGTAGACAGTCGTCTATGTGCTGTCCGTCTAAATGGCACAGTACGAACTCGGAAAAATAGGGACACACGCCGATGCCTTTTTGTCGTCTCTGCTTATGCCCCCACTGATTGCAGCACAGATGAAGTGAAAGACGACATCTATATGAAGTTCTCTAGCCTCCTTCAGAAAGCTAAGCACTCAGACAGTAATTATTGCAGGAGATTTTAATGCCCAAGTAGGTAGACTAAATCAGGCTGAAAAGCACTTAGGTGGGTTACTCGGCATCCCAGCCCAGATAACAGACAACGGAGACCGTCTGTTGCAGTTATGTTCAGACTACCGTTTATTCTTAGCTAGCACAAACTTTAAGCATAAGGCGAGATACTGTTTAACCTGGCGACCTCCAACATCTACACAACGATGGACACTAATTGATCACATCGGCATCAGCTACCGTTGGAGAGGCTGTATAGAGGACTACCACTCTTTCTGGGACATGTGTCTAGATTCTGACCACGCCCTAGTGAGAGCACGTATCTCTATGCGTTTTACTGGTCGCAGAAAGGCTACATCAGGCAAACCCTTTAGATATCACTTTGAGACTGAGAACACTAAGATTGCATTTAGGAATGGTTTGCTAAGCATTTAGTCGCCCAAGACCAACAGGTCCACCCAGAAGTAGCTTGGAATGATTTTAAAGCAGGTGTATACGCAGCAGCGCTATCAGCATCTAACCCCAATCCAATGGTTATGAAAGACCATTGGATCTCTAGAACTTCTATGGAACTGATGGAGGCTCGAAAACTCATTCCAGCAGGCTCGGAGTATGATGAAGAGCGACGACAATTGAAACGTAGACTGACAAAGAGTCTGCGTATGGATCGTGAACAGTGGTGGGCAACAAAAGCACAAGCGATAGAATTATCGGCAGCGGCGGGCAATAGTAGACAGCTGTTCCGACTTATTAAGGACACTGGTATCGGCAGTTAGTGAAATTATCTCTGAAAAAGATGGGTCGATGATCTACTCTCAATCTAGAAGATTAGAACGATGGGCAGAACACTTTCAGGAACAGTTTAACTGGCCCCCAGCCACGCTTAGCTTACCCACAATCTCCAAGCTACCCGAATGGAAAACTGACATAGGTCCCCCAACTCTCAGTGAGGTTGAAAACGCCATAAGTAAATTGAAACGAGGGAAAGCAGCAGGACCTGATATGTTGTCTACCGATATCTCTAAGGATGATGGTCTAGTATTAGCGTGCAGGTTGACTGATATATTAGCCAAAGTCTGGGAACTTAACTTTATCCCATCTGACTGGTCTCGATCGCTGATCATTCCAGTCTACAAAAGGGGACAGAAATCCTCTTGTGATAGCCACAGAGGAATCAGTTTGACTAATATAGTATCTAAAATATTAGCCACTATAATCATCCGACGTTTAACTAACACTAGGGAACAACAGACTCGAGAAAACCAGGCTGGTTTCAGACCTCGACGAGGTTGCATTGATCACATATTCACCCTGCGCCAGATCCTCGAACACAGACATATGTACCAACGCCCAACTATAATTATATTTCTTGACTTGAAAGCAGCGTTCGACTCTGTAGACCGTGAAGTCTTGTGGTAATGTTTGTCATTAAAAGGCGTAACTCAGAAGTACATTAACCTTATAAAGGCACTCTACTCGGTCACCACTGGTCGAGTCAGAGCATATGGCGAATTGTCACGAGAAACTTCATCCTCAAGTGGAGTCCGTCAGGGTTGCCCCTTATACCCTTTTTTATTTAATTTCATAATAGATGTACTTTTAGAAATCTCTCTCACTTCTTTTAACTCCTCAGGAATTAATCTCCTTCCAGGAGGTTCTCTTGTCGACTTAGAATATGCAGATGATATAGTCAAATTTGGTGAAGACGCACACAGCATTCAGGGTCTCTTGAACACCTTGAGTAACAATGTAGGCATATTTGGGATGCGCTTCTCCCCTCCCAAATGCAAAATGTTACTCCACGACTGGCCTGCTTCTTCCCCTAAATTAGTTATAGGGAGTGAAGTAATTGAATGCGTTGATCGCTTCACTTATCTCGGAAGTCTCATCACCCCTGGTGGGTCGGTGTCTGACGAAATCTCAGCGCGGATTCAGAAAGCTCGATTGGCATTTGCCAATTTACAGCACTTGTGGCGCAGACGAGATATCCGTGTCTCAACGAAAGGCCGAGTGTACTGCGCAGCAGTCCGCGCCATTTTAACGTATAGGTGCGAAACGTGGGCCATGAAAACTCAAGATATGCGTCGACTCCAGATATTTGACCATAGGAATCTTCGTAACATCGCTCGTATTCCATGGAATAACCGGATTAGTAATAGTGAGGTTAGACAAAAGGTTCTTGGGAAACACGGTAAATCAGTCGAAGAGGTCATTGACCTTCATCGACTGAGATGGCTGGGACATGTATTGCTCATGCCTGACCACCGTCTACCCCGTCGTGCGATGTTGGCTAGGGCCAAAGCAGGATGGAAGAAGGTTAAGGGCGGCCAAACCAAAACATGGCATCAGTCCATGAAGTCCTTGACTATTGGTCTAAGCCATGTAGGTAGATGTAGACTACCTGGTTGGGGTCCGCGTGACGATCGCAACAAATGGCTGGAGACACTTGGCGATATGGCTCAGAATCGGTCACAGTGGCGCAAGTGTATTCACTCTTTAACCTCATCTAGATCTTGAATTCTATTGTTATTTTCTGGACATCTTTACTTTACTCTTCCCTCTTGTATTCTGTCTATACGTTACCTCAATAATCTCGTAGTGCTAGTGTGGTATGGCAACTTGAACCTACAGGCGTTTGTGCCCGGTTCTACGTTGCTGATGATGATGATGATGATGATGATGATGACTTAATTCTTAACTTCAGCACTGCTTACTCAATAATTCTAAGATACGCGGACGACGCTTCGAAATCACCTGTGATCAAAGATCTGCAACATGCACATGCCTTCTACTTCCGCACCCATAAGTTAATATAGAGCGTTCGAAACATAGATATTTCGCCTACATCACAAGTGTTGCAACTTGGAAATATTCAAACAAACTTTCTGAAATAATGCATACATTTCGTCAGACTCCAGCATATTCAGGAATGAGTATGCTTTCAAGAAAAGTGAAGTGATTAATGCACTCAGCTACTTCACTCCCAGTAACCAACTAAGATAATAATGTAGGCCAGCCCTGAAGTAACATTTTGGATTTAGAAGAAGAGAAACGTATCACAAGCATCCGTGTATTGTTAATCAGGACGCTAGTTACGTCTTAGAGACTAAACAAATGAAAATCTTAATAGCAGCAACAGGAAAACTTAAACCTTTTCATATATAATTAACCGGTTAATGACTTTTTTATAGGATCAATTGATAAACAATGCAGACCGAGTTGTCCTAAAAATCATAAGAATAAATATTTCGTTGTCAGCTGAACATATGCAGAAATATCATACAACAATTAATCACGTAACAAGATATTCTCTTATTATTACCATTCCCATTTAAAATTTCATGATTTATCCGAAACTAAACTGAGTCATACAGTACGCATGTATGTATGTTGTATGCAAATTCAACTAATGAATAACATAAGTTAGCACCTTCTATTAAATCACACAAATGTGTTTACCTAAAATAAGAATAAAACAATTAACAGTTTATTTATGTAGAACATTCTAAACATGAATAGCACCAAGACAATGAGTTTCAACGGTGTGCAGCAGTAATTATGTGTTCAAACAACCAAACTTTATGTTTCTATTGCATATTAAATTAATAAAGTTCGATTATTAATATATTTTTCTCTTACAGTTCTATACGTAACCAACATTTTTGATTGGAAAATGAACTCAAGGTTAACACCTCAAGGTAGCACCTTGTAATAGGCTATTAACTAATCCTTATTTGAGACATCAATCGTTACGTGAATTGAAGGAAATACATTTCTGAGGTATTTTACAGTACTTTGAAAATCAGTGTACAAACGTATTACATGAAGAAGTTGAAGTACATCTACCCACATTTTCTCAAACTCACTAAAAAGTACGTTATTACATGGTCTTGTGGAAATTTTGGATTTGAAATTTGACATCGTAGATTAACTTTGGTCAAACACTTAACACTAGGAAGTACTTAAGAGATGCCTTGCCCTAATATAGAAAACTAGGTGATAATTGCATAATATTACGAATGGCTTGAAGTCGGAAACGTAACTCAATGGACGTCAACCCAGTTGTCTGATAGCTAAGCACTCGTTGAGATGCCTACAAGTCCTGGGTTCGACCCGTAGTAACGTTGTAGATAAGTAATTTTGAAAAGCCCTACACTAGAATGGAATAGTCTCCCAAAGTGTCCTGGTTTTCAATGTTTCTCTAACCTAATTAAGTCCGTAATATGAAATTTCAAACTTATAATTTTCTTAAAACGATAACTGAAATTAAAATGTAAGTCGTTAAGTGGTTGATTATATTTGCTCAATCTATCGAATGATCTCATAAATCTCTCATTTCAAAATCATGAAACTCAACTGCAGACTTTCTATAAACTCTAAACATTTTTGCATATATATACTACATATCATTCATGTTAACTTTTTCATTTATGTAGAATATTTACTTATTAATCAATTTAGAAATTATACTGACAATCACAATTTTTGTTTACCCCAGGAAACATGCACATATATACGCTAACATATTATTTCAACAACACCAACAAAGCTGAAAAACAAATAAATCAATTGTCTGGTTATGTTATATATTCATGCTCATACACTATCAGTGTAGGTGTCGATCATTACATTTTAAATCTCGAATGGAATTCTACTTTTACACTATCCTTTGCACAAATACAAGTAGAAACGCACATTTCGAAATAATATAATTCTATACAACAAGTTTTAAAATCGGAAAAAATTCGAATCCTATCTACATTAAGTCATGAAAGTACATAGTTCAGTGACAGAATCATTTTTTTCGACCCAACAGTTTTTAAGTATTAATTGAAAAGCTAAAAAAAATTACAACTCACAAAAATTAGGAATGTGAACAAGTGGATGATGACTCAATGGTTCAAAGGTGACACATTTACCATGAGATCCCAAGACCTTGGGGTTATATCTCTACTGGAGTTGTGGATGTAGAATGCTGGAATATGGTAACGAAACAGTTACCTAATGTTCGCCTGCTTCCCAACATTTGTCATACCAATGTCAATCTATGTTACGAACTAACTTTAAATTTGTTGAAATCTTAATACAAGGAGTTATGTACTAAGAAAACCAGTTAAATAGTTTTTGAAGCTAAGTAAATCATTAGGAAAAGGCTGTTGATAATTTAATAATATACAATCATTGCATTGGATAGAGCGACTGATTTTATTCACTTTTTTTTCTAATCAATGAGAAGTAGGACACTTAAGTAATGTATATAAGGATGATTTAGATCTATCTTGTAGGTAATATTAAATGAATAATTCAGAGTTGCCAGCTTAGAATATACTACACGTTGTGATATAAAGGATATGATTAATTTTTAAATAAAGGTAGACCTCCTTTGTAACTGCTACCTTGATACTATAAACACGTTTGCCTACACTGATGAATCAAGTGATAGTGAGATTATCTCTGGAAAGAAGGAACTTTTAACTGTTCTCAGCATAAAAAACCAGCCCACTTGAACTCCAGCTTCACTCCAGTAACCTAATATTCTTAAGCAACGTTTAATGGTATAGGCCCCTACCAATTCCTGGGTGAATTAAAAAACACAACGTTAATCGGAAACCAGGATATAAGCGAGAAAAGATAGAATAACTCTCGAGATTTGTAATGATGGTGGTTCAGATTCAGTAGTTATGTTTTCTGGTATTTCAGTTGCAGTATGGGGGCTGGATATCATGATATGTGAACGATGTAAATGCTGATCAGCAGGATCAATATGAAAGGACCAAAACTCTTCTAAAGTAGCCCAAAAAGAATCAGCATGACTAACACAATGTTTAAAACAACACCTTAAACAATTATCAAGCGTTTCACTAAGACTCATGAACTGCATACACGGAATCATTCGTTAAGCCGTAAACTTTGGAAATACTTATTGATGTTAGACATAAAAGTAGCATTCAATCTAGCATCCTCTCCACTGGTCCCACTTTGTTCAATTTCATGATGAACTTACTACTAAAAACAACCGTTACTTCATCTGAATTTTCGGCGATTGATCTCTTACTAGGAGATCTACTATTCGATTTAGAATACACGGATGACATAACACTGTCTGGCGAAAACACTGACAAAATATATTACTTGACATCTTTAAACAACTATTCGAATATGTTCATTATGCGTCTCTCCCCACCTACATTCAAATTGTTACTAGTCTGAGTCGATGCTAAAATTAATGATAGGTAGTGAAGTAGACAAATGCATCGACCACTCCACTTATCTTACAAATCTGATCAATTTAAATAGGTTGGTATTTAACAAAACCTCTGTTTGGATGTAAATGCTCTTTTTGGCTTTTGACAACTTACATCACTAATGGCATAGGTGAGATGTCTGTCTACCAATAATTTCACGAGTATACTGATTAACAGCCCTCTCTGTCTTGCAGCATGGATACGAAACACGGCAATTAAGAGTAGATGACATTTGTAAATTACTGGTGCTTGATCACAGGTGTCTTCGAAACATTGCTCGCGTTTATTTGGATCATAGAGTAAGTAATGGTGAAGTGAGACACATGATAATAGGTAAATATGACAAACCAGTTGATTAGAATATAGATCATCATTGAGTAAGATGGATGTGATATGCAATACGTAGGCACAACCACTACCTAGCTTAAAGCACAATGTTGGCTAGTGTAAGAGGAAGATGAAAAAATAGGGGCAGCTAAACCAAAATGTGACATCAGATTATGAGGCCGGTGAATATTGGTTTGAGCCTTGTAGGTAAGTTCAGAATACTTGGTTGAGGTTTGTGAGATTGACGTAATTAGTGATTGGTAACTCTGAGTGACATGAATTACAATCGGCCACAGTCGTGTAGGTGCTCGCTACTTAAGGTATTTTACAGACTAATTCCGAACTCCAGAATCAAGTCTTCTATGCTGGTTCTCTCTTTAACACCACTGTTGCTATTTCTACTTTTACCACCTTAGTATTCATCTTGCTTTGAGGTGTGGCAACATATGTACAAGGTTCTATGTTATACAAGACTGATTGATTGGCTTACATCAGATAAAATAAATTCAAGCCCGTTTAAATGCTTTAGTATGATAATTTAATACGTATTTCCATTCGTTTTAACGACAATACATATTTAGAGGACTTTTATAACCAATTTGATCTTTTGTCAGCTACGAATATTTTCCAACGTATATTAAAGTTATCTTTGTTTTAATCTATGATGATCATGATTTATTATATTCATGTTCCGGAAAACTTATAAATTATTTACATAGTGATAATGGAATTAAGTTCTGTGCAAGTGAAATCGAAAATAATCAACGAAGAAAACGTGATCTTGATTGAATTAGTTTGGAACGAAATAATAACGCTTGAGCGTACTAAAAAAACAAAATCTTGACCTGCTTGTTTTTGAATTTAATTTAGACCTAAATAATTTGCAGTGATTTTGATGATAATGGTTTCAAACTGATGTTTGTATTTGTCACAGATCGATCTCAGTTGAGTACCAGTAAAACCTGGAAAGCACTGGACAGCTGAGGAGTTTCATACTGGAACAAAACAGAGGTTCAGCGCACCCTGACTTACAACAGCATCGAACCGAAATCAATCTCAGACGAATATTAATGAAAATTCTTGTCTAAATTGATAGTTTCCACTGTTTTTCCTTCAAAAGTGTGAAGTCATTCAGTCTTTAAGAATGTGGAATCTTCGAAGCTTTAAAATTTCACAGCAGTTTCAATGAGGGTAAATTAAGGGCAGAAATAATAATATTGAGAAATCTGAGTGAATACGATTCATAGCTAACAGACAAAATCAAAGACAGAAAAGTATGATAGGATTATAAAATTCGAGATATAAAAGAGCATCAAATATAAATTCAGTTGTACCATTGCAACTACAGTTTTATAGCCGTAGATCATAATAATACTACAAACTTCAATCACGAAGGTTGCGCTTTAAATAAGCAGTCTCTAACTGGATAGACTTTTATCAATCTAATACTCTGCTAGTCAGCATATGTAGCGTTAAGTTGTGTTTAAGCGTATGCAATACACGTCACAACCACATAGTCGTAATGTCATTTATCTATTTCTGGACATATCAAGAAATAAATATCTGTTTACTGGATTATCCTACAGCATTTTCATGATATGTGAAAGCGCATAATAAGGCTAGAAAACATTACAAATGTGCCTTGAAGTTAACAAGAAAAATAACAGATGAAATCAATTAGATTCAAGATGGAAAAACATTGTAAGGGAAAGTTATAAATATATACAGGTTAATCTATTAAAGCTCACTTTGACTCCCATACTCCATGAACCATTATATGCATAATCGTATTCGCCGTTATTTTCACCTTTTCCATCAGCCTAAATGGCAAACGAATAGAAGATAATATATATAATCAGTGCAAACTATTAGTAATAGTGAGAACTTCGTGACTGAAGTTATGCATGTGAATTTCAGCGGAGAAGAATTCTAGTACAATTTCTTGTAAACAAAATGAAAGAATTCTAAAGCTGAGTTATAAACTATGGTGCACTTCATCTATTAGGTTAGTAAAAACACGATGATTCATTGTTTTAATGAACTAAAAGTAGAACAAAAACTAACAAAATATCCTTACGGTACAAAAAGAGTAGGAATATAAGATATAACTCTCTAATCTTTTGGAGTTTATGGACAATGATTGTATGATGAGTATATGTTACTCTATCACTACTCCACAGGTAGACTCCAAGAAATTGTGCGACTCACTGATTTGATATGCTATCAGACACCCCTTAAAAAAGAGGTTAGTTGCAATCTTTCCGTGGTTGTTCATTACAAACTTCAATTTATTTCCCTATATTTTCTGTTACTTTGTAAACTATCTATCACTTCATTTCATGCCATAATGTATAAAAATTAATGTGTTTAAATTAAAATAATGTTGCTGATTAGGACATGGAACAAAGCGAGTACAATAGTGCCAAATACCAAACAAATAATCAATGTTATTTTTTTCTGTTAAGATTTTAGTGTAGTTCGTAATGGCTACAGTATCAAAAATATTTATTGAGATATTTTATTAGATATAACAATTTACATTATTATAGGCATCCTGAAGTAAATAACTGTTGATCTCATACTTGCATTGATTTAGTTAACAAACAGAATGAATTTAATAGAATTAGACCGAAAACTTGTCTACGTTACCCTTGAATAGTTGCCCGATTTTACATCATGTATATGTAGGCATGAACAGAACTAAGATACTCTATCTAGGCCATGTTCATGTTCCAATTTATTTCTAGTTTATTGTAGCTACCTAATCAACAACATTAAAATGAATTGACAAAAGTCTCTCCGCAGATCACGATATTAATTAACACTAATTATAATTCCAATAATGCATGAAAATAGCATCCAGAGTTTTAAAGAGATGAGGTTATTTTAAATGTCTTCACTACTAAATAAATGTATCATAACTAGCAATTAGTCAATTTTCCCTTCATTTTGCATATAAATGGTGTATAAAGAGGTGTAATTTTCATTAAGGATTTTATTTTAATCAGCTAGAATTATCTGTAATTGTTGGATATAATTAAGTCAATGTAGAGCAGATCGATATGTCGAAAAAATACAAATATAGTATAATTTAGGGGGTGAAATTAAAGACATAATGACCGTTACTCTTTAATACACAGCATACATTCACTAAATGAATGCGAAAATGGTCAAAATTACTAGGCACGAAATTCACATAAGAAAACAGAAAACGTGGAGAGTAATCTAAGTACCTATAGGGATATAGAAGGTGAAGAGAAGCCATAGATCATGTGTTATGTTACTTTAGTAATAACAGTAAAACTGATGAAGCTGAATTGCATGTACCACCCATCCTGTCTTTTTGCATTAGTTTAGTGAGTTTTATGGATCACGTTGTACTGATTAACATTCGAAGAATTGAATTATTTTGTTTACGTAAATATCTCACAGGAAAGTTAGGCAGAGATGTACTCAAAAGCGTAAATAGTGTGAAGGGATTCAACGGAAAACATTAATCACTTATTATTTTATTATCAATAAACTTAAATAGCTATGATCAATATGGAGCCTGACAAATTGGAATTGGTTAATGTTGTCAAGTAACATCAACAGGACTAGATGAGTGGAGTACGAATCGAAATAATGAAGCTGCAATAGTAATGAGAACAATTATATATTGAGAATATGGTTCGAGAAGAAATAAAATGGAATGTATAGAAGAATACTGCAATTCAAGATCTAGGAGGAGACAAAGAACAAATCCACCAATAATCTGTCTTGTTAACAAGAGCCTGTTAAGAGTAGTCTGTAGTTGAGGTTGGGGAGTGACAAATAAATGAAGACATTTCTGAGACCGTAATAAAATTTGTTATTGCTTCTCTAATATTTACTAAATATTATTTCTGTTTAATAAAATGTTTTGGTCCAGTTTTTGTTTTTATGTATCTCCTGCAAACGATATTAGAAAACACTTTCAAAGTTTGTACCCAAGAGAAGCAATAACAAATTATATATATATATATATATATATATATATATATCGACATTAATGAAGTGGTGGTTTGTCAGACAACGATATAACAAGTGCCAAGTGTTCATGAAAAAAACTTACAAATGATTAACGCAAAGACGATGTAAACGAAGTGATTATTATTTAAAGGTTATAAATATTAGGTAAAAAATGATAGACTACATGAAACCAATTAATGTCTTCGCTAAAAAATCGTATATTAGTACCAAATACGTAAGGGTAGAGAGTAAGTTACAGATCTGAATCAAGAAAAGAGACAGGTTCTGACAACAAACTATTGAAAATTTTAGAAAAAAAAGGAATATACTTATCCACACTGTACAATACATTTTATGGAGTAAGAAATTTCTTAAAAAATGTTTCCAACTGAAACTGTGGATCATGTTGTTCACTAAGTTATTTGATGATAGATAATATTATTGGTTTCACTTTTAATCGATATTCTATAAAATGAAGGATTATAAACTGAATGATTACGTTTCTGGCACTATGAACTTAAACGGTAATAGGAATTAATCGCCTACTAGCTATAACGTACGTTTATCGACAACACGAAGTATTGTAACGAATACGGAGACTTCATTCTTAACTATTCTGTTCTTAGTTGCATTTCCATCACTGAATAAATTAAAAGGATTTGGAAAAGCGACATTTCATCACTTCATGATTCGTGTTTACTTTGGAATCAAAAACTCTATGTCGGGCTCCAACACTAAGGAATTTGTCGATGTCCGAAAATAAATCATAATCATCCTGAAGGGAAGTAAAGTTTTTATAATTTTTAGCTATTGTTTCAAAGAGCATTATCAAAATGTGTATGCCTGTTATTTATCGTTGCAAAAAAATAGACGGTTATTGGACGGCAATGCAAATTTATGAATGCGGTTCTCCAGCTTACGATAACACGTAGGTGAGAAGGTTATGGAACGCAGACTGCAATAAACCTCTACCATTTTCAGGCAATGTGGTTTTTAATGATATTGACTTTGCCTGTTCTACATTTGGTAAGCGCGTAGAAGCCCAACATACATCGCAATTTTCGTAAAATCAAACCTTCCTGGTAAATACATAACTTATTTTAGTGTTAATATGTAGAGAACTTTGAGCAATTGAAATCACATATCAATTCCCTTCGAGGCGCATGCAAGTACCAGGTGAATGGAGAATCAAACTTGGAGTGTTTTCTTTTTGTGACGGCCGATGAGTTGATTTTAAGTAACCGTAAGAATCAACAGTAAGAATGTTCTTATATTAACTGGTCGCTCTAGATGTCAACTAACAGTTATTTCGAAAGCATTCGCTTTTATCAGAAGATAATCTGTTATATTGACGACTGAGTTCCGGAATTCTTTCTACGAAGCCACAAACAGTAGAAATGTAAGATGTTTTATAATAGATGATGCAGGAACGATAGCAGCAACAATCAGTGATGCTCACCCTAATGCTCATAATCTATTGTGTAGTGTACACGTAATCTGAAATGCTATAAAACGAGTATGGAAACCAAATATTTACAACAAATTATTAAATTTCAGAGACTACAACTTAAGACAGCACAATTTATTTAGCGACTAAGGTACAAAAATGTGCTGATAGGTATTATTAAATGCATATTCTAATAAACGATTACTCTCAGATTTGAAAAAACCTTATCTTTGTTGGAAATGTGGGGACTACTAAAATTTCTAATTATACTATACTTATCCATTTCATTTGTAAGGACTATGAAAATGTCATCGAAATAGAGAAGATAGAATGTTAACATTATTATCTAACACTCTATCACTTGTTTGTTTATGAACTCATTTTTACGGTACATTATGTATCTCAGTTTAGTTTTTTGTAAAAAAATAATTGAAAAGAAGTGTTTCTCTAATCTCTTTGTCTTTTCTAAATTTCCCATTTTGCATGAATTGGACGAACTATAATGGCTCATATATGTAGAAATTTGTATTGTTTGCAAACAAACTACTTAGATTTCACGTATATTACGAAACGTGCTATCGGAAACACATTAAGTGTTATTCGTGTTTATTATGAAGTATTCATCGTATTTTAACAGCAAATTTTCTCAGTTTTATTTGAAATGACAAAGGTTTCAAATAATATATGATTATCATGTAAGCATCAAGCATCAGGTGTGAATGATATAGAATTAATTTACCAAAAAATTTTACTAAGTTTATGAAGCAACCTCACTACCACTACCGACTAAAATAATGCAAGTGACATTTTAAAGATTTAAGACAAACAAAATATTGTCGATTTTGATATTGCGAATCGGTCTAAATTAGACAACTATTGATCACCTGGAAGCACTGGACAGCCCTTTCGTCCTAGTATGAGACTCTTGGGCAGTGTGTATCCGCGACCCTATCGGGGATCGAACCCAGGGTCCATAGGGAACACTTTTATCACTAGACCACTGGGTCGGCTCCTAATGATAATGGATGTGCACTGCTGAAGAGTCCCATACTAGGATAAAACAGCTGTCCAGTGCTCCCAGGTAATCAGGGGTTGTCTAATTTAGACCAATTCGTGATGTCAAATTTGACAGTCAACAATCTTCACGCCAACCAATTATAAACAAAATATTCATAGCTTAAGAATAAGGAGAAGAATATTATGTACGCATGAAGGTTAACGATATGGAAAATGAGAGAATGTGTTTAAAAAACTCTACTTCACCCTGCTTTGATATGGCCTATGACGAAAATAAAAGTAATGAGAGGTTGTACACACTTCTAAGTATGTAGATTTATTTTGTTAGTATAGATTATAACAGCTCCAGCAGTGTGACAAAACATGAACCTGCAAGCCATGCGGAACAGTTGGTGAAATTCGGCAAATCACTCGAAAAGATTTATAAGCAATATAACACAATACCACTTGATTCGTATCAATTTTGTTACTACTATAAATTATATATATATATATATATATATATATATATATATATATATATATATATTGCTATCTTGACGTGATAGTTGAGCTTAAATCAATCATGCTAAAGTGGTTGGGAAAATTGTCCCTTCACATCCTACAATCGAAGGCTGGTAATTTGAAGAGCTGTAAGACTAAAGATGGCAAATCTAAGATCCGAGGGCGAAACTGTACTGTCGACTTCACAGGGATATGATGGCAGTAAGGTCAGTAACTCTACCTTCCTACAACAGACAGATCCTTAAAAGTGTACGCTCTACATTACTCTACGGATTCCCGCAGTCGGTTGCAAGTACTTAAGGACTATGGATCTAGCATATGAAAATTAGTGTGTCATCAGATAATCAAGGTTAAACCTAACCCAGTTTCCTTTTGAATTGTTCTATAATGTGAGCGATCGGGAAGTGATAACCACTCTCACTATTATCAGCGTTCAAGATTACTAGTTAGTGTAATGCCTTGACAAGAATCAGACCAATGGTCAATTACTTCATGGACTGGTGTTAGGTTTTGGCATGACTCCTTTGCTCGACTTCTTTCAACCTACTCCTAGATTCAACTAACAACGCACGTAGGGGCAGGAGTTAGGTGAATGTACGTGCAAATGTAAATATTCCAGCTACCTCGGTTGATGATTTAAAGTGGAAATAAATAAATCCTTCAAGTAAATACTTACTATTATTTAACTCATTCTTAAGTTATTCATAAGTTACTCTCAACTTTGCGTATGCTTCCCTATTGTTCACATGTTCACCTCATCAATCAATCATTTACTAAAAATAGTTTACTCTGTTTGTAGTTTTATACAACTCCATAACCTTTTTTTAATAAATGAAGCATAAAACAGTAAAACAATTCTTAATTACAACAGCCGATGAATCTCATTAGTTCACATCATGCTTTTTAAGATAAATGTTATTTTATCTTTCGTTTAAAGTATATTAGGTTCATTTAATGAATACATTATTCTAATAGAACAATAAAAGTTCTAGAATATTCCAATTAAAATAATACCATTAACTTAATTCTAGCAATAAAAAAAATGGAAGCAATGTAGAATCTAGAAAAATTTTTCTATAAAATTAGTTCACATGAGCACACCACAAAATGCTATAAGGAATAAGCAAAATCAACAAAACCAACAGTAGCAGAAACAAGATAGCATTATAAGAAGTATGCTAATTTAGCAATTTTTTAGTATATAGGAGGCTGAATTTCGAAGCCTACATCACGCACTAACTGCAGACAGATAACAACCATTGACAAATAGAAAGCAGTGGACAGTTATTTCACTCTAATATGAGACTAATACGTGTCTAAGACACTGCCAGAGATCAAACTCAGGACATTCAGACCACTGTACTAGTGCATTCAACCATTAACCATTTAACATCAAAACATAATGTGTGTAATCTCAAGTCACTTAGACTAGTGACGATATTGTATTTTGATTGATAGAATTTAACCATTAATAAGAATTAGAAAAATATGAAATTGGTCACTGTTCAGCGATCAATCAAAATAAATTTACTGGTAATTTATAAACACTAGTATCACTAGTAAAGCTAACTACTCTATTATGTAACATTTTAGTGTTTTTTTAACCACTAACATACGCACATACAATAATCATAAAATACTAGTAATAAAGTATATATACATAATGTATGAATGCTCAAAACGCATACCATATGACTAGAATGATTACTAATTAGTTCATCATGAGGAAACGATAAGTGATTGGTATCATCAGTTGATTTTTGATCTAATTTATTCAAGTACGTTCGTCTTACATCCACATGATCGAGATCATCCACATGACTAATCGTTATCAACTCAGAATTATTTGTTGAATTAATGAGTTTATCATTTGAAGTAGAAGAGAGAGAGGAGGATGTCGATGTCGATGATGCTGATGTTGAAATAGTTAACGATTTCATATTTGATTCTAACGAATGCGAATCGTCAGTTAAAGGTTGATGATATGGTAAATTTGAGTTAGTTTTAATTCCATGATTGTTGTTCTGGTTGTCAACAGAAGTAGACGACAATATTAAGATACTTGAATGATCGGTATTTGAAGTATGGGAAGGAATTGTCGGAAGTGATGGAATGTAATTTTGAACACTTGAAGATGATGATGCTATTGGAATAATTGACGGTAAACGTGATACACCAATACCAAGCTGACGAGCTAATTTTAAATCCCATGCTTCTTCATAAGTTGGATAAGAACTGGATACATTAGATGAACGTGTACGCCCTGATAACCCATGTGATGAATTAGTCATGTTAGTAAGTGAACTTTGTGAATCGGTAGAATTTGTCTTCGCTAAATGTATCAATTGGTTCGCTTCATTGTAAGTACAACCTAAGAAAATGAAATTTTGTAGATAATGATGAATTCTTGACTGAAATACAATGATCAGACATTTATATACGAAATGCACTAACGTATCGACTAAGTGAAAGGACATGTTGAACAAGATTAAACATTAGGAATTCATTATGATTATGAATCACACAAAAGCTATACTCTAGTTATTATTGTTGTCGAAGGCGTCTAAATGAGGATTTAATTCATTCATCAAATACAGTTTGATGTATTCAATTTTGAGCCGCACTTCATGTGTGATGTTTAGTGTTAATGTTTGGTTTCAAAAACTGAATTAAGTGTAGCGTGACTAGAACTTACGAATAAATGCCTATCTTTCTATATGGTAAAAAACTTAGTAAAAGCAACCTAAAAATTATTTACTTTTACTAAAACAACTTTTTCACTATCAAATGAGACGAGGAAAAGAAACGTCAATCGCCATAAACACACTGAAATTATGTAAAACTTATAGAAGAAAACAACCTAAAGAAGGAGCATTCATCAAATTTAGTAGCTTTTTTTTATAATCAACAACTTCTAAACATAAAGTGATTATAATGTATCTAAGGTTCCAGAAGTCGTGAACATCAAATGCCGATCAGTCTTATATTACGTGATTTGTAATCAGTAATTATTTCGTCCTATACATTTTTTACAAATAAAAAAAAACATTTCTTTTCATTCAACTAAACAAAACAATTGTACCAAAGTATATGATCGATGGTTTGGTCGCTTTGATACTACCGATTTACTTTTGAGGGTGGGAATATCAAACACAATATTACAAGTATCATGATTATTTATCAGACCAAGTTGTTTTATTTTGTACTATCGATAATTGAACAACATTCCATCAGTGATTTTACTAGGATAATGTATATTTTATTTGTTGATAGTGACTAATGTAATGATAATAGCGAATTTATTATAATATCAAATTAACAAGGCAACAATTAAAATTATATGATCTATTGTACAATAGCATAAGTAGTTAATACTGATTAAACGCCTAGTTAAGTTATATTTTAAAATAAATCAAAACGTACTTTTTAGCTAAGAAGTCTTGTTTTAACTATCATTGTTAGTGTAGGGAAACATTAGAAAAACAGATCCTAACTACTGAAAACTAGGACACACTGCGCAGCTGTTTCGTTCTAATATAAGACTCCTCAGAAGTTGGTATCCGCAACCTTACTAGAGGTCAAATCCAAGACCTTCGGGCCTTGAAGTGAGAGTTTAACCATAAAACAATGCGTTTATTATTGTTATTATTATTATTATTATATTTGTTACTATTATTACCGCAGAGACTTAGTAGAGAAACAAAATACACACCTACACACACGTAACAGTAACAGATGAGGAGTAAAAGACTTGGTATAGTTTTCACAATATACATATCAACATTATTATACATGTTTTAAGAATATTGTCTTTCTTGTACTTCGTTTGTTTTTCATCGACAATAATTGAGCAAATAAAAACGAATTACTAGAGAACAAATAACAGAAAAAGTTACAAAAGTTGAACAATAAGTACGTTTTACAAAATCATGAATCACCCCTATCTGCCTTTCTCTTATCGTACTACACAACAAAGAGACAATAACAAGACAAAGGATAACATGGAAGACGAATTTATGAAAGTGAACAGACAGTGAATGAATAAACAGGAAGTATAATATTAGTAATAATATACGAAAGTATACAGTTACATTTTGTTTTTATATTAATACTAACCATGACGTGAATTATTATTTTACTACGTACCATTCTTTTTTTCTGCTTAATACAACAATGTCAGGGCAGCAAATCAACATACATGTATATTTTGATTGTATTAAAGGACAAGTACGGTTGTTTGAACTCGGTTTCAGAATAAGTCTAACCCACTAGACATTCTATAGTGTTCGCATGCATATTTACTTGTAAATTATTTAAATATATAATTTAACTGAAGGAATACATATAATATGACTTTCAAAAACAAACTAGTCATGTATATAATTATGTTGACAGTAGAATGTCTGTACAATTAACTAAATCGCTCCAGACAATTTTATTGAGATTAGTTCATTACTCACCGATTTTAAATGGTACCCAACCTAGGTCAATCCATTACGAATACTACATAATTGTTTTTTGAAAACTACCATTGGGAAATTAACTGTTTGAAATACATGTAGACGATTGCAAAGAATTCGTCCGCGGATGACACTTAATGTTTCACTAAACGTGAATTTATTAACGAAGAAACGAAACATCGATAGTAAAAATTCATACATCAATTGTGAAAAGCAACAATTTTCACAGTGAAATGCTTCGTCTAATTGTTGAAAATAAACAAAACACCGATCATCTGCAAGTTGCATTCCTCACAAATTTATCTTACTTCGAATAACATTTAAAATCATGAAGCACTGGATTACTAATACATCTCAGTAATGGACTCCCCAGAGGTGTGTACCTTAGACCCCTTTACCTGCCAGGAATCTAAGTCAAGATGTACAGGTCTTAGAGTGAACACTTAATTATTAGGACTCTAAGTGATTTCCACAGAACCCCTTCAACAAAGCAGTTTCTATCAGGATGTATACCCAAAATAAACCCCCCCCCCATTACCCATTGCTACATACATGAGCTGATAAGTTAATCAATTTCTTCTCTTTAACACAGAGTAATTAAAAGCGTCAATAAGTGCTTTCAAATAAAACAAAAACGACAGTGTTTACAGAATACAATGAATTCAAAATATTTCCTTGCATTTGTTGTTCATTAACTCGCACTTGACTCTTTGATTGTATAATACACACAATAAAATTACGTCGCATTACACGATCAAGTTGTCTCCAGTAAATTCTAGAATTCAATCTATTTATATATATTCTAAATTCAACTTCCCCCACAAACTTCGTTTTCCAACAATTTAATGTTATCTGATGACTTATGTTTTTAAACACAAACAAATACACGACTGAGAATCAATATGGTTTAATAATTTCAAACCAATAAAACATACTTGTCTGTCGATTGCTGTTAACATGAATGTGTTGTTGTTGTGAAGAGCAATCGGAAACACCTGACTGAAAATCAACTAACACACGAGATGAATCACTTGTTGTAGAAATGTTAGTTACAGGAATATTCTCATTAGTAGAAAAATTATCGATGCATGCTGTTGTAGTAGCAGTGGTCGTCATAGCGGTAGCAGTTATACAAGCATTAGACTTAGATATTGACGATTGCGTTGACTGGATAGGTGATGTTTTAAGATGAATCCCATTCTTCCCAACTGTGCTACGAGGAACACGTGAAAAAGGACTGGCTGGATGATGTGTAATTACAGTATTACCACGCGGTGAACTAGCAAAACAAACTGTATTAAATTAAGAATAAACAATTAAATAAATCTCTGTTGTTTAATACGTGAAGATATAAATTTTTACCCAATAACAAAATACACATTTCATAAGATGACCTTAAGTAAGAAGAATATGTATTTTATTTAAACAGTAATATTCAGTAAACGTCTTAATGTCATACGAGAAATTACAATATTAAATTGGAACTGATAAAGACTGGCTGTGTTCCAAAAGTTATTTTAGGTAATTATGATCACTAGTGTAATATAGATATGTATTGGGAATGAAAATAATAGGTCGTCTAATATTTACAAAGATTACGCATATGCTTTGAGGAGTTACTACAAAACTAAAAAGCACTAAACAATTATATTGACTAACTACTGCAATAACTAAAATAACATATTTATGAAAAAAACCAATTTATTTTTAATTTATGAGAATAGACAGAAGGAATTCAATCAGTTAGTTATGGGCAACATAGAACTTAGCATAGGTGCCCATAGGTTCAAGTTGCAATGCCACATTAGCATGAGATCAAACCTTGCCACTGTTTTCTTCCTAAAGTATGTAAAAGTAGTTAAGTGTAGAAAATTATGTCTAGTACACTTCCATCTATTTATGTAAATACAAGGTGATTAAAAAGAGTACGAACTAACTGGATGTCATTATCCTACAATCTATGTTAATAGAAGACGTCAATAGACATCAGTAAGAATTATTGAGGAAGTTTATAAGAGACTACTTAACCTAGGTTCACTACTAGATGAAATTCCTAAGAAAGAAGTACCTGCAATATTGAGGGATTCGATCCTACCTCATCTAACCTCATAGTTTGAGACATTACCACTCAGCTATTCGGGCTACGACTGATATCTCGAGGAGTAAGATGTTTACACTGGGTAGTTCAGTACTAAGGACAAAAGAAACATGATATTGATCACTATTTAATGATCATTTAGTCTAATACACAAATTATTCTAACCTTTAAGACATTATGAACACATGAATACTTCGATAGCAATATTCTGATGAGTAAATTTTGCTTACTGTAATAAACTGATACTCAAATTTCGTTTAAGCTACAGACAGTGACAACACTAACCATGTTGAATAAACGACCATCATCTAAATATGTACTTTTCGACATAGTATCTGACTTTAGCTAAGTGATTTCAATCTAAGACTCGCTAATGCACATATAATACAAACAGGCCCAACTATTCATATTAGCTATACTAGTAGTATTAATTATGAAGCATTTAAGTACTCGTAATTTAATAAGTGCACTGAGTGTGGAGTTAAATATGTTAAACTTTGGTTCAACATGAAGTACTAATAAGAACGTGTGAAACAGAAAAACCGATCGACATTGTATCACTTTATAATCGTCAATGGAAATGCTTTCATTTAATGTGAACGCATAAATAACAACACAGCAATCACTGAACTATAGAGAATAAGACAAATTTTGGCGGAATATAGGATAAAAAATAACTAACATATTTCATATATCATGTCCACATACAAAGTAATCAAGCGCCGAACGAACAGACGAAATAAGGTGAATATGATAAAAAAGCGTTAACAATTACTTTGTTCTGGGTTAAATGAAGTTATATGAATCTCACGTAATTTTAATGTAGCTGAATCTGACCACCTTCAATTAATATAAGCTGTCTAAATTATTTTAGGTCGAATGATTCTATTACTAAAGTACCGTGGTTAGTTAACCTGATATTTTTATTCTGCGTCAGTCATAAGCATCATCGGAACCAATATGCACAAGTTATCTCACCATGTGAACATAGAAAATTAGATCGATAAGATGAAAGGCAAAGGATTTAATGTAAAATAATACTGGTAACAAGGATTCATGGAACGGAAGTATTTGTATAAAAGATCAAGAAGAATATAAGAAATAAAGGTACTTGCTTCAATGAGACTTATTGTGATCTATATTATCTAAGATTTAAAACTACCGGTCAAAGTTACCGGGTGATACCACCTTACCAAATAGTTCGTACAAAGAAAGAAAAGCGAACGTACTAGAATAAAATGAATTTATTAATTTCGCTACTTCATTTCACTTGTGTTTTAATGAGGGACGTACAGTAGCAAATTGTAAAAAAAAAACAGTTTATGTACTCTGCACTAGGTTAGTGAAAAATTGAAAAAGGAAATACTTATAAAGAAACTAGAAAAATGTATATATCTTAGGACAGTTGAAAAAAACGCGAAAACATGGGCAATCGTGGGATGCAGACAAACAGAGTACAGGTGAGTAATGCTCAAAAAATGACGTAAAAATGAGAAATTACTGCTTGGAAGCTTGACATACGATGTTACACGGTTAAACCTATTATTCTTTTCGTTTAACAACTGGCATAATACAACTCTTAAGTCACACTCCAGTAATACTACTCGCTTTCCTAGACAAAAGTATGTGAAGCAGGGTTAGAACATATCACTTAGTGACTAAAAGGCAAAGACCTTAACCACTGCGCCACCGCTCACCGACCTAAGATTAGAAACATACGCGGATTCATTATATAAGAATGAATATCCTCGATTTCAGCGCCTAGTTGATATTATATATAAACATTGCATTGCATACTTTTTTTCATGAGTTTATGTTTATTTCTTGTTTCCATGAACAGAAGCATTTTATGGAGAGTTATGACAATAATAACAGAGATTTGGAAACACGAAATATGGTTAAATAATAGCTAGAAAAAACAACAGAGAAACAAAATAAGATGTAAAATATACACACATATATCGACAAGATTAGATCAGAATTAACGATTAGACAAATACAATATTGGTCACTATTCACTTATTAACCAGTGAAATCTTAATAATACAAAATGTCAGTCGTGGCCCAAAAACTTAAATATCAACGTCTCAGACTGTAAGGCTGAGTGATACTAGAATTACACAAGAAGTATAAATTTCCTCAAGATTACAGGTACGTCTTACTAATGAGTGTCTACTAACACGAGACGTAGATGCTGAGAGAGTGAATTATAAAACACGAAAAATAGACAAAACAAAATAAGAACTATTCACCTTATTTTCGCCAATTAGATTCCTTATATACAGGGAGTGTAACTACTTAAGTGATTAAAATACATGAATGCTTTATATTTTCAACCTTATTTTTGTTACATGTGGAGTGTATGAAAGAGTAGGTAATTTTGAAAATTCCTTTTAAGATGATCACATCAGACACGGTTGTATAGACCAGATATTCACCGTTCGTCAGATCTTAGAACACACACATACTTTTCGGCGCTCGACAATAGTGGTTTTCCTTAACTTGAAGGCGGCATTTGACTCTGTAGACCGTGAAGTTCTATGACAGTGTCCTTCATTGAAAGGTGTGCTCCAAAAGTACATAAATCTTGTTAAGGCTCTTTACTCAAACACTATTAATCGCATCAGAGCATATGGTGAACTGTCATCTGAACTTGTAACCTCAAATGGTGTCCGTCAAGGTTGTCCACTTTCCCCACTTTTGTTTAATTTCATAGTCGACATACTGTTGGAAATTACACTTTCATCTTCTGACTTTTCAGGAATTGATCTCCTACCAAGAGCTCCACTTACTGACTTAGAATATGCTGATGACATAGTTCTGTTTGGCGAAGACGCTGATACAATGCAGAAACTTTTAACAGGAATAAGCTCTAATGCAAGCATTTTCGGAATGCGTTTCTCCCCCTCTAAATGCAAACTATTGCTCGAGGACTGGTTCACTCATTATCCCCTCTTGAATCATGAGCTTTAACATTCTTTCTACGCCCCCTGAACCATATTCTATATGTTCACACTCCTTGTTACTATTTTTATTTTATTTTATTGAAGTAACTTCTACTAATGGTGGTTGTGTTAATCTTGCAGTTCCATGGAGGTGTCGCAACTTGAACGGAACACATGTGCCAGGTTCTATGTTGATTATACATCTAACTGATGGGGAGATTTTCTTCCATAATTTTAAATAAGAATAATTAACATTATTATTTTCTTATTATTAATAATTATAAAACATACCACTCGACTGTGAAGCATTATTTTTTAGTTGAATACCAATCGCATTCGTTTCACTGTTATTCACAACCGAATTTATGTATGGTACTGCTGATGCTGAATGACTACCTTCTCTAGACTGAGTCGATTCTGATGTAGATGTTGAGTGAACTAATGGGTTAGTTACAGTTATTGTTGTCGGACAGGAACCATCATTCTCTGAGCAAATACAATGAGGGTGATTATTATCACGATGATTGTTATAGTTGTCATTATTGCAAGAACTGAAAATAAGAAAGGTTTATAAGGAACTTTTTCTTAGTAATACGAAAAATATGCCAAATTAAGGTAAAAAGAAACAAACGAAATATTGGATACACTGAAAAGTTTTAATTGCTTTTAGTTCAGCAATAATTTTCTAAACACTGTAATCCGAAGGTCAATCACTCGATAAAAAGGTTTGAATGTCCTGGCTTCGTGGATCTCCACTGCTGGAGATTCACATACTAGAATGGGAATAACTATCCACTGCTTCATAGTTGACTAGACAAAATTAGTCAGTCGTAAGAAACTAAAAAAACATATATATGATAACTTAACCGAAAATTAGATTGTAGTAGTGTAAGTTTGCATGAAATTAAATTATTAGACAATAAGTTGTGTCCAAACAAAAATATGATATTGAACCATACGTAATTTGAACGTAAATTCCCTACAGTGAAGGTAATTTTCCCAGGAAAATGGTTATCTTATATGAGTCATTCGTAATAATTGTAAGCTTTTTACAGCTGGAAAACGAAAATGTAGAATATCACTTCAGAGGATAAAACATGCGATATTCCAAAAAGTCAGTTAATTGCATCTTCCATACTGTTTTTATGAATTTACGAACAAAATCTGAATGCCCTACTCTTCATTGGAAATCGTACAATCAAATATGAAACATTCTGGACCACCATTCACATGATACCTCAGAATACCAACAGATAATAGAATTTGTAGTTCGCAACACAGTGGACATAACGATAATATTGTAAGATAAAGCAAAAAATACCAAATAAGCAGAATGACATTATTATTTAAATTATGCACGATGGTAGTTTACATTACGAAGTGTGTTTACCAGACAAACCACTGAAAGTGGAATACCTGTTTAATTCTAGTATAAGAACTCCTTAGTAGATTATCCCTACAACCCAGTAAAAGGTGTTGATAAAATGTCTTAATTCAAGGAGTACTGAATTTTGAAGTAATTAACTTAACTGTCATGAGAGAGATAATAATCGAAAGTCCTAAATGCGATTCTTGATTGGGTCATGAATATGTACAGTTGAAAAGTTATAAAATCAAAACAAACAACTATTTACTGCTTCCTTGTATTGGATGGTTTTCTGAATATATAGTAAGTCTGTGGTCTAAACTATCTTTAAAAATACAAATACGGAATCTTTAATAAATTCTCATCAGAAAAAAATTGAAAAATACTTTACACCTAAAAAATTAAAGAAGGCGAATACAAACAGAATAGTTAGTAAACAAAATTCTAGTTACAATTTTACCTTGTTTATTATAAATGGAAAAAAAGGGAAAGATTGCAGTAACGAATAAACATTTAGACATCACAACTGAAAACAAAGTGAAACCAATTAAAGGAAGTTTTCACGAAAAAGAAGTAGAAATAATATATCGGTGAAAATTATTTATTAAATATTAAACAGTTTAATAAACGGTCTAAAAGTACATACAGTTAATTAGTGTGCATACACATATATGTTACATGCCAGCATGTAGTTTTCACTAAAGATTAAATTTTAAGGCTTGGGTTATTTACAACGTTTCTTTACAAAATAGGTGCTTCACTGCAAATTCTAACTTCGTCTGTTCATTTAACGGGCAAGATTTGCATATTAAAACGTAATATTTGATAAATATTACATACTTAGCTGTTAAATTACTTATAATTGTATACCTCATCAGGTATGCTTGGTTGTGATACAACAGACATATCTAACAAAAGACGAGTAATAGTGCATATATCGGAAGTGTGAGATTAGCCGTGGTTGTTTACAGATATCTCTAGTAAAGTCTTGTCACTTGGTGAGGCTAATCGAACACATTTTATTGATTTACTTGTATTACGAATCATATTTGTACACAACAATCGCTTTTTTAATCATGAAGTTTTTGCTCTAAATGACTGCTCGGATGATTTGGTCAATTTTAAATGGGAGTTGCAAATAACTCATCTTGATTTTAATCCATAATTTTTATGTTTGTTTTTTCATTCGAGATATCGGGCAATGATAAGCTGAAGTATTCACAGAGGTAGATAGCTAAAAGAGCTTGAAATGAATGTTTTCATAGAAATTACACGAAAATATGCAACACCCACTACATGAACGGATAAATGACCGATAATCCTGGATATAATTTGCAAAGTGAATAGTGAAGAAGTTACATATAACACAAGTCGCAGTATTAGTACGACTATTTTGAGGTTGTTGTGCAATTATTGTACTATGTTTATGAAATATTAATATATTCATCAATGTGTAAAAGACTCAAACGAGAATTTGAAAAGTAAAGTTGTGCTGACTAGTTTTATGCTCCATTTCCAAAGCATACATCGAATTAATAATGAATTGTTTGGAGGACTAGGATTATTCACAGCATTTTTTACGTCTATTATATACGTTGTATCAAGAATTGTAAATTATTTGTAAATCATTGTAAGTCATTTATTGAATGAGTAAGTAATATATATTAAAGTAAGACTTTTATGAAACCCAGCTTAATACAAGTTATTGAAACGTGATAATCATCAATTTAGTCAATGAGTCACGTACAATGTAGAACTAGTTGCGTATATGCATCGAACTAAGTTACCATGCTTCATTACCAAGGCAAAATGAGCACCGAATAAGTAGTAGATACATCAGTGGTAGTATGAAAAGTGCGGACATATCGAATGAATTAGTTCGTGAAAAGAAAAGAAAATAATTTCAAGCTTACGATTCAAGGGAAAACAAAGGATGAATGAACCTGCACCACTATGACCGATTCTAAACTATATTACTGGGAGTTTTCAACTATTGGTAATAACAATCGCACGGACACCCAACCAAGCCGTTTGCATCTACCATTAAGGCTCAAGCAAGTAGATAACGATTTCATAGATTGATACCACATTTTCTTTCGCCTACACCTAGCTTTCTTCTACCCTTTTTCATTCAATTATTATTATTGCTGGTCATAATGATAAGTATAGCTCACGAAGAAAGGTTTGAAACTTTGACAAGAAAACAAATGATTTACGAAAAAAAAGTCAAGTAATCCACACGCTTTAAAAAATTCTAATTTAAGCCAGATAACTAAGGTGGTTGAAACCTTAATTTTCGCCTAGTAACAACTGCTGACTAAAAATAACGGGAAAGCTCCTTTATTCAAGTAAGGAACGAAGCACTTCCCTTTTGCAATAAGTGTTTTTCACAATACTTATTATCGTATTATTGATGAAGTATGTGAAACAATACAACACCCCCTATACAATTTCCACATGAAACAGGCAAGATATAAACCAAACATATATTATTTCTACCAATTGGAGATACTACGCCTTTTACAACATACAAACGCAAGCGTAGATATAAAGTGAAAAACAGACCAGTAATGTATCATGAACATTTACCATATAATCAATAATGAACACTAACAAAATAAGATGACCATCGTTATATCGTAGCAATACATACTAAAGTACTTTTGTAGCAAAACGACTTTGACGAATGATTTTCTGAGAAATTCTCTATACTTTGACTAATTAATTATGATTAGGCATATGTTTGATGATTACAATAGTGTTACTTAACCGTTCCTGTTTTCCAATGATCTAACGACATTAGAAAATTAATATCTCTTCATCTTTTAATTCAACTGATAACTGCCACAAACTATAGTGTGAAAAATACCACTTGTATGTTGAACATTACTTCATACATCATATCAACACAAACGTAGAGCCAAAAGAGATGACGTACCTAGAGTGGATACATACGTTTTCTCGACAATTGAAACAGCAAGGTCATGGTAAATAAGTCAGTTTCTTGCAACTCATTTTACATCGAAAAAGCAAATAATGTTTAAAGTGAATACTTTCAACTCTACCATTAAATCACTTCGTCCCAAGAAATAGCCAGGTACATTGCTAGTACCAAAGGGCCAAAAAATATTGGTGTGCTTCATGGATTAATGTACGTATTGGTAACACCAAGCTGATGTGTGTTGTTTTAAATACCGCCAACTTTGAAATTTTTGTTCAATGTGATTTCATTTGAAGATAACATGACTGCGGTGGTCCATAACATTTTCAATTTTTACTGTCGTACTCAAAATTTTCTGTTCATCACTTAGTGAGCGAGTATTAAATGTTAGTGTAGTTTTTCATATGAGATTTCATTGCCCAAGTTATGAACGTATTAGTGTAAAGCCCATCTGATATGCCAGATGAAGAATACAAATATGGTAAAATTTAAGGGATGAAATTAAACCATTAATTACAACCACGCTATAATGCAGCATTGATTAGCCAAATGAACGAAAAAGTAGACAATAGTGAATAAAGAAAGCGTTGAGGATGTTCTCATCCTAAAAATTTCTTAAAAACAAACTGTTAGTCTTGCATACTCCAGGAAAGAAGAGAAATATATGCTTAACTAAATAATTAAGAACACGTGTGTGTATATACATACATAACCATGATCATGTTGTTTAGGGTAACTCATTTACTGAACATAATACTGAATAAAAATTATATCAACACATAAATATCAATTGATTGTTAGTAAAAACATCATATTTTTATAAATGCATAACACTGATACAGATCCCCCAACTAGCAACACATATAACTCAAGATGAGCAAGACGCAACTCTAGAGTTTACACAAAGATCTAAATTTCAGTGTAACAAATAACTGAAATATTAGAACAAATAATTAATATTATTTAAAAAGGTAGCCTATGGTGATTTTATTCAGCTTGAAGATAGTTTTTTTCTTTTATCACTATGATCTAATAATAATTAGAGAACCATAAAAAATCAGAATCCAATGGGAAGCTTATTTTAACCTGCTTAGAAACTCCACTTCAACAGTGCATGAAACGAGATCAAAATCAAGGCAGTTTAATTGCAGCAGTAAGTAGAATTTCTTTAAACAATGAAGCCAGAGTTTAGCGAGTTCTTACATCTAAATAAATCTCCAGTTCTTTCTCATTTTGTGAAGAGTAGTTATTTTCAAGTTAAATTAGTTGCTGAATAAGATGACACTAAATTATTCCATATGCCAATTAGAGAAAAACAATAAATCCGTGAAAGAATATACTATAAAGAAGGAAACAGAATACTTATTTCCGAACAACATAGTTTAATGAAGAATTTCAAATAAACACCCCTCAGAAGCCTATGGATGCTACTATCCCCATAGATAATAGATTATCAATAGAGACACTTAAATTATGAAATAAAAAGCAATTATGAGTGACATTAACATTAATATTTTTCATTACCTGCTACATTTCGAGCATAAACTAAAAGTATCAAAAATTTCACGATATGTAGTTGTATATTCTGAATCTGTAGACAATATACTACTACTAATATCATTATGGTTATAATGTTCGCCTTTATTGATATTTGCCAACCATAAATTACGCCCAGAACCAAACCAGTTTTGATCGGAATCACAATTAGACTGACTAATAATTGAATTACTACAATCATCAGACCTTGTTGATGATAAGTCGAAACTGACAGAGTTTCTCCGTTTATTTCGCTTATTTTTTTTCTTATACTTGTTAATATAGATGGGTTCTTTCTTTGTTCTAGGTGTACAATAATATAAGGGTTCAGATTTGACATGAAAACTGTCACTACTTAGATAATTGTCATTATTCTTATTCAGATAACCACTGTGCTGATGGCTGATATTTCGATAACTACGTGATGAAATCCGATCACATTCTGGCCAATAAATTCCATGATTACAAACATCAAGAACAACATCGTCATCACTAAGAGTGGTATTCCATTGGTTGTGATTATTAGAATACTTTGAAGTATCCTTAATACATGAAAGATTATCATGATGAAAGGATGATCCCCTTTGACAATTCTCATATATTCCTTCGTCTATATGATGACTGTCAGCATAACTGTTGACTAATAACTGATGACATGCATCATGATTTTGAAGATTATTATTACACTCATTATTTCTCTGCTGGCTCACTTGATCTACTATCAGAGTCTGCATTGTCTTGCTCTCGTTTTCAACTTTAGTCTCTTCATCCTCCTCCATCTCATTTTGCTCCTCCACATTTTCCTCCTCCTCAGGTATTGAAGCTGGTCTACTAGTGCTTAGAATACAACAACGATTTAAATGTGATAATTTATTTTTAGCCATCTTACGAAACTGACTAATCAGCAGCGGAGAAGGCGAATATTTCTCAATGGATATATCAATATCACCATTTATTATTTTGTTAATTTTATCCGGATGGTTATTTAATAAATAATTGTAGTAATAATAATCCAATTCGGATGCATTGAATTGTCGTTGTTGGTGTTCGTCACCTTGTGGTAACTGTTTGTAATAATTCCATTTAACAAGCATTATGAACACAAATGATGTTGTAATGAAAGCAAATTAAGTTTAAATAATTATTAGAATTATTATTTTGATAACAAATAAATAAAGTGAGCTGGTCATTGTTTATTCAGTGAATCAGTATTATTCTTCATGACTTAATACTATATGTAATATTGCTTAAGTTCAACAGAAAGAATGTGAAAATACTGTATACAAAAAATTGCTCAGATTAAATATTCTCTTTAGAAAAATAGTTCATATGAGATCATCGACTTTGTAAGTATACGTATAAGTATAAGTATTATTAGAAATAATATACATTGGTTAAATAATGAATATTTTTCAAGGTCTAGTTAATTAAAAGCATACAGACATTAAATACTACACACACTGTGTGCATATATATATATATATATATATATATATATATATATATATAATCTAAGACACAAATTATGCAACACCTTAAAGAGAAAAGGCTGATTTAAGCACGCGCTCTTGCACACATTAATTTATACTAGAATAATGCTTTATTTATTAACATATAGACTTATTGCGTATGTATATATACGCAAATACATGTAACCATTCTGTTTTATTGAGTAATTTAAATGTGATAAAATGCTATAATCATAACAGTTGTCGAGATATAATGATCAGTAATATTAGTATTATAATCACACACTCATTCCATAGTCACTTATTACTTTAATTAGTTATTGATATTATATTGTAATGTTGTAGGGAAATAAGTAGCTGATAAAAATGATGATAATAACAGCTAATTGATTTAATTGTATAGTCGATAGAATTGATGAAATCGATATCCATCATTAAGATTAACACACTACACTAATACACAAATGTTTATGTAGACAAAGATAAAGATGTATGTTTTGCTGGTCAATATATATATATATATATATATATATATATATATATATATGCATAAACATAAACAGCAATGAATTTCTCTGTATACAAAGTGGAGTAATCTGAAGAGGTCACTAGTGAATGAGTGTGAGTCTAAATTACTTGAAGCGAATAGCACGCAAATAAATCATTGAAATGTGTATATGTATTAAATATGCAATAGTAAAAATTGTTGACGATCCAATGTAACACGTACATAAACGTAAACACACTGAAAACAGAGTAGTAACAACATCCATTCATCTTCAAATAAATATGCAACGAACTTCACAGTCGAAGCTATTTTTAAGAATACTAGAGTTTCGGTTATTAGGTACGTTGTATAGTTGTTCAAATATATTGGATCAAGTGTCCAAATTATAGTTCAGGTGAATTCTAATTATATTTAAATTACTTAACAGCATGCCATATAATTAAAGCCAAATTTCAGCCAACCGAGTAATAACTAAACAAAATTGTCTTAATTGGTACAATTTCACGCAAAGAAATAACAAATCCATTAATTATTAGTCTGTAGACAATGTCGCTAATATTGTAGATTACAGAGAGGTGTTATCAATAAAAAACGACTACACAACAATTGCCTCACATCATTCAACAATCATTATAGGATACATGAAGCCAACAAATGAAATAAGCAAACATGTTACGTTACATACTCTGACTTTTTAACGATGCCAAATATAAGAACTCAGCTAATGATTAACTTTCATGTCAGTAAGGAGGGACCTATTGAACTAGGGCTCCATCCATGGTGGAGTTGTGGGAGACTATTGCTAAGGTGTTGCATATTAGAACGAAATAGCTGACCAATGGCTTCCTGGTTTTCAATGGTCATATAACTATAGTTAATTCGTGACGTAAATTACAATGTTTGACGATCCTTACAAACCCCATGCTAACGATTTACATGAAATGACTAATTTAATAATATTAGAGATTATTAAATAATAATCTCAATTACAACTGCTAAACCTATAGGACCGCATACAGTTAAGATGGTTAATTGCTGACATATTTTAACTGATTACCATCAGATCTATTTTAATTCTAACTACAGTCAAACAAAAGTAACGTAGATCCTAGCGTTAGTCTAAGTTACAATGCTATATAAACAGACAATTAAAAAGAATAGTAAACGAGTCGAAATAATTGTATCAGTAATAATAATAAGACTAATCACTGAAAATACAGTTCGAAAGGAAGTAATTAAAAGGTGTGCACGAAGGAATAAATAAAGGTTCACACTAAGTCTGAATATATCTGCGCCACTGTAATGAATCATGAATCATGTCTCTAACTTTTGATCGCAGTTATTGTGTAGATCACAGGGAAGCAGTTTGCACCCACCAACATGGTTAAAGCTAACAGTCAGTGATTTTATAAGTTTCGATGTGGGCACTACTTTGGCGCTTATAGTCTTCAATATATGGAGGTAGGTTGTAATTAGAAAACCCAAAGCACATGGTCCAGGCACATTGCGTTCAGTACACATTCATAACCCAAGCAAACAAGCACGATTAAATATTGCTGGCTTATATTTCATTATCTACTTGCATTCCATTGCTATAATTTAGATAGAACTAGCGAGATGTAACCAACCGTATTTTTGAGTACTTAATCTCTGATAAATAACTCAGTACATGATAGTTGGAATCTGCGAGTGTAATCATAAAAAACAACTTATCAATAATCAATATAGCTAAGATATTACAGGTTATTAAGATAAGTAATCAATACACTTAGTAATGTTGATAAGGATACATCATTATTAGGTACCTTATCATTTTTCATCTTAGAAACAAAATTACGAATTCTCGTATATTTCAGTTAATTTATTCTATGGTTTGATGATCTATTGATATATTTATTTAACAAATTTAATCAACAGAAAACCAAATAATTAATAACAGATTAAAGTATCATATTTCGTATTGACTTAACTAACACATTTTTTTACTTTTAAACAGTAATATTCCACAACTGTATACATGTATGATTCGCGTATATTTAGTATAAAGAATGTAGATATGTTACGTAAGTTCGCAGTACATTAAAAATAACGTCGCAAGTATGACGTTGAAAAATCAATTCACAGAAAAATAACTGCAGAGGAAAATTATATCATCGTTGACGAAATAGAAACAATTCAGCGAGAAAAATCTCGATGATATCACTTACTGTAATTGTACAATCATAAACACAGAGATGTTTACAAGATAATAATCTACTGATAGTCTAAGGTATCAAAATCATAGGAAAGTTACGTAATCGCCTAAATTATAAACAAATGTTCTAAGTTGAAAACAATATACAGACCAGAACATTGAGTTAATTATCCACTTGACATATATGAAGAAACGCGTGCTGAAGGCAGTAATACTCATAGGGAGTTAAAAGAGGTTTATAGGAAGATTGATTATGAAGCACAAGAAGTTGAAGAAAACAATAAATAAGCCAGAAAGTGTTAAGGTCACGGTAAGATTAGAGACTATATGAGCTGCTTCTGTACGCAAAGTCCAAGCTTGAACTCCTGTATTTCTCATACTTCGTAAGTGCACAAGTTACTAATTCACGTTCTATTTGAGAACAGTCGTATACCTTTTAGAAGCATGCCAGGTGTTAATTCTGCGTCCAGTTGTGCGACCAATGTAACAAGCCCCGCAAGTACAAACCAATTTATAAATCAATATGGACGTGTTGCGAAGTGGAAGCTGATCCTTAACACATTCAAATAACAGATCGGCGGAAGAAGAGCTTTGTGGCAAATAATGTTTCACTTGGAGATTTTAAAATCCGACGATGCTAAAGTTCTGTAGTCGTATTTCGTTTAAATTTGATGTTCATGAAACGAGTCTATTACGGCACAAAAGACGATTTTTCAGGTTGCAGTTTAAGTTTAACGTTACAGTCTGTGAATCTGGTTGGATAACTGTTATGATCAGTAATAAGTGAAGATTGGATAGTTCATTATCAATTGTCGTCACTGAGCATTAGTGTAATCGTTGGTGAAAGAGTATTCATTTAGTTCCTCTTTATATACTTAATTAAAAACGGCGATGCCAATTTGCATATTGCTTATTCAAAGTCGGCTTCCGTGTATACAGATCTTCGTTAGGAACTATCTAGCCTTCCATTCAATAACACGTCAAAGAAATGAAATTTCGTGTTTTCTTCCGGTGTGAAATTGCTTGGTGATAATTGTTTGAAGTGTTGTAAGGTACTAGGGTCCATATTTTCGTCGTAAATGATGAATGCCTCATCTATATATCACCTTTACAAATAAAAATTATTAGTTGTAGATCGAAGGAGAGTATTCTCCAGATTTTCCATGAAACAATCAGATAAGATAGGATTAAAGAGTGACAGTATCACTTCTACAAAGGTTTTCCTGTATAATCCGTTCTTAAGTCTAAATTGTACGTTCAAACAATATATCGTAGAATACTCTTAAGTAGTATTTCACAAAACTGATATCAAAGTTATCTTCACCATGGTCCCACTAGAAGCATAATATGTTTCCTTGAGGGGAACATTAGTGAAAGAACAGCTAGTGAAATAATCTTCGTATCGGTCACATTGACATCCATAGTTGAATCAACAAAATTGGATCAATCGTGACATATCTGTTGATGCGATTTCTGACAATGTAAAAATGTCTGCTGACCATTAGATAGTTGAATGTAGTGACCAGTTTTTTATAAACCTCATCTAACTTCCTATAATTACCACTACCTTCGGCACGCGTTTCTTCATTTATGTCAAGTTAACAATTATCTCAATGTTCTGATCTGTATATTGTTTTTACCTTAGAACATTTGTTTATAACTTAGACGACAACACAACTTTCTTGTGATTCTTTTGATACTTGAAACTTTTGAATACTACATGATGTAATCTCTTTATATTTTTTCAGTAGATTAATATCCTGTAAACATTGTTGTACGAATGACTGTACAGCTACAGTAAGTGATATCATCTAAAAGAATTTTTTTCCTTACTAAAAAAATGCACGTGATAATCGGATAAATAAGCTAGTTACAGCGTAACACTGAAATACTAAGATTATTTATGATAAAAATGGTAGTTTAAGAAAAAAAATAAGTGAAAAGAATTTTCTGCTAGACGAAATCATTTACGGAGGCTGTAAATTAACATTTATAATGATCTAAGAAATATAGCGGTTTATTAAAAAGTGGAAAATGAATTTCATTATGAGTGTTAGTGTAATAAGAAGTTGAATAGCGATCTGAAGGTTAAAGAATAATAATAACAAGTGAATCATAGTCTATTTGATGAATGTGAAGGTAAGAAGGAAATCAAAAATTGTGGGGTATTAAAGAAACATACAATTACAAATGTTAAAGTAATTTAAGTAATAGTAACTATTTTCCAGAATCATGAAGACTGCAACATCTCAAGACACTCTCGGAATACAATGGACAACATTAATGCATCTTGATGACTTGGACTTTGCAGATGACCTACCTCTTCTATCCTACACACAATATCAAATGCAGGTGAAGGTGAACAATATAGCAGCAGCCTCGTCAACTAACAGTAGACTTAAATATACACAAAGGGAAGAGCAAGATCCTTCGATGCAAAACAACGAACACTAACCCAATTTCACTTGATGGAGAAATTCTGAAAGATGTTGAAACCTTTACATACTTAGGCAGCATCATCGATAAAAAGGAGGGTCTGATGCAGATGTGGAGGCGCGGATTGGAATGGCACGGGCAGCATTTCTACAAGTGAAAAACATCTGGGACTCAAACCAACTGTCAGTCAACAATAAAGTCAAAATTTTCAAAACAAATGTGAAGACAATCATGTTATATGGAGCTGAAACTTAGAGAAATACGAAAAGCATCCCTCAGAAGATGCAAGTATTTATAAACAACTATCTGCGTAAAATACTTTGGATCTGTTTTCCAGATACTATCAACAACAACCTTCTGTGGCAGAGAACAAATCGACCACAATCCAGCCGAGAAAGAAATTAGGAAGAGACGCTGGAGGTGGATAGGACATACATTGAGGAAACCATCAAACAGTATCACAAGACAAGCACTAACTTGGAATCCTGAAGGCCGAAGAGAAAGAGGAAGAACAGAGAACACACTGCACCGAGAATTGGAGACAGACATGAAAAGAATGAACAGCATTTTGGAAGAACTAGAAAAGAAAGCCCAGGACAGAGTTGGCTGGAGAATGCTGGTCGGCGGCCTATGCTCTACATGGGGTAACAGGAATTGATTGAACTATTTTACAAAACATGACCAACTGAAAAAACATCTTACGAGCGTGGTAAGATGAGACCATATACGTATCATTTTTGCAGTTGTTTTAGACTTCAAACTGTGAGCTTCTCTTAACTGCCCAGGTTACTGATGTTTCAATTTATCCGTGTTTTGGATGTGTAGATGGTTTGGAAGGACTTTTCTCGTGGAACAGGGTGATGTGGTAAAACAGATTACTACAAAGCTCTCTTTATAAGCTAAAACAAACTTGGGGGATTAAATTCACTACGCGCAATCGACAGTTGAACTACGAGACTGTATGCACTTCAAATGTCGACTGTCAGCCATCTATCTAGCCGTTCAAAGTCATTTTAAATGAAAGATTATGAAATCATGTAATCACATGAGCTATCATTAATGTCTAAATGTTCCAGAATTCAGCTACTGATCCTTTTACACCCTTTTGTGAAAGCTATGTAGAGGGATGTTCAAAGATGTATGTGAAAAGCGGTGGCACATGAGGTAAACAGCATCATAATCCAAGATTATAATATTCCCTGCTTCATAGAATAACCATGATTGTTTTGTTTAATCTAGCTACGACTACTGTTAGCATTATCAATCAGTGTTTGATGCACAGAAATTTTATTTACACCTACTTACAGCCTAAAAGTTAGTCTATAATATGCTTAGCATACACAAAATAGACACATGTAAATCAATTTAAAAAAATATCCATAGCAAAAGGTATTAGATCATAAATATGTACCAGTGATTTTAACTGTTAAGTATTTACTGCTAGACTTAAAGGTCTCAGATACGTATTATTTCGGAGTTCAGTACTAGTACGAAACAAATATCCAGTGCATCATGCTATGCAATGGTTTCTCAAACTGTCACTTTGCAAAATCAAACTACAAATTTAATAATCTTCACAATACTGAATAATTAACAATTTGTTTGATGCTTAGAAAAATCAATAATCCATTCACAACGATCTTATTTTTTTAACGTATATTATATTACAGCCTACATATATGTGTATACTTATTCCAACCAATGGCTATATAAACCAACTACGACTGTTATGTACCAAACAGTCATAGAAACTAATAACATTATTTAATTAGAATAAGCTTGTATCTTCCCGTTGATTTGTAATGGACTGAAACTGGTCAGCCTCTGTTGCCATATGTAATTTTTAGTTACCCATATACCCGTTGCACAGGTGTGACTGTGGCCTAGTGGTGAACGCGGTGACGTTTGGCATGAAGTGGATTGAAGTTCGAATCCCACTGTGAACATCAACATTCGGATGCAGGTATATCCAGCAAATGAATCCCAAATAGAACGAAACGTGCCTCCTGGATTCCACATACCAGTCATAATCCAACTTAAACATTAACATTATTATTTTGATAATGATTATAAAATTCAGACAATAGAAAAAGAGTGAGAATCAATGAAATGAATATAAAACAAAATCTATAAATAATTTCAATCTTAAAAATTAAAAAAATTATCACTTTATTTTTTCTTTTTAATTTCATAACATAGAAAGTACATAATAGTAAATATGTCGATGCATAGAAGATTGTATATACAAGTATATACATCAATTTATAATGAACATGACTTTTTTAAATCACATGTACATTCTTGTTTATACACAAATAATATACAAAACAAAACAAAAAAACTACACATAAACAGAATGTAACAGAATGTAACTGAACTAGTTTTATAATAGATGATCTAGAAAATTCAAATTATTCCTTATAGTTCATTAAATAAATGCTATTCGTGATTAATAATGACTAATAAGCAAATAATAAAAATAAATGTGTAGAAAAAAGAAACAACTTTTCAATAAATAGATGAATAATGCAAGATTCCAGGTATATTCATCAAATATATATACAACTAGCATATTCATAGTTTCATCTTTACACAAACTAATTCACACAGTCAACAAAATCAATAATCTAGGGTACAGAAGACAAGAAAATAAAATTATTTATTTCAAACAAATAATTGAGCACATTTTTATTCGCCTGATTCTAATAACAATAATTATAATGATTTACGTAGGACATTATATTTAATAAATACATAAATGTATGCATTGAGTGATCATTGTCATATGTCTAGTCCTTTTTAATGTAAATTTAATACAAACAATCAAGTTTGCAATATAGTCACTAAACTAACTGACTACAGTAGTAAAGCTTCCTCTCATACTCTACACTCATTTTGTGTCAAGTTGAAAGAGATTTGTGGAGAACTAAGTAGCGTTAGTAAGTCATTGTCAAGTAATAAAGTATTGGACATGTCAAACTACGTAAGGCATCTTTATTCAATTTAAGTCTTTACAATGGATTACATTTAGTAGGCATGTAACATCAAATAAATACTGATGTAGCATCCAATTATGATAACTCGTGTAGTTTTTTTGTATACTATCTAATTTAACAAATAAAAGTTGTCTCATAATTTTACCAACTATTTTCACTACTAAAAATATACGTGTACAGGAAGTGGATAGAATCAAATATACGTGCCTGAGAAAAGGGAAGGTTGCTTGGTTAGTCAAGTCAATTAAAATGAGTGTTTGAATCTAGTTGAAGTAATGTCAACGTGTATTGCTTAACTTGACAACATAGCTGAACTGTAAACCCACCACTGTTCTTACTGTTTAATGAACTAAATTTTAAAAAAGGCTTCGGCTATCCAGAATGCTAATGATCTATTCAAGCGTATTGAGTCGAGAGGGTTGTGGTTACACAGGGTGTTGGCAAGTAATTCAATTACTGGAATTTACAAGACCTATGGTTCAGATACTCTCGACTCAATGAATTTGAATGGTTAAGCGAAATGCCGAATAACCAAAGCTTCTAAAGGGCAACCGTTAACTCACCACTTTGTGATAATATGAATATGACTCATAATAATCTAAAAATAGTTCCTTAAATGAACATTATAGTGTTTACATACTATTTTTATAACAAATGACTCACCACTATATTATTAAACATTTTACTGTGTAGTCAATGCGACAGGAAATAGACGGATTGAGTGCTTTATCATGCTATTTAACCAATGCGTATTCACCTGAACTGGGATCTAGATCCTCGTTAGTCGATGCATTTGAATAGCTTACCAACATGTCGTATGAACAAAGCCCAGTTTTTCTTTAATTAATCAATTTTATTAAGGTATTTTGTCATCATGAAGTACGACTTTGGTTATCCGGCATGTTCCTAAGTAATCACAGTGTCGGATCAACCGCCTGAAGTTCTGGTTCAAATGGATTCCCCGTTTAAATCACTTGACAAATTGCCCGATAACCCAAAGCGTTATCAGCATAATAGGTTACACTGGATAACGCTATAACAATGAGTGGAAACTAGTCCATATTACTGGACGTATAGTTTATGCATAAAAAAATAATGACGCAACCACTGGTAAGTACTTCATCCACTGCAAATCCAGTGTATATGACTTTTATGGCTGAACCAATGAGGAACGAAGGAAGCGTTTCAAGGTCACAGCGGACACCTGAAAACATCATGTTAACGATAGAGCGTGTTCTAGATCTTATTAGTGATAAAAATCTCGTTATTCGCTTGCGAACTATAGGATTGCTAAGAAAAGCATTAAGTTGTCAATGTGGTTAGAAAATGACAGTTTTAGAAACCCAAGGAGCACGAGATAGGTATTGCTTTCGTTGTACTGAATGCTGGTGTAAAAAATCCATCCCATCAAATACCTTTTTTTGATTGTTCCAGGTCAGAATTGAAACACATCCTTGTCTTAATTTTCGAATGGGTGATTGGGATTAAAGTAACGACAGTTGCTTCACTTGCGGATGTTCCTGAAAAGGCGGCGATTCAGTAGTATGAATATTACCGTGAAATATGTTCCGGCATATTAGTCCCCTTACAAATCCAATAGCTCTTCGGTATATGGGACAGAGCATTAAACAAAGGACATTGCAAGAGGAATCGTGACAGATCGGCTACTACAATTCTTGGGCTGGTAGAAAAATACAGCTTACCTGGAACAATAATAAATGGTAACAATCGGGAACCCCATGAATCACTTTCAAACATGGGGTACACACACAGAGTTGTAGTGCATAAGAAACACTTCGTTGATCCGTCAACGGGAATTCATACAAACAATATCGAATTAATGTGGAACCGAGTTAAGTGTCACTTGCGACCTTACTTTGGATCTCAAGGAAGGATGCTATGGTGTCATCTAGATGAATATTTACATAAAATGCATCGTGACATTAAGTCTGGAGAATTCGACAATAACTTACATAAGTTTTTTGGTGATATAAAAACAATACATCTTGTGGAACTTTTCAATTTCAATTACAAATAATTAATTATAAATTGCAGATTTCTCATTGCATTTCGGGTTATGGTTAAGCTTTAACATTATCTGCATAAATTTTGAAAGGTTGAATATTTCGTCGTTTACCAAAGATTTCCGTGGAAAAGGCTTAGTTTAGAATTCCTTATTCACTAGAGTGCGGGGAAAAATCGTTGATTCTGATTAAGAGGCCCGTGATTGGTTCATTCCGATTAAGGCTTCCAAGGTCATTTATAGTCGATCAAATTCGGCCGTAAAAGTAATGCCTACCGCAAATCCTATGATATTAAGGTTATTAAGTGGAAATGTGTGGTAAAACACTACGTGAGCAACTTGTAGAAATCGAAAGCGAAAAAGATAATTACTACCTGTCAAATGAATCACTACTTATTAGTAGTTGGGTTTATTAATGTGAAAAGTTGAATGTGTTTATGGTACATGAGGAATCTCGTGTAAGTAACAGGTTTGATTTGAGAAGCAAATAATACACAAGAAAATGATCAGTCAGATAAGAAATATAAGAAAACAAAGGAATAACAATATTTGACTTAATGTAATGTCAACACATATTTACAGAATAAGACGCGGATCCTACTTAAAGTCAGCGATAGGTCAAAAACGTAAAACAATTTACAAAACAAATCCACTATAAGACTTATTTCCGTTTACCAACCCATTATTGATAATAATAACCAGAGATTGTGTAGGAGAATGTGACTGAAGGAGTTAGCTTAGTTACACAAGAAGGCACAACACAGTTGTCTTTTGAAATAAAACTACTCAATTGTACATTTTTTGTATCAGTAACAATGTTGTTGAAAGCAAATGGGTTCATTACAATTATTCAGTGGTTGGAATAGCTAAAAAGTAGCTTCACTGACAGAAACGAAAAAAACAAAAGTCTGGATCTCACAGTGAGCACATTACGGATAAGTTATTCTGAAAAGTGTTAATAATTCCGCTTATCTCCAGGTGCTTAACACTCAAAGGGGTGACCACAATAAAAACTCGGCAACCAAAAATTTAGTCAAATAATGATGAGGATAAAAAAACCAATTTTATTAACAACTAGCGGCTACTAATTAGTGTAGCACATAAGTGGATAAACAATTAATTAATAAAAGCCTTAACAAATTGTTTTATTTGGTTCAGACAATGATTTTAACAACAACACATAAACAAACCATTCTTTATGAGTAAATTAATATATGATGACTTCGAATAGTTAGCATAACTGCAATTTTTTCGTTAAAAAGGTCAACTAAACAATCCATTAAATATACATAAATACAATTATATGATAAGTATTCATTGTATTAAGGTGAAACCAACGAATGCTGCCAGTTGCGGTAACCGACTTCGAATAGTAAAGGTTGGAAGTTCAGAAACTCCCCCCCCTTCATGTGATAATTATCGCTGTGCTTGTATTAACTGTTTTACAAGAAAAAGAAAATTGAATTACAGGCATCTTCACCTACATATCGTTTTTACTAAATTTCATTACCAATTATTAAATATTTGAAGGAGAAGTTTTATTTAAAAAAAACTGGTCAAAATAAAGCCTTGATAGATCAAGGACGGATTAGATATGGAAGTCTTAGGCTGAACGTTGTATCATACCACCAACTAATTGCTTCACTAATTTAACGAAGTACAGATCACAGTATACAGCTTAGATGAAACATTTCTATTTGTGTGTGATTACTGGTGTTATAATTCTGCTGTCAATATCAATATACGTGAGGCAAAGTAGGAACTTGAATGAAACTTCTGATTTAATGTGAAGTGATTGAATAGGTGATAATCTTAAGAATGAAACCGTTGAATCTGAACAAAAATTGTCTATTAACATCTGATTAAAAATGACTCATTGCTTATGTGGTTAAGTTAATCATAACGTTTTTAATACTCGCTAAACCCATCGATCCTAGAATTGTTTTCCGTTCATTTAGTTGATGGGTGCAACATACTGTAGTGCGATTCCCGTTAAAATTTCTATTTCAACGGTTTGGTTTGACTACCTTGAGATTTCCTACACCCTACTCCTAGCCCAAACAGCACTGCGTAATTAAGTAAGTAGTGATTCGGCACACGTGAAAAATGACGACCTCCTATTAAGTGAGTTACGATTTATCCCAATTACCCAGTGTCCATACTCATCATTACTTACTCTATGGTCCCAATAAACGCGAGCAATGTTCCGAAAACACCTGTGATCAAGCACCAGTAATTTACAAATGTCATCTACTCTTAATTGCCGTGTTCCGTATCCATGCTGCAAGACAGAGAGGGCTGTTAATCAGTATACTCGTGAAATTATTGGTAGACAGACATCTCACCTATGCCATTGGTGATGTAAGTTGTCAAAGGCCAAAAAGAGCATTTACATCCAAACAGAGGTTTTGTTAAACACCAGCCTATTTAAATTGATCAGATTTGTAAGATAAGTGGAGTGGTCGATGCATTTGTCTACTTCACTACCTATCATTAATTTTAGCGTTGACTCGGACTAGTAACAATTTGAATGTAGGTGGGGAGAGACGCATAATGAACATATTCGAATAGTTGTTTAAAGATGTCAAGTAATATATTTTGTCAGTGTTTTCGCCAGACAGTGTTATGTCATCTGTGTATTCTAAATCGAATAGTAGATCTCCTAGTAAGAGATCAATCGCCGAAAATTCAGATGAAGTAACAGTTGTTTTAAGTAGTAAGTTCATCATGAAATTGAACAAAGTGGGACCAGTGGAGAGGATGCTAGATTGAATGCTACTTTTATGTCTAACATCAATAAGTATTTCCAAAGTTTACGGCTTAACGAATGATTCCGTGTATGCAGTTCATGAGTCTTAGTGAAACGTTTGATAATTGTTTAAGGTATTGTTTTAAACATTGTGTTAGTCATGCTGATTCTTTTTGGGCTACTTTAGAAGAGTTTTGGTCCTTTCATATTGGTTATGATGATTAGCAGTATAGATCATTCAGGTAGGATGAAGGACAGTCTTGGTGGACACTACTTGAGGTTGCAAATTAAAATGGCAATTCACCAAAAGCTCTGATCCAATCGATTGTGTTTGAGTACAGGGTCTTCACAAGATTTATGTACTTCTGCAATATACCTTTCAATGACACAAACCGCCATAGAATATTTTTGCCTGCAGAATCAAATGCTGCTTATGAGTCAAGGAAAACCACAATTGTTGGACGTCGATGTGCACGCCAGTGTTTTATTACTTTACAAAGGGTGAATATTTGGTCTGTATAGCGCCAACCAAACTCCGCCTGTAGCCCCTAGGGTTGCTGCCGGTCCCAAGCCCGGATAAAGGAGAAAGGTTGGGCATGGGGCTAGCAACCCCATCCCGTAAAACAGCAAACGTGCTAAAAAAAAAAACGCTAACCAGTAAAAACCTTTATAACCATTTTTATTCTGCCCTGGGAGTTGGAAGGTATGTTATGACGCCTCATGGTGAAAGCCGAGTTTCTTCGGAAGCCACGAGGCCGATGTCTCTTCTGACAACCAGAGCAACAATTAATATAGGTACGTGGAATGTCCGCACGCTGTGGGACACAGGGAGGACCATGCAAATAGCTGAAGAAATGAAAAGATACAACCTGAAGATACTTGGAATAAGCGAAACGCATTGGGTGCAAGCTAGACAGCAACGGTTATCCTCGGGAAATGTGCTTTTATACTCCGGCCACGAAGAAGAAAACGCCCCCCCACACACAAGAAGTAGCATTGGTGTTATCCCAAGATGCATGGAAGTCTCTTATAAGATGGGAACCTCATGGACCTAGGATCATCACAGCATCCTTCAAGACGAAGAAGGAAGGGATTGCAATGAATGTCATCCAGTGCTACGCACCCACCAATGACAGCCACGAAGACGACAAAGACCAGTTCTATGCAAGGCTGCAGTCAATCATCGAGAAATGTTCAGCCAAGGACCTGACCATTCTAATGGGCGACTTCAACGCCAAGGTCGGAGTGGATAACACCGGGTATGAAGACATCATGGGACAACATGGACTGGGAGAAAGGAATGATAACGGTGAGAGGTTTGTGAACTTATGTGCCTTCAACAAAATGATTATAGGTGGCACCATTTTCTCCCACAAACGTATACACAAAACTACATGGGTTTCACCGGACCACATCACGGAGAACCAAATCGACTACATCTGCATCAATAAGAAGTTTAGAAGGACCATGGAAGACGTAAGAGCAAGGAGAGGAGCCGACATAGCTTCAGATCACCATCTGGTGGTAACTAAAATGAAACTGAAGCTGAGGAAGCACTGGACAACTGGAGCAGCAGTATTACACAAGTTTAATACAGCCCTTCTCCGGGATACTAACAAACGCAACGAATTCAAATTAATTCTCAGCAACAAGTTCCAGGCATTTCATGATCTACTAGAAAAAGGTGGAACTAATATGGAAGACAACTGGAAAGAGATTAAGGGAACAATAACCTCAACATGTCAGGAGGTTTTGGGTCTCAAGAAACAACACCAAAAAGAGTGGATTTCTGTTAGTACTCTGGACAAGATCCAAGAAAGGAGGAACAGAAAGACAGCGATCAATAACAGTCGGACGAGAGCAGAGAAAGCCAAGGCACAGGCCGAATACACCGAAGTCAATAAGCAAGTGAAGAGGAGCATCAGGTTGGATAAACGAAAATTTGTTGAGGACCTAGCAATGACAGCGGAAAAAGCTGCAAGAGAAGGAAATATGAGGCTCTTATACGATACAACGAAGAAGTTAGCTGGGAAATTCAACAAGCCAGAACGGCCAATCAAGGACAAGGCTGGCAAACCAATCACTGAAGTGCATGAACAACGGAACAGGTGGGTAGAGCACTTCCAAGAACTCTTGAATAGACCAGCCCCACTGAACCCACCAGTCATCGAAGCAGCAGCTACGGATCTCCCTATAAGCACAAACCCACCAACAGTCGAAGAAATCAAAATGGCCATCAGACAGCTCAAGAGTGGCAAGTCAGCAGGACCAGACAACATACCAGCGGAGGCAGTGAAGACAGATATAGAAACAACTTCAAAGATACTCCACATTCTCTTCAGAAAGATTTGGGAGGAAGAACAGGTTCCAGCAGACTGGAAAGAAGGGTACCTCATCAAGATACCAAAGAAAGGCGATCTCAGCAATTGTGAGAACTACAGAGGCATTACCCTACTTTCAATACCAGGAAAGGTCTTCAACAGAGTGTTATTGAACAGACTAAAGGACCCAGTCGACGGCCAACTCCGAGATCGACAGGCCGGATTCCGTAAAGATCGATCATGTACCGATCAAATCGCTACTCTACGGTTCATTGTTGAACAATCAATTGAATGGAATTCACCACTTTACATCAACTTCATCGACTATGAAAAAGCATTCGACAGCGTGGATAGGAGAATATTATAGAGCCTTCTATGACATTACGGCGTACCCGAGAAGATAGTCAACATCATACGAAATTCTTACGACGGACTATATTGTAAAATCGTGCATGGAGGTCAGCTCACAGATTCATTCGAAGTGAAGACCGGTGTCAGACAAGGCTGCTTACTCTCGCCCTTCCTCTTCCTACTGGTCATCGACTGGATCATGAAGACTGCAACATCTGAAGGCACTCTCGGAATACAATGGACAACATCGACGAAACTAGATGACTTGGACTTTGCAGATGACCTAGCTCTTCTTTCTCACACACATCATCAAATGCAGAAGAAGACCAACAATATAGCAGCAGCCTCAGCAGCAGTAGGCCTCAACATACACAAAGGGAAAAGCAAGATCCTCCGATACAAAACAGCAAACACTAACCCAATTACACTTGACGGAGAAATTCTGGAAGACGTTGAAACCTTTACATATTTGGGCAGCATCATCGACAAACAAGGAGGGTCTGATTCAAATGTGAAGGCGCGGATTGGTAAGGCAAGGGCAGCATTTCTACAACTGAAAAACATCTGGAACTCAAACCAACTGTCAGTCAATATAAAAGTCAAAATTTTCAACACAAATGTGAAGACAGTCCTGTTGTATGGAGCTGAAACTTGGAGAACTACGAAAAGTATCCTACAGAAGATACAAGTATTTATAAACAACTGTCTGCGTAGGATTCTTCGGGTCTGTTGGCCAGATACCATCAACAACAACCTGTTGTGGCAGAGAACTAATCAACTTCCAGTTGAGGAAGAAATTAGGAAAAGACGCTGGAGATGGATTGGACACACATTGAGGAAACCATCAAACTGTGTCACAAGACAAGCATTGACTTGGAATCCTGAAGGCCACAGAAACAGAGGAAGACCCAAGAACACATTGCGTCGGGAATTGGAAACAGACATGAAGAGAATGAACAGCACTTGGGAAGAGCTAGAACGGAAAGCCCAGGACAGAGTTGGCTGGAGAATGCTGGTGGGCGGTCTATGCTCCACTTGGAGTAACAGGCATTGATTGATTGATAGCGCCAACCAGGCCTGAAACCAGCCTTGTTTTCACAGGTTTACGGCTTACGATTCTTAGTTAAGCGTCCTACAATTACTGATGTTAATATTTTAGATATTATATTAGTCAAACTGATCCTCCTATTGTTATCGTAAGACGATTTTGGTCCTTTCTGAAAAATGGGATGATCAGGAATCGAAACTATTCAGATGGGATCGCATCTAGCTAAAATATTAGTTAACCTAATTGCTAAAACTAAACCACCATCCTGGAAGACTTCTAAAGTTAATCCAGCCTGCCCAGCTATTCCTCCTTGATTCAGATTAGCCACAGTATTTTTCACCCTCCCCCCTTCCCAATAAGAATCAAAGGGGTCCATATCAATTTCCTATTCTGGTTGTTTAGGAGTAGTGGGAGGCTCTAGAGTAGCTGAAGACTAAGTGAAATGCTTCGTCTACATTTAGCGTAGATAAAAGTTCAGTTCTTTAAAAAAACTGTCTTACTATCGATTAGTTTGTTTCACCTATGAGCTGAACTCTAATATGTCTTCTTACGATTTTTCTGCGACTAGTAAGATGTAGACAAACGCGTGCTCAAACTACAACACGATCAGAGTTTAAAAATGTACTCCAGAACGACAGACAGCCTTTTATCGGGCTTCTGTGACAATGACTGATAACAATATGATTTATTTGAGTACACGTTGAGCCATATTAGACGACATTGCTTCATATCTTTAAATTTCACTTTTGCCAAAAATAAACGACTATCGTAGCAAAGTTGTAGCAGACGGAACCCATTATCTGTTTGTCAAGTTGGAATGCTAAAAAATCACTTGAATGTGTTTCGTTCTGGTTTAGAATAGCTATTTGAGCACTAAAATCACCCAGTGAATATCATGTCTGAACATTTAGATTTATGGAAGAGTTCAGAAAAACGTCTGGAAAATCCATCATTCCTCCAGCCAAGCTACAGTCAGTAGGAGCGTAGGAAACAGAAGAGGAAAAGCAACGACATGTGTCTCTGACACGAGGGGTTCTTGTAGAGTCATTTAACCAGACAGCACATGAGTGATTATCGACAGGAATCCATTCAATCTATTCTGCTCTCATACATAGTGCAAAACCTACACCGGCCAGAACACGAGGTTGCCGTCAGGTCACCGAAAAAGTGGAGGTTAGATAGCGTCGGCTCTCCATAGTGGTCGACTGAATGACCACAGCCTTCTGTACGTAGTTTTTACATGTTAGATAGATACTTCTTAAGAATTTATCGCTGGAGACGGAAATCCATACAGTAACGTGGAGTGTGTATTTTAGGATCAGCCTTTTCTAACCAAGCCTTTCTGTTGCAGGAAGGTAACGTCGTTGTAACGCTAATTGTCTGAGGGAGATATTTTACTGCCGTCACACTTCTGTAAAGTTGAGCGTACAACTTCTCACTCGGATCTTAGGTTGGCCGTCTTTAGTTTTGCCACACGTCAACCGACTAGCCTTGTATGGTACGACCGAAAGGGGCAATCATTTCAATTAGTATAGCTTGACCAGTTTATTCTGATAGGCAAGCCCAATCACCACATCAAGGTAGCAGCTGCAATCAGGATTAAGGTGAAATATTACAGTAATTATGAAGCAAATCAAAGTATTGGATTCCGGTATATCACTGAAATAACTTAACGCATACATACCTAATATAAGAAATAAATCCAACTCATTGAGATATTTGTAAGGATTTGTATTTTCTCGTTGTTGACGTTAACGACTACGATCGACCAATCTCTTCTGGTATGTATCCACAGAGATATTCTGCTCAGAATGCTCATATATCTAGTTGAAAACGGGATGAAAATTTGTCCTATGTCCCACTGATAAACATAATTCAACTGAGATAATGTCTTTTAGAAATTACTACGCATCATTCACGAGGAATATATAGTGACACATACAAAGTAAAACGCAAGTACTAACTTCACATATCCACTTGAATCGAAATCAACAATATAGCAATAGGATGTAAAATTTCGTCCAATTAAACAAATTCGTCAACCTAGTTGTTACTTATTTAGCTCTATTTCCATAAAAAGGTTAGAAATTTTATCCTTCAGATTTAGAGAAATGAGGTTTAAACGTAATCGGGAGCATTATATTTAATGAGAAAAAAGTTAAAGCACTTATATATATATATATATATTAACTATTTTAGTAGAATAGTTAACTCCGCCTGCAGCTCTTCTAGGGTTACTGCCAGTCCCAAGCCCAAGTAAAGGAGGGGGGTTGGGCATGGGACTAGCATTTCCATCGCGGAAAACACAAGCTTGCTAAAAAAACGCTAACCAGACTAAACAAACTAAACCATTTAAACTCTGCCCTGGAAGTGGAAGCAATGATAGTGACGCCTCATGGTGAAAGCAGAGACTCTTCGAAAGTCATGAGGTCCCCTGTGAGGGGTAACAGGCGTAAATAAGTAAGTAAGTAGGATAGTTATAGAAAAGGAAAGAACCTGACGATGAAGTTATTGTTAACAATTGTTTGCCCAAATATTCTTATTTCTATAAGTAGTAAAAAAATGATATTTCCAAAAAGCGTGCCGAAATAGTAGTTCGAAGAAAGACACTACCACAAAGCCAATCGATTAAGATAGCCAAATACTGCTTTTAAGTTCAGAGATGCGACTACAGTCGAACATTGTAAGTATGATTTTTTAAGCTCTTAAACCTGTTGAAAATTACTTATTTGGTCAATGTATCTCAAATCAAGTCCAAAACCAGTTGTGTTAAGGGTTTTCCTGTTCTCGAAACTTAGTGCTATAAAAGGTAATATACTAGTCACTAATGTCACTGAATATTTCATTGGCCGTTAAGGATAGAGGATATTCGTAGGCTCCTGGTATTCGATCACAGATGTCTTCGAAGCATTACTCGCGTTTTCTGGGACCACCGATTAAGCAATACGTGGGTTAGGAATAGAGTACTAGGCAGATACGGTAAGTCTATTGATGAAGTAGTAAATCCCCATCAGGATATGTGTTACGTATGCCTGACCACCACCTACCTCGACGAGCAATCCTGTCTGGTGTAGGAGTAGGCTGGAAGAAAGCTAGGGGCGGCCAAACCAAAACATGGCACCAGTCCATGAAGTCATTGACAGTTGCGCTGAGCCATGTTAATAGGTGCAGACTACCTGGTTGGGGTCCGCGTGACGCTCGTAATAAATGGTTAGATACCTTGGGTGATATGGCTCAAAATCATTGGAAATGGCGCAGGTGCATCCATTCCTTGTCTTCCTCCAAATCCTAAGTTTCTGAACTTATCATAATTTCCTCTTTACTGAATCATATTTTATTAAATCTTATCTCCGATCTCTATTCCCTTCCATTAATACTAACTCTATTACTACCTCCCCTACTCTGGGGTCTGATTCGACAATTTAATCTCTATCTGCTAATTGAGGCATGGCAACTTAAACTGACGTACGCATGTTCCAAGTTCTACGTTGTAACTGTCTGTCTGCCTACATTTCATAAATAATTTCCATTTCTCTTCCTATACTTCCATTTTTCAAAACATATTACTTAGCCAGACTTATAGAACTGAGCTACCATACTAAAAGACTACTGGAGGTAATTCATCAGGGTCTGATGTTTTACGCCGTTCCAAGTTAAATATAAACCTCAAAATATTGTTAAATGTCGGATGATTGATTACATTCTCACATTTAGCCTATTATAAGATAGTAGGTAACTGTAGATTAGCACGAGGTTGGTTGAGCTGTTGCTCACCCATAGTTTCAAGAGCCTCGGATTATTTTTGGTTTCGTCAGCAATCGTCTCAATAGCAAATCGTCTCTGAATAATTGTCTACTGTGTTCTATTACCACTACACTTTTCTTTTTTTTATTGTTGTAAACCACTACTCGTAATCATTGCATAAACTTCCTGTTAGTCTACACTAACTACGTTTTTCTTTTAATCATGTTCATAGTATGTCGAAACGGCCATCTATTTATTACACATAGAGGTTTTCTAAGTCCGATGGCCTTCTATAGTCTTTTTTATAAAGGTTCCTTACAGAGTGCATAGCGGACTACAGATCATACTTCAGTCGTCTGGAAAATGCATTAATTATGTCCAACCACCACACATTTCAACACGAAGCGTCTGATGGAGTAGGAATAAGTTTAAAGGAAGCTAATTCAGAAGGAAACATCAATTCATGGAATTATTGATTATTGGTCTCGGCTATGTTAGTAGACCATTAGGTTGGGGTTTGCATGGCAACCTCGACAATTATTTGGAGATACCAGGTAGTATGAATTAAAATCGATCACTGAAGGAAAGATAACGGTTAAAATTCCCCTGAAATCTACTGAATTATTGTCATTTTAGTTACTATTCGCATTAAATAATAACTATAAGCATAGAAATCATTTGAAAAAAATGTTTGAAAATATTTGTGTAAATTTGGATAAATCTCATGAAGTAAATTACAAAAAGATAAGCTTCCTAGTTTACCTGTTATACTACACAACATATATCTGAAAAATAAAATGATCACAAAACGAATTCATGTTCACACAAGGTGTATACACTTCAGTGTAAATAAAACACACACGCATGAAAACGAAGAGGTGTAAAAGGTGAAATTTCAGGCAAAAATGAGTAAAAGAACAAGGATAGATAGAGATAGAAAAATAAACATTCCACTTACAATTGTGCAAACACAAACCTATAAACTACGAAAGCAGTAAATGGAATCAATAGGCAGAAGTAAATAAAGAAGTTGCAAACGAAAACCAATAATATAATAAAAAATTAAGCACTTATATTGCAATTAAACGCGCTAGTCAAGTATTTAGTATGTGAGTTTATGCTTATATATATATATATATATATATATATATATATATATATATATACTAAAAGAATATAATTTAATTAGAAGCCATTACGCGTGCATTTCCGTAAATTGGCCATAGGATAAGTATTTTAAGGAGGAAAAACACCAATACACTAGATAAAAATCTTTGTTAGCCACTTATCTCTTCTAAAGTATTGTATGATTATGAAATAGCTTAAATAAACCGACAACTAAACTTCGTACTTTGGACATTTTAAGTGATTAGCAGTAGTCAACAGGAAACCCAGATTGGATTAAGTTTGTTCTATTTGGTAACAGTCTGCAAAGGTATTTTTTTATTATTAAAGGGAATCGATGCTTCTAGTCGGATTTAGAACGATATCACCTAGTTTTATAGTCTGGTTTATTTAGAGCACAACTGACTTGATTGATAGAATCGAATTAACACACTAAGGACCGGACAAATCTAGTAGTCACTACTCGGTTGATTAATCAATGTGAACAGTGGGAATGCACAGAAACAGAATAGTAGGAGGTGGGGGAAGCTGGATGAAATGGACGGTGATGAATGACCACTACAACACGACTATTTAACATTAAAAATATTGTGGATAACTCGACCCATTTAATCACTCATGTAGGTTCAGTTTATGCAGCTGAGCGGTAGTATCACTAGCCAATACAGAAACAAAATATCACAAAACGTGTTCTTTTCGGTTACCAGTAAATCATATTAAGATTTATTTCATTGTTCAAGTATACTTAAATGTCTCCACACACGTTTAGGTGATGTTACTGTAAATTTTAAATTCATTTGACAAGTTCTTTTACAAGTTATATAAAGTAAAATAGTGTATCAAAGATATTCTCGATACACTAATCTAAAACTTTGAATTATTTCAAACTAATTGACATTTGCATTGCTTAGTTAATTAAAATAATAGTTTTCCTTCCCTTCTGTCACAGAAACTTATAATATTTAGATAATCGTATTCCTTAATTGGATTAACGTGTCGTAAAGTGTGTGTAAACAAACCGACTGTTGTACCATAAAAGTAGTATATCAAAAGACGAGAAATACCGGTTCAACGTAGAGGGGGTGTGAGAAAGTCGAAAGATGGATTGTACAGATAGTGACTTATATGATTAAGCTACGAATAAATAGATCGTAAAATCTACATAAGATCTAACTGAAACCATTGGATCAGTGAGATATAAAAATACTAATATTCACTGTATTTAATCAATAGGAACTCTGGCGCCAAGAAATTTTAAAATAGGCTATTTGTAATGAAATGCCTTATTTATTTATCAACAAAATCATAGATTATAAAGGGCACGGAAGAGTACTCGATGCAACTATTGCCAAGTACGCGAATCTGTATATGGTAAACCAATTAATAATAATAAAAATAGGCACTTAACGAAGTTAATATAAAAGTATCGTTAATTAAAAAATCAACAATTCATACTTGTTTTCCATGAGGTCACATCCTCCTATAGGTGTGTTTTTCATAAGAACACTTTTTGTTGTATAAATTGTAATTGAATCATCAAATACTGTTGGTTTGGCATCACATGGTTCATTGTATATTCCAGAAGGGTTTATATTATTCAAAATAATATTATTAATATCTTTTGAACTATTTAATGATTTATCATATGAACCGAAATTAGTAGGTGGTGGTGTCACGACAACAACAGTGTTAGATGTTTCATGATGATGACGGTGACTGTGATGATGATGTTGATGCGCAGCGTCAACACTGCCTCCACTAAATGGTATTGATCCACAATGCATAGGTACTACAATCTGTCCAACAGGTAATGCAGCATCGGACCAAGCTGAAAATGTATCTGGTGATTTCCTGGAACTAAGATTTGATTGACTTTTAAATCCATCTAGTATAATATCAGCAAACTGCGCCAACGACTCTTCATATTCCTCTTCAACAATAAACTAGTACGGTTAAAATATTTTTTGAAAAAGGTTTAAGCAAACAGAACAAAATTGAAGTGACAGCAAAAACTAACATACAGTACATATTTCAGTAAAGATCGATTGTGGCTATTAACAAAATCCAGAACATGAGTTCCGTCCTATTTAGGACTAAGATGATAAAATAATGGTTACGACATAACAATCAAATGCTGTTGATTTCGAAAAATATACGCATTCATACAAACTATAGATTAATCAAGACCAATAATTTGATGCTTAAGATATATATATATACAAACTTTTATGGAATGCAAAACATCGACCTATTATTAACTATGCTGAAAACTATCAAGTCGAACATGAATAGTTATCTTTCTTCAACAATAAGCTTCGAGATGACGTCTGGTCCAGTTTACTGATCATTTTGTGGTAGGAATGTTAAATTCCCTCCACCCTAAATAACTTGTTAACTGACGTTTTGGATATCGATTTTCAAAAAATTGTGGTTTATCATGCTAAAAACACCCAAAGTACTTGTTTCAAGTATTTTCTGTTCCTAAGGACGTGGTTACACCACTATTTCGACTATATTTAATCACGCTACTCGACAATTCTGTTTTCAATTACATTTTTAAAGAATTTGCCGAGTTTTATGTTTATCTCATTCACTTTCCTGTTTACTTGTAGATAAAATTCATTAGACAAGTTAAAATTCTACCTCTAGTTAGAGGAGCAGAGGTGGAGAGAAATAGAAATAATCTCGTTTAGTATTGTATACCGCTTACTTAACAGCCGGTATCGAAATAATTAGCTAGATTTGTGAAGTTAGTATGTGATGAGAAAAACGAAATATGTAATTAGTAAATGTTATACCACTCCAATTCACAGAATTATATCAATTTAAAATAAACTCATCAGAAATAAACTTTGAAAACACAGCCACAAAAATGGTACTTCACTATAACATTAGCTCACTTATTTACTTATTGACAGATGTAAATGCGATACCTTGTAAGTAGTTAGGATAGAGTCGATGGAAAAAACTCTTAGCATAGATTAATGCTAGTTGGGTTTGGTCAGAGTGATATGATTTAGTAAACGATGTGGAACATCAATATCGTCCAGATCATAGATGTCATTTTGATGGGTGGAACATAGCATGGAACTTAGGTCTGAAGCTCTCGACAGATAAACAATAATTAGTTATTTTAGGTGTACATGGGAAGAAGTTACCAAATGCAATACATACAGCAAATGAAACTGTGATATAGTGGTAGTAAAAGTATAGTAACTGACAAAATATCTCCTCATTGTAAAATACGAGGCTATTACAAGAAAAGTAGACAAATGAATGACATGACATGAATTGTTATCAGTAGAAAGGCGTAAAACTATTATTTTTAGATATGCCCGTCAGAAATCACAATCACTAATAACGGTGACATAAATGATAGTGAACGTTTTTCTGCTGTTCGGTAAAAAAAGTGCATAAGTATAAAATCAAGTGGGATTTTCTAAATATAGATTTACTTCAATAAACGTTGCTGAAAGCATACCAACTTGATAAATAAAGAGCCTATTATCATTTTGTAATACATGTTATTTTAAACAGCTTCACTATGCATAACCAGAAGTCAGTAAATAGAGATTTACCTTCTCAATTATTGTATTTTATCGCTCAAGACCCTAGTTAACAAACTTCGTGCTGTAATGCGAAATGAGGGATTGAAATCCATGATCTCATTATTGTAGCATGAGAAAAACAAACTGTAGGCTTCAGCCATAAAGCTGTACATATAAGGATATGGTCACTACTCAGTGACTAATCACTCCAAATATCTCAATCAAAAGGCAACTAACAACTCTAACAGTGGCAGCGACTGCATGAAACTGGATAAGGGGGTCAAAATTCCACGGAGGGTAGCAGTTCTTTCAAGACTTCCGGTACACCTTAGCAATAACTGCTGGATAAAATGAAATCTAAGTCCAAGGTATTATGTCGAACCACCAAATATCAAGACGCAGTTCACGAGATGTCGAGTCACTTACATTACAGGCCATATTATAACCTGGTCATTAGAATTTCATCAGCTGTAAGGACTAAACAAACATGACGACAGTAACTACTCAGTAATTAATTAGTTTTTAAACTTACTTCTGAATTAGGACTTGCATGATCACTGCCATAGTTTGGATTTCGAAAAGCTGTATTCGTAGTAATTGGTGAATCCGAGGTACAATCAAATGGCACGGAGGCAGTTAAACGTCTTCTAAAAGTTGGTGAGTAGGATCTTGGTGATGAAGATGCTGAATTTTCAATATTCACATTGATTTCCACCTTAATTTAAAAAGTAGGTGAAAAGTGTTATAAAAGGATTAATAGGAAATGAAAGAATACCAATGGGTATAAGTACCATCATATTTGTTTTGGATACTAGTGGTTACAGCCGCACATAGTCACATTAAAATAGCAAACATATTACACATAATTGAGTTTGAATGGTCATAGCTATTCTTTAGAACCCCAGAAATCACCTCTCGAAGTTGGTCAATAGTGAGTACACGATTATTACTACTATTATTAGTCTAGTGTCTTATGGAGATGGTTCAGCTTACTTTTGCATTTTGAAATGACCATAGACGCTCATTGGAGAATAGAAAAAACCGGATGGCTGTCTCGTCCCAGCATGAGATACTTTGTCAGTGCGCAATTACACTCTCGCTTTAGTGTGGAGCATATAACATAAAATTCGATAACCTCGACGAAAAGCCTTACACTAATTATGATTATGTGCTCAGCAGTAATCAATTTTGAAGGGCAATTCTGAGAGTCATAGTGAGAAACAATATATAGTAAATGGAGGTTTTTAACGTCTGGAGCGAGATAGTTACATATCAACGATATATATATATATATATAAACCGTCTGGACAAACGATATCACGGAGGAATTTTAAATATTGAAAATTTACAAAATCTCTAGCAAAGTGAAGATCTATGATGCGTTTACTATAAAGTAAACTTACTCATGTGATTGGCAGTTATTGAACACATTTTCAGAAATCATAAAACGATGTAACGAAATAACTCGAGAGTATGATTATCAGCTTATTCTTTCAAAAACTTGATGTAAGTTGCAGTGAGGTTAATATTTACTTAAAAACAAAATCATTACACGTAGACAAGAATGACAACAGATTTTACTACTATATGAGGCAACTATTTGAAATAAAACATGTTAACGCACATATTTACCTCTCCATATATCCACACAATCAAAAGATGCATATAAATACAAGCGTAGATCAAGTCATGTAAATTGATAAATAATCCAAAATGTGATCACATTATTATTCCACACACAACTTAGTAAATATTTTATTACTAAATGAAGGTTAGGAGTCAGTTTAATAAAAATTCAATTATCAAAATACATGTACAAATATCGATGAGATTGTTAAACATAATACATCCATGGGAATATATTCGTCTTTAAATATGGATGGAATAAGGAAATTATTTTGAACAGGATCAATCAACATCACTTGATAACAATATGTCGAAGACTAACTATCCACGTCACAGTTTCCGATATAAATGATTTATTTCCATTGTAACTATTGGTGACAAAATGCAATGCAATACTCTGCAATTATTTTTGAACTGCATATATGACAGTAAACAATACTGCCGCATGAAGTAGTAGATATTACGGGATTAAGGTATACAGATATGTAACCGGAATTCATAATCGAGTTGATTGTTACCTGTGGTTTATTCAATTTTTGCTTAGTATGGTATAACGAGCACTCAGGATCATTTTTCCAACCATATTAGAGTGTGACCTATATTAAAGATTTTCTTTCAAGTCCTAATTTAAACCACACGTGCTTTACATTAGGCATGTCAGACTGTGCTACACCTGACATGTTCATAAAATACGGTCTATGTTAAATCTAGCAGTTTGAAGTGAAATCTTTAATGACATTTACGCCCTAATATGCAGTACACACTGACAGAATGGACTGGAAATGCTGTATGTAATACACAACAGGCATTAGAAACGTCGCGGATAAATCCGGCTAATTTAATTCTGTGAATGTATACTTTCTTCGGTGACGTTGATACAAGTACTTATCTTCACAAATTATCATTTCTCACTGATTTTCTCGTAAGCAAGAAAAGATTTACCCATACATTAATCGACCGAATACTGTCAAATAGCAAGCTCAGTGTTTTCAGATTTCTAAAACATAAGAAATTAACAGTAAATAGTATCCAAATAACTTGGGAACTATTCAAATGTACGTTAAAGTGAAGTCATTTTGAACTAAAGGAAATGACACTTAGGGTTTTGTGTCGTGGAATTATAATTTGATGAATCAAAAATATATTAAGATGGCAAAACTGTTTGACATTCATTCATCCTTAAAGTAGAAATGTGACTTTTATGAGATTCGTTTCACTTACATGAGCCGAGAGATACAACACAAATTTTCACCATCCTGCTTTAAACAAGTTGATCGTTCAAACCAAAGTATAGAGATATAAAAACAGTAAACGTGATCAGACATAACACAAAAAAGAATCAATGCAAGTGCTGGCACAATTACATACCAGTTGAAATTGCAACACCTTATACCACTGGATAAAGAGGAAATAATGCAACAACATTAACGAGTGGCCAAATTTAACGACAAAGGAAAGAAATTGAGAAGGAATAGAATAGTGCAATGCTTAGAACATAAGACAAAAACAAGTTCATCTGCAACTTCACCAATTTTGATTCACATCAGATTTTTGTAGACCCCTATCGAAAATGTCATTTCCCTACATATATTACGTCGAAATTCAGTGTCGCTACAGATTGAGGTTATGTCTTGGTCTAACTAACCCTAAATTTTTAAACCACTTCTAAGTTACTCTTCACGAAGCACTAGATTACGGTTAGTAAGATAATCAAGTTAGTATCTACTATCCACTACATCAGACTATATTTAGGTTGTCTACTATCTTTATGGAGATCAGAGCCCATTAAGATGTGTCTACAGTTATTCATCTACTTACAAGCCAAAAAGACTAATCGGCATATGCTAATCTGATGAAACTTAGTAATAACTGCAAACCTTGCTTTTGCAGCATTTAATAGGTCTGTCGTGATTACTTTGAGATAATTGACTAATTAATTCCTAACCAGATATTTCTGGGATACATAACTAATAGTAGTTAACTGAAATTGAAAAGGCTTACCTACTGTGATTAACAGGGCGCAAGTGCACATAGAACAGAAAATGTAGGGTTTGAGTTCAGTTATGAGCTCTATAGGGAAAGTCAATCACGGTATGACTTACGTACACAGTGAAGTTGTTACTACATACTAGGCTGGGATTCAAAAAGCCATACTTAGGTGCTAATTTATTAGGCTAACTTTATCTAATTGGGTGTTAAATTAACCTGATTGAATGACAAATTGAGTTTGATTTTTTGTAAGAGGAACATCAAGGGAAGCACTCGTTGTATATACCACTACAATAAATAACACAACTCAGCCCTCTGATTTGATGCATTTTAAGACTCTATACATGACCTAATTGGAAATAGTGACACTATTACTTTAGTGTAATTTCATTTAACACCTAACATAATAACAATAACAATTATTCTTATCGTTATAAGAATCCAGCAAAACGAATCACTTACTATATCATTATGGACAGATTTCTGTTGTTCATTTGAAGTATCATTTGATTTACTTGCAAGAGATTTCGATAAAAATAATAAACTGGGAGAGAATCGACTTCGGTCTAAAAGCCTTTTCAAACTATATCTTCCTCTTTTTGATTTATCCTTAACATCGGAATTTGCTAGTTTATCCTTCATATCTGATTTAACAGGCTTAACCTTTCTTTAATTGGATACAACAGTTGTATTTTCTATCGTAGTGAAGTTCCTTGCAAATACTTTCAAAGTGCCACCTAGACCTGGAAAATAAAAATGGAAGGAAAGTATTAGTATCATCAACATCACCTGTAAAAGTCGAAAGATAACACATGTAGAGGTACGACGCTGAATACTTACACTGCTCAAAGTTGTGTACAATGCATGGCGTTTACACGTTATACTCTTAGTCAGCTAAGCTTTATTGCAATAACAAACGCCAATCTATGCACATATCATCACTCCTAGATAGGCACCGCTAAATTTTGACGTAATTTCGAATGCTAAAAGGTTATTGTGGTACGGAATATTTCTAAAACCTGGTATGCCGTAATAAAATCCCACGGAAAGTCGCCTAAATGGATACACTACGAAAAACATAAAAATCCCTTCTCTCTAAATTAGGTCTCAACAATTTCATGGACATATTTGCCATAAGAAACATACAGTAATTAGAATTCCCAAAAAAGCAAGTGCGTAGAATGAAATATTACGAAATGTATGTGGTCCTAGTCAAATGTGCTTTCAAAGTTTCGCGTTGAATAGACATTAAGATGAACGACACATTTAAGTGGGCACATATATTGGTTCTTAATATTTCAGCAGCCGCGTCTTATTAATTTAATCATACTAAACGGGGTAACATAATTTTAATGCTGAAACATTCTGAAGACTGATGTTTCACTCGCAAAGACCAGTATGCCACACATGACTTTTATATAAATACAATCATTAAATAACGATCCCCATATAAAGTAAACGTTATGTATACTATAAATATAATATCATCTCGTAGCATATGGAAAGTTGTCGCTAAAACATGTTATGAAATATGTTGGTAAAGCCAGAAATTTATTCTCAAGATTACAAGGAACAAACTTAGCAGGGAAATTAATCGAACCGTCCAAAGTACCATATGGTAGGTCATCTAAGCATAACGCTATACACAAATATGTGCCAACGAGGATGGATTAACGTTCAATATCCAGTAATTAGCAGGACAAGCGCATTTTTAAATGGTTATAGTAAAGTAATTTGCAAAAGCAGTTTCATGTAAAAAGTGCGTTTTAATGCTATATCGTTAACACGAATTTGTTAAAAGTGAGCACCTTTGGACAAAATGAAATTCTTTCGTCCCTATTAAGTGTTTTACAGTTACCATTAATATGAATCGTATAAATTAATTAGTAACTGTTTTATGTTGCGTATCACTTCAACCATTAAAAAAGCCACTGCCTTGTTATTTGGCGACAGGAAATATAAATTTACGGGTCACGCTTTTACAGAAAATTCATTCAAACAATGTGGGTGTAGCGGTAAATAATCCCCAAAATAAATAGCTACATAGGTTTCGACATTGATGCTGACCATGTTTGTTTTAGCGGACACCACTAGTTGAAGGCGCTCGGTCACGCATCACCAACAGATCACGCCACGCTGCATCGTGGAAAGCATCTCTCTCTAGTTTGCTAGCTTACACGTTGCTATCCCATTGCCGCTCTATTCACAATCAAATATAACTTCCTTTCCATCCTTTATTGCCTTCTGATTTATTCTCATTCGTAAGAATGGATTCAAACGTTAGAAGTTGCCCTGGTAATACCGCAAGCGTAACTTGGTCATATATCGGGTGCAATTCATGGGAATGTGAGTTAGATATTTCTGAATCGCAGATGAACACTGGAGAAGGAACAAGTTTAAAATTAGTTCACCAGTACATCAACTTAAGGTCTGAAGTATTCTTGTTTCGACGATGCATTTTCATTACCTCTGTGAGGAGGGAATAACAGTCTACCGTAGAGGAGTATTTTTGTTCACTAAATGTAAATAATTCATCCACTCATTTTCCAACAGAGTTTCTGAGAAGGCTGACATTTCCCTTCAAATGATCGTTAGTCTAACTTACTGTCTGTGGGTTGGATAAACTATAATCATGATCATTGGTTTACCGAAAATTATAACTCTACTGGACTTGTTGCACTAAAATGATGCTTACTGGGACATATGTTCTTTCTTCTCTTTTATCACTTGACATACAACCTGGGATGTTTTGTGTGTTGGAGTTCAGAAGTTGGTATGTAGTATTCTCGTTTTAAAACGATGATACATCTGTAGCGGCGAAACGGAACCACTAGAATGTCACGTACCTCTGATTATCAGTGATGACAAAATACTGACTTAAATGTCCTCCATTTTCATGTAGTCTGCAATCCTCTTAAGTCACTGAAATTAAAAAAGGAATCTGAGTGAAATCGAAATGTCCACACATTACGCCTAAACGTAACCAACGAATGTCAAGGACAAGTAAAATTAAAACGTGTTACTTCCATCATTGAAAGCATTGTCGCCGTAAACCGACAGATTTTTCCTTGATGTTTAGGGCTAATACATCAGTGGATAAAATATTTATGGCTCAAAAACATACAGACCATCACTATCGACAAATTTGTGCAAACCCCATAAGTCCAAGCAAATCGTAAATTTTCTATTCTGGTCAAATAGCCTATTAGACAGACGAAAAATCTCCAGTGTGCTCATTATGATGGCCTGTGGCCCTTCCTGTAGAGACCTAAATATTGTTAAAAACATTCCACGGCAGTACCTGGTGGGAGTGAGGGTTAATTCAACCATGAGGACATAACCTCACTCCACAGAGTCGACTAACAAATTTATCGTGACCAGATTTCCTTAAAACGCTTTCACGTAAACGGCACACGTCGAATCACATCTGTATCCTAGTCAGAATCGTTTAGGCATAAGTAAAGACCCAACAAAGACCGCATTACATGAACAGTGAAATTTGTTTAATGAAGACTTGTTGGAGTGCCTGAGGTCTAAAGGAATAGTGATCCTAAGATCTGTAATTACACCTGTTTTTTCAACCTAAACTTCTGTCATCATTTGCGATCCTACCACTTTTAGGACAAAAATTAAAAATATTAAGTTACTTAGTAAGTTTTGTACTAGGGAGAGAGTGAGAACTAATTGTTGTTGGTAAAAAGTGTTGTGAGGAATACTCAGCAGGATAACAGGAAGCGTTATGAACTCATCAGTATAAAATGTTTTCACTGAATGATTTGCTTGCTAGATTCAATTGGGGAAAATGCCTTTGAAGAAAGAAACCGTCGATAACCTACCAGCAGAATCCAGTTACAGAAGAACTCAACGACTGCCTTACAGTTCCATACACAAAGAGATGGTATAGGCTAGATTTGTATTCCACCCTCCCATTTACAACACGTAGCAATCAAATCCCCGAATAAATTTCCAGAAGCATCTTCGAAAGTTAACAAAGGTAGGTCTACTTTTGACTATTTCGAATTTCTTAAACCGAGTATTGATCATTCACTTATACAAACCGAAATCCCACAAGTCATGTATTCAGAGTCTATCTGTAACCTGCAGAGCGTAACATTCACGAATCGGAAGTCTATATCCTGCAATACGCGATAAAGAAACGTTAACGGGACGCATAACCGGACTGTCACTCAGTAATTTCAAAGTTCCAACTAAAATGATAGCTTCCTTAGTCGCAGCGTTAATAATGATATGATGGAAATTGCCATTAGATAGATATAAGCGTTTATGAATATATGAAACACTATTTAGTATTTCAGCCAAAATTAGAATCTTTTGTTCATCAGTAATATTATTGTGTGAGTGCAAATTAAGAGAATTGTTATTGCAAAATGTAAAATTAACTGCTACACGATATAGTGATTTAATATGTCTTATATTGTCAGATTTAAAACGCATGACCTTTTTTTAAAATGGCGTGGTTCATGAGAACGAAATCGACGGCAAACATGACATATGGTTCTGACGAACGAACGTAAAACAGTAATCTTAAAAACAATAAACCAATCATTCTGAGGCAAAGAAAAGTGGCTGATTTCCATCTGAAAACAAATTAGATTATAACACATTATGTCTTTATGACATTAAAAAACTGTAAACACCAATAGAGAAATGGAAACTGTGACCGCTTCATCATAATGTAGACGCATATTACTATGCTAACCCCAAATGACTAACGTACCCCTAACTTTAAACCTAGTCCATAAACTACCCCTAACCCTAAACTTAAACTAATCCTAGCCATAATCTATAACCTACTCTTATAGCCCAACACACCATAAGGGACATTAATCTTTAAAGAATTAACTTAGAATGGCAGAAGACGACTACATCCTTATAGATTTCTTATTCCAACAAACGTTGCAACGAAATACCATACCATCTCCCAATTTTGGCATTTCTCAGCAGCCATTTCGTTGTCATAATCACAAACAAGTGACTCCGGCAGTAATCTTACATCCTGCAATTACGTGAAATACTTCACAATTCTTTCTGGATTAAATTAAACACCGACTGGCGTAAAGTAACGGTGTTGCTCATAGAGACTTCCGTCCTTCATATGGCGGTGCTCAATGACCTTGAAACCCACAACTGTGGTTGGTCAAAACTTTAACGGTCGTTAGACGGATCTATAAATCACTTTACTCTAATCGATTACTTGGCACACATTTATCAAACTTAAAATCACCTTCATCTGATGCTTTATAGTGTCGATTCGCATCATTATAAGTACTATTTTGAGAGCCTAAATCATTTTCAATAGATTGGGACTGTATACTACCCCGACTGTGCTATTGATGGCAGGACTGTAGAACAGACGACTTTGACGTTGGTTTTGCAAGAATTGACCAATAAGAAAGCGGCTTAGGATGGAATAACATTATTATTAGAAAAGTCTTTCAAAATAAAGTATGACTCAAATGTATACAATAATATCACATGATTAATAAATGTTTCGAGACTATCTAAGAATTGTAAACATTTAGAATAAAAGTAACTTTTATGTGAATACTCCTTCATGTGGTATTGAGCATCTTTCCACGGATTCCTTTATATTCGTGAAGACAATTTTTCAATCTATACCACTTGACTTCTATGTTATTCGTGTGAGTTCCTGTTGAGAGATCCATAAAGAGTCAGCTATGCACGACCATCTGGTGACTGTATTCAAACTTTAATAAGCACTCTTATGACTTTAGATGATCAGTATAGCATGTTGTTCTTCATTCGATATACTTCCTAATAATCGGAATTAAGGTAGATTTACTCCCTTCAGAAACCCTTTTGAAGTGTCCTTTTCCTAGTTGTCAATCGAAAATACCATACATCTAACTTAGGTCTTAGAATAAAAGCTACCTACCCACACTGTATGTATGCTGCGTCCCTGAGTATATTTGCGCTTTCTAAGAACCTTTCTCCCGCAAATAGCTAATAATAACTTTCTCCCCTAAATTAACGAGTATGCGATAGTTCTAGGAAGAGACAGGACTAGTTATTTTTCATGTATTTATTCTTATTTTGCTATTTTTTTTGTTCATTGTAAAATGTGCGATATTCGGTATCGCCGTTTATATTATCCGCATTGACCTTGTATCTTGTGACTAGTTGTAGTGTTTTTTTAGTGTGCTAATATTTCTAATTGTTACAACGTCGTTATTGTAATTATATATACGGAGTTGGGACAAAATAGAATCGAATCTTCTTAGTGCTGCGTTCGTGTCTTCTTGATTTTGGCTTGGGCGAGTAACCGTTGTTCAAGTTGTTGGTCGAGGTTTCGAGTATCTGTTCGCGTACAGAATCCAGCTAGTTGAAGTTGCGGTTAGTACTGCTGAGGTATAGGGTTAGCGTTGTTATATTAGTAGGCATCATATCAGATAGATCGTCAACATTGTTAACTAAACCATGATTAATCACCTCGAGATGAAAAATCACCATCTCATTGGTTCGTCTCTATTCTACAGTCCTTACCTGATGATGAGTGTGACTAAATAATATATTAGAATTGTTCACAGACGTTATGTTAAGCTCACTGACTGCCTTATAATTACGTCAGGTTTCTTTAGTCTTTTGAAGCAGACATTTTTGTAGCTGGATGAGTCCTCGTTCTAAATGATGCGTATTAGTACTGTCATTCTAAAAAATGTAGGGGAATCACAATAAATGTAAAACAGTGAACTCGATATTGCTTATCAGCGTGCGCATACGTCTGTCTTGTAACTACTAGTCCCTAAGCCGGAACGAAGATCACAAAACAAGTGAACCAACCACCAGACAGTCAGATTATATTTAACTCATCCATTTATATACATCCAAAACCTGACCACGCATCACACCAATAAGGAGAATAACATCTACACAAAACGGGAACAATTATGATTATGGAATGAGGGGGGGTGGTACAGATACACAGTTAATTTATTATAGTTACTGAATGACAAATGAAATGATAATAGTTTATGAGTCCGGTGGGAAATTAGGGCAATGGGAACATGACGAGAATAGAAATAAAATGATCGATTTACCTATACTCAAAATAAATGAAACAGTCATATGAAAAATAGTACAAGGAGTTAGTTACTCTTCTTGAATCGCTATATATAACAAGTACCAGCTATTATTCTATATCTCAACTGAACTTGAAGTTATTGAACGAAATTGCATTTTTATCGGCTTCCGATTGTAAACCAAGTATTAACTACCCGGCTTTCTGATCATATAGGCACATTATTTTATGAAATTTTGCCCTTCCTCTAGTCTATAGGTTGCACACGGGAAAGCAATGGATCTTTGAATTTTCATAAATTAATGAAATCTACTAATCACGGAAGTGAAAACTCCTCAGTAGATAATACGAATTCTTTCTAGTAAATGTAAAAAATGCGCTGTAATATTATCTTGTTTAATGTCACCTTGATGCACATACCTTGCCTACAAACTCTCCATGTAATCCTCAAGTATTTCCTCACAGGAATTGATATATTCATAACCAGGACCTGGCTCTAATGCAAAGCCGATGTAGTAATTATTAGAATTTTCAATAGCAATGAAAAGATCAACTTAAACACAAATCAGAATACCCTGAACACAGGTAAAGTCATTATGTATTAAAATTCAGCTAGTTCTCTAGTACTCAGTTGAATATTATTGTTGTTATATGTAATCACCATTTAAACATTTTACTACAGATCAACCAGTTGCAGAATCACTATTTTAGTGTTTTTCATAAGATTGTCTGTGTGAATGCAAACATCCAGAAACTACACATTAGCTTTACTAGAATATTAACAGTAATATGAAATATTGCGAATAATGAAGTAAAATCAAATTGGTGTGCATAACTAATCATTTCAATATCATGAACATAATAACATTTTGTTATATCTCTCACTTGATATTTCGACTAGCCGCAAACAACTTTAGCATTCGAACGCCGTGAACCCTCCTAGTCGCAAATTCGGAAGACAGGAAACTTTATTGCAGTAAAATGGAGAGTCAGTTCTGTACAAAATAATCGTATATTTATAGTTTTCCGAAACAACAAAATGAGTATTATAATTCATCCAATCCGAACTAAGAAGTTTCAACTGGTACCCAATCAGAACGTGCCACGTCGAGATTCTGGAAAGTTCCGTTGATCAATGATTGGGTGAAATTTCTCCGGTCCTTTCGAGCGTTCTGGAGGCTTCGTTGAGGTTTCTGGGAGCCGTGCCAATACGTTTAGTGTCACTCCTAATAGGAGGGGAGTGTGTGTAGGGGGGTTTTGAAATAAGAGGAATGAAATATCTTGTGAATATGGAATACAGATTTACGAAATTACCGTTCGACAGGTCTCCTAGTTTTTCTTAACTTGTCTTTTACGTTACCTTAAAATGTAGCTTCATAAAGACAGAAATCAGTGTTCTGTGTGAACCTATAAGAAATAACATTGCATTCTGATAATGATAAACAATACAAATAATTAATGAAATCTCAACAAAATCAAAAGTTCTTACCCATAATGATGCACATTTACGAAGTGTAACTGGTTAACTAGGCATGCATCTAACTATATTTTCGAGAAACTACCTACAATTAATACCATTTTTATTTTAATGAACTATAGTTGGAAATAAGTTTCTGTAGATTTAAAATCTTTTAAACAAACAAAGACACCAGATGACACTTGTATTTGCAGTAGTCAATTTAATTGTAAATCTGTTGTCTCGCATATTTCTAGAAGATGCTATGTATTCGTAACTTAATGATAATTCTAAGGGTGAACTGGTTTATTTAACGAGTGCGTAAAATGTCGATACATTGGTAAACTGGTCGAGCGATACGATCTTAGACGAGCATATAAATAGTTTGTTAATTGCCTTATGGAGGATAAAAAAACGATGCTCCAGATAATGTCAGCGCATAATTAAACCATATGAAATTTGAAACATACTTCGTTAACCAATTAATGCTTCGATGCATCTCTTCTGAAATGAGAACTAGTTACTAAAATTATATGAAGTCAGAATGTATCATCTATTCAAGGGACATGATTTTTCTCTTTCTAATTTCAAATAATCCACAACATTTTTCAGGTTGTGTTTACAAAAATTTATATATAATCGTATATACGTTTACAAAATGTATGCATCGAATAGTTAGTTACAATAGAGAATTCAACTGTAAATTATGAGTACTTGAACATTTTCTAGTCTTTACTTACTTACTGGTAAAACAATTAAAAGTAAATTGAACAAATTAATTGTGTATCCTTTAGGATGTATTTGGATCTTCCCGTTGAGTTGTCATTGACTGAAACTAGTCAGTCTCTGCTGCTATATGTACATCTTTAGTGGACTGCCTCGATATAGCAATAGGTCACAAGTATTGTTTAAGTTGAACTCGAACTCATTTCATTTCATGCCAAACGCCATCTCTGTGAACATTAACGCTAGGATGCAGGTATATCCATATGACGAGTCCCAAATAGGTCGAAACGCGCGTCATGGATTCCGCTTGCCAGACACAATCCAACTTAAGCAATTAATTGTATATCCACTGATCGTAAATAAGTAGTTATTTTTGATTATTACTAACTATTTGAAATTCTTCACTCTAAATAGCTACGAATCACTGAACATCATATTATAGAAGATGACAAAAGTTCGGAACAGTTTTCAAAATTCCAAAAACAAAAATTATTAGTACGTATTCTGCTTACTAATAAGTAGTAAAAGAGTAAATTGAACATTTGTTGGTGTCGTTAACGAACAGTGTACCATAATATACCTGAAGGTGTGTCGTTACTTTATTTCCAAATCCCATTTAATTCACTGACGGTAAGAAAATATGTTTAACCCCACTGAGAATTCCTGTTTAGTGACTTTAGTAATATCACTGTTTACAGAAGAAATTTAAACAGAGACATACTTTCTGAGCAGGTAGAAATTTAGTGGACATAATAAAAAGAAGTGGTACAATAAGTGTAGTTCAAGTTATTATCACTACGAATGATATATTCGTTGTTACTAAGAAATTTAGGTGTCAAATTGCCCTGTATATCATTGGTTTTTATTATACTAATTGATCACTGATTACAAGCTTAATGTAATATTATTCTGTATTAAATGACAGTCCTTATGGAACTCACTTACAAAACTAAGTAACTCAACATCTTAGCAAATTACTTTTTTATGATGGAAGGCTCATCTACTACATATCTGCAAGGTGGTTTAGAGGTTGCCGGAAGAAAGCCCTAAGACATAGAATACAACCTATGTCCAGAGCTTCCTAAGCTAACATACGTGGTCACATCATTTAGACTGTTTACCAAATTGCAAGTTGGTCGATAGAATCCGACATGTATTATGAAGGACTAGACAAATATAACATTAGTTATTATTCAGTAGTAAATCGATGCGAACATATATGTTGTGTCAATCTATAGCTACCTAAAAGCTTCCTGTTAAACTCAATCAAGCAACAGACATAAGACTAGACATATCATAATTCTGAGCTATTTAGTTTTGAAAGCACGTTACAGATTTATTGTGTTGAATTCGATCAACATTACTAATTTTGTGGTACTGGCTACTATTTATTGACTTATGAAAATCAACGTTAATCCATTCTTAAGCGTTTTAAATACATTCACAATCATCGAAGTTTTTGAATATCCGGACTACGTAGTTAATAGGATAACCTGTACTGGGATTGAGTTTCAGTTTGAGCATCAACGATGCAGATGCGTTCAGATGACAAATACCAAACACAGTGAAATGTGTTTCATGGATCTTACTGCCAACTAGATAACGGATAGATTCTTTATATATTCTGTTGGGACGCCAATTTCAGAACAGACCGTCTGCATGAAAATAACCCATCGAAGTGGTCTCGAGGAAAGTCATATGAATCCAACGGAAGATATCAAAAGAACCCACTTTATTAACGTTTATAGACGTAATTTGATAACATTATTGTCACATAAGTATATTTGAGTGCAAGTAGGAGGTATTATGCAAGGGCTTTTTTAATTGGACCAATTGAAATCGAAGTGTTGTTACAATATTCATCTTCTTATTGGAACGTTTTATTACTGACACGTTCATCTTAGGAAAGAGTGTTGCATTACTGCATTTATATTTGACAAGTAAATACAGAAACCATAAGTAGTCAAACAAATAACAAAATTATTAAAATATCATGATTCAAAGTGAAATATTCATGAATATTTGAATTATACAGTGAAAAGTAACGTCTCACCTCAAATCACTTGAATATGCCTCAAATAGTAAACATTTATGTATATTCACTAAACTAATAAGCGCATAAATAAAGAGTGATGTATACAAATCAAGTTTGCCAAAAATACATACGTTACATAAATTATCAACAACAAATAAGTGAATAAGGGAAAAAAACGGGACAATAAATTAAAACAAACGATGTGAAGATTTTTCAAAATAATGGCATTTAATTTAAAGCTATTTTCATTATTCTTGTTGTTATTGTTGTTGGTGATAATGATGAATACGAACAGAAAGTAGGCATTCATTTAATTTTGTGTATGTTTACAATGAACTTTGATGAATGGAATTGAGAAGCGTAGAATAAAATATTCATATCTCTACCTTAATATATATACACTAATTACTGATATACCATACATTATTATAAGTATATATAGACTTGAATAAGTTACTTGATTCCCAGTTTTAAAAAAAAATTATCTTATTGTATAAATCATATTTTCTTCTTTTTTTCTTTTTTTAAACAAAAAACTAACTCGGTCATTATGGTCAAATATCAAACTGAACACTTATAGATACTTAGAAATTATTTACATTTCACTTGAAAGTAAAATTTTCAATTTATTAAAATTGTACTCATTAGTTTATTTTGTTTTATTGATATAAAATAATATAATTTTCTCTTACAATAATAATACAATGAATAATCATTATTATATAAATACTGATTGAAAAGAAATTCACTCATGAAAATACCATCATTATTGAAGAGATAAACAAGAATAACTTTTGTTTTATTTCATTATCTATTATTTTATAATGTTAATTTCAAAACTTTTTAAACAATGAATTTATATCAAATTCATTTAAAGTTAGAATTTTTTTATTCATTTAAAAGATAGTAATTGAAAAATTGAACAATGAAAGAATTAATGAACTATTGAATATAATAGATGTTATTATTTTGAAAATAGATAAATATTTAAAAAAACCCAGTTTAAAATAACCAATTCAAATGTAATTTATCAAAGGATTTTTGTTTTCTTTTTGAAATAAACTAGTATAGTGAATATTTTCTGGGTAAAAAATTTGTGTAATAGAAAATGTATTTAATGGAAAAAAAAATTAGGCATAGAACTAGAAATATTCAAAGAGTTTAACAAACATAAGAAATGTATTTGATTATTAAGGCTTTTTATGTCATGGAAATATTTAAATGAATATTGGTAACAAAATGGTATAACTGTGAATACATTCGATGACTTTTTCATTATTTTGTTCTCATGTTAAATGTATTAGTCACTTTTTTCATAGTAACACTTCATATATCTGTGTGCCTATGATATTATTAAAGGTTGGTTTAATTATATTTTGTAAGTTATAGCTAATTATCACTGTTTTTCAGTGATAAATGATGTAATTGAATAACTATGAAAATAAATAAGCATTTGGTAGAGTCGAGGTAAATTCAATTAATAATTATTTCCTGGAAAGAAATGTCTATATTCTGGATTATATTACAAGCCATCAGCAAATGTCATAGTAAATGTAATTTTCCAAGAAGTTCTTCTATTCCTTACTGCTATGATTTGAGTTGTTGGTTGATATCTGTTTATTTTATTAGATTATCCTGAATATATAATTAATGCACTACTAGATTCCATCAAATATTCATATGGTTTCACATTGATAGTCATCTTGTTTTTAGATATTGTCATTAGTTGATTCTAGTTGATTAAACTAAAGTGTTGCCATCAGTCAGTGGCCCAACATCACGTGAATTATGTTGGTTGATAGTAAACCTTGCTTAACCCTGGTTATTCGATCGTTAACATTCACCAGCAATACCTATCTGTAATACTGATTAAATCGATTCTCCGTCAGTGACTGGCTGACCAAACTGTAAACATCTTAGATTTACAGGAGGTAAGTTCAGGTTCAAACTGTTCAATTTAAGCCTCCTGACTATTAGGTTGAATGGCAGTGGTTTACATAGTATAGACGGGATTATTTCATGCAGAAATTCAAACATACATTAATGGTAAGTCCCTAGTACCCACTAAACCACTAGCACTCGAGTATAGTTATTTTACTTTTAGTGCAATTAATCCACAAATCTAAGATAATGAAGATGAATTGAAAGAAAAAATGGAATGCATAAATTTACTAAGATGGTTTACATTGACTTAAAAGACGTCTATCGAATTTCAAGATTCTTAATATTTCTGACTTGGACATTCGTGAACTATGTATAAATATTGATTAGTGGATAGGATGATATTTTGATGTAATTTGATGTAATTTAAAGTTAACATTCAACGCGAACTTACATTGTAGTGCAGATTCGTATGACGTCTCTGTTACTAAACACTGTAGAATTATTACGTGTTCAAGATTTTGAATATGATTATTTAGCATGTCTTACCCTGTTTTTATTTCTTGTTTTGTCACATATCACCTCTTATTTTCTTCTGCGTTTGCTTATATAAAACAAATAGCTAGCTGAAGTTATCCGCAGCGTTTAGGTATTCATTAAGTGCATCACACCCAGGGAATTCACGAATTTTTTCTGTTTAGTTAGTAGATGGACGCTTCATATTTGTTTGGTAGGAGTTGAAATAATTTTTAACTATCTACTGTTGATATTTTACCGTAAAGCACACCAAAATTCTCGATAGAAACCGAAAAATTAGTCAGAGCTAAGGCTTGAAATGAAAATTTTAGTAAAGAAGAGTAAAAAGTAAAACATCTCTCCCTTATCAATTTGACGAAAGAAGTTGCCGAAAATGTTATATAAAGCATATCTAATAAAATTATTGTATATAACTCCAGGTCAAAAATCCGATGGATTAACTGATGTAATGGAGTAGCAAATAATCATAAACCGAACAAGTAAATACGTTAAAGTCTATCTGATGTATAGAAGGTTTAAGACTATGCTAATATTCATTATTAATTAATCTGGTCCACTGTAAATAACCTAGTACCAACACCACTGATTAAAATAGTGAATGACGTCATTATGGATATTTGAAAAAGGTCGGTATTAGATAAGATAGTAATTATATCATAATATTATATCTTTACCATGTATACGTTTAAAAATAATTCATATCATCCATTGATAATTAATTCCGTCTAAACATCTTTTCGATGCAAACTGAAAAAGTCCTTCTAGTTGTTTCCAATTGATTTGACCAATTAAAGTTCAGAGTATGCAAGCAATCTAATATTCTTACTTGATGACTTTCATTTCAGATTACTTTCTAAAGGAGTTGAGAGTATTGCTAAGATTAGTGCAACTTGAAGGGACATTTGTTTTTTTAGTAACATCACTAAGGTAACTATTAAAATCCAGAATGTATTAAACAGATATTTTGTCTCAGTTACAGGTTTCCAGTCATGTTCATCCATGACCCTTTCCATTGACATGTCGAACACAAGATATTCGGGTTTCGTACTGATAATAGTAGTGTTATATCGTCCAGCTCAACTGCCTTCCGACACCACTAGACCATAACTGTCACACAATGCGCATAGCTGAACTCTGTTAGTCATTACTTCTCAATTTGGAACCTTTTCAAAATAAGTCACTACTGGATGCATAATTATAACAAAGATGTGGCGTTTAATGTGAATAAATATTCATATAAATATAGTCATAGACTGACACTAGCAGTTAATTCTCTAATGCTCACATATATAACAGATAAAAGCATATGTTTTCATACATAATAAAGGGATAGGTTTACTCAATTTCGTATAATATTGTATAAAGTTACATTGTCAACATTATTAAACAGTATGATTCATAGTACTAAAGAATAGCGTACTACAATTATGCATGAAGTTGCCTGCTTTCATTGTTTATTTTCTATTGTATTCAATTTCATACAATTCATTGTTTAAATCGACCAAAACAAATTTATAAGTTACTTAACCGATATTACTCGTAAAGATCAGAATATTGTCACAGTAACCACGTATTTACAGACTAATTCATTTAACAACATTAATTTCTTATGTTTAAATAAGTTTTCAATTATCACATTCTGAAAAAATATTATTCATAAGGATGAATTTATAAGTGTACTTAAGTGACAAAACAATATATATAGTTACAAATACATTTATCTGTGTATTCATATATAGTGAGGATATTATTATGAATCTTTTGATTTCCCTATTATTCCTATTCTTCTTTTCTTTTTTTTTCTATGCATTATTTCCCTTTTTATTGTTTAAACTTTACATTTCTATTCATATAGTCTTATCTTATTAAACTAATTTTTACGAATTAAAATCTTTGTTTGACTGACATATTCATTCAGTGTCTATTGAAGGGATTAATTGCCTCTCACATCTACACACAACACATTTACATAAATGAATGCATAAAATGAAAATCCTTTATTAATTACTAAGTAAAATAGATAATTGTTTAACTGTTTAAAGCATTTTCACACAATTCATACTTTAATATCACACTTAATATTAATTTCAATATTTCTTTTCACTTAGTTACCATTCTTTATTTTCTTCAAATAATTCTCTTTTATTTATTATAAGAAAATGAAATAAGTTTTCTTTAATTCAAATTTAGTTACTATATTATTTATTTCCTTGAACATTTTCTGTAGTCATAGCTACACGAATACATAAGACTAACAAATTAACTAACCTACTTACACACCTACTTAACCATTTTATTCACACATCGTTCACATTGGTGTGTGTGTGTATGTGTTTATGTATATTCTCTTCGGAAAAAAGCAATTTTGTCAATTATATGTTTATTAGCGAACCAAATAGGATAATACTCTATTTCTAATGTGATTCGCATATTGATTAATGTAGAACAGGGATCTTTTATTCCGAATATTGTGGTCAATAGTGTTCATTCATGTATATACGTGTATGTGTGTGTGTGTGTGCATGTGAGTAAGTGAATGGATCATCTATGTAATATATCTATTAGCCTAGTGATTACCATATGAATTATAAATTATGTAAATTTAAATACATCTAAATCCTATTACGTAATTTCGATTTTCTTAAAAGAAATAATGTGACCTATTAAATGATTATACAATAAAATATTGAACAAATATAAAATTAAATTACCCAATTGTAACTATGATGTAAGTATAATACAGTATGATACATGAATACTTAATAGGATACAGTAATATAATAACATTAGAAATCAAAATATTTAGTATTTTAGATTTATTAACAATCAAGCTAACGAATCCAGTATAAAACAAAATTAGCTTTAGTTAGAGGACTATTGTAATCAAAGGTGTACTTCACCAATTTAATTGATGAAAAGATGCTATTATTACACGAATCACGTGAAGTCGAAAATTCAAATTAATAGATTACTACCTACAAATGTAATTACGTAGTTCTCGATGGATCAGCAGACGTTTCTGGATTCCACATGTGCGTGAATTGCACGGAAAGTCTCAAAGATACACCCGTCACTTATAATTCTGATATTAAGATTTGCAAGTAATCGGTACGGAACCTTGTACAATCATGTTAGAACTAAAATCCCTTATGGGATTCGAACGCCTATTATTCAGCTTCATATACTGAAACAGTATCATTTTGTTATTCTTCTATGCCTCTCGAGTTTGTGCTCAGAAACAATGAATATCATTCTTACATGAAATGTTACACCTAATATTAAGAGATTTTATGAGTATAAACAAAAAATGACTACTCTAAACTAGGAGTATATTAATCCATCAATTTCTAGTAACTTTTTATCAGGGAGGTATAATCAGGGGTGTTTTGTTGTATGAGTTAAACGAATTAATAATAACGTTTCTAGTTTTATTCTACACAATATAACTAATATCCCGTTAATTTAGAGGAAAGTGTTTTAGAATTATTTCACAGACAACAAACCACTATTTTCTTATATAACAACAAGTAAGTCTTAAACTCAACTTATTGTAGTGTAAAGTCTCATTGAATCTCTCAAGTTTAAAAATGGAATTTGTTTCATTAAATTGTCGTTATAAAGTTAAGATAAAAATGTTGGAACCTATAATATGATCACCAAGTATTACTGATTCATGTTTCGTACTTTCAGGTATTTTTACAAATTTGAGAAAACTGACACCTCGAAGATTTACATTTGGGCTAAAGTACTGTAATGAGAAAATGTGTTACTTTAACAGCTGCCAAAAGTTTTCAAAAAAACCAATCAACAAAACGTTGTAGGCATCAGGGTAGCCAAAAATTTGAACCAAAAATGCATACCACATATATTGAATCATAAGTTGGAGTAGTATTTAGGTAGGAGATTCGGAATTTTAGTTGAAATTAGGGCTTGGTGTTAAGAATATAATTTTAGGTCAGGCTCTAGCTTATGAAACAGGATTTATAGTATCGACTATCACTAACCCAGTTGGCCAAATGTTTGGCGTGGAATCATATAAGTTGCGGAGGGGGGGAGGTCGTAGTATGTGAAACATTGGGCGAAACGTATGAAAAATTCAGGGTTTTGCAATACGTTTGTCAACGTTTTTCTTATTATAGCTTTATACCCAAAGTTTATTGACATTTTACCCTATTCTTTACTACTTTCATCCAGTCTTATTGTACCACGGGACTTTAGTTTAGTAGCGGCTAGAAACAACATTTAAGGTATGAATTAATGTTGGCAATAGGAATTAGGACTTCTAATCATAAGGTTAATATTTGAAGATAGGATTAAGGTTATAGCCCGACTCAAAAAATAGATTTTATTTACGAATATATATATATATATATATAATGGTTGAAATTACTGTTGTGTGTATCCATCTGTGGATAAACACAGGAAGAAGTAAAAAGGATGGAATAAGTAAGTAGTAATACTTGATAAATTTGAAAAACAAGGATAGACTGCCCGAATTCTCTGCACCTGTCTATTTACAAATTCAACTGCTTTTGTGAAGTTAGTTCTATTGGATGCGCAATTCAGCAAATCTATCATTTCATTGCTGTTCATCACCCGACTTGATTGACGAAAGGATACATAAGAAAAGTTAAAGGCTCGATAGTTAAAGGTGTTTAGTAGACACTGGACACAGTGTATGACTAAATACGGCCTTCAAAATTATTAGTCATATCCCTTGTAATATGCCATCTGGCTTATGAATTTGTCTTCTGCACACAAATGAAGCTATTGGTATTCATATCCACAAGCCTGACCATTGAGTATAAAAGAAATAAGTGGAACCACTTTCCTTACGTTCTTTATCCTTTAATTTTTCACCCAGGTGTGAGTTGTGTTTATAAACTTTTAATTCTACGATTTGTAGTTTTAGGTTAATTTCAATTTTCGCATCTTCAATCTTACGTAATTAATCTTGCTAATTGTCTTGCTATCATAAAATACTTCAGCACGTTTTAACGGTTGGTTACTGTAATCACGTTTTCTCTTTCTTTATTTGTTTAGTATCTTCTCAATTAATACGTACTCAAACAAATCAGAATTATAATTAGTGTTATTATGTAACACTATGACACATTTGATATTGCTTTTCTTATTGTAAGCCACATATATTAGTGTAGCGGCCTAGTGAAAAACTTACTTTTTATTAAATATCTGAATGGGAATCTTCCACTTATTAGTTAATTTAGTGTAGTTCCTGTAATTTAACAGGAAAAACGCTACTGGAAAACTGCCATTCATTTATAATATATATATATATATATATATATATATATATATATATATTTGCGCATCCTCACCCATTGTCACTATAACTCCAGGAATCACCTCCAGAAGTTAGCCACTAGTGAGCTGATCAATGGGTTCAGTCATGTCTTGGGTGGGACAATTATTCCCCTCCTCCCGATGGCATTGAGTGAGGACTTATAAATATATCGCAAATTGACTGAGTTAGAAATATCAATTGTTGGAAGCCGGTTCAGTGATCTAACGATTAGGCGTTCGCCTCGAAACTTGAAGGTTCTGAGCCTGATTCCATTGTGGGGTCATGTATACGCACTACTGGAGAGCCACATATTTGAATGAAACAGTTATCCAGTTCCTCTTAGTTTTTATTGGTTGTCTAACTCGGACTAATTTATGGTATCAAATCGAAAGTTTCTTTATAGTTAGTCTATGTGGAGCAACTATTGAATTCCGGGAAACTGTTTTATCCTATCACCAGAACTCATTATTCATGAATCGAAATAAATTACTATTCAGGTATCCATCGTAATTAAAAAACTATTTGAATGTATTATGTTGAGTGTCCAAATCCTAGTTCGAGTGAATTTTAATTAATACTTAAATTACCTAGCAACATACAATATATTCAAAGTCCCAATATCTTCTACCACATAGATACAAATCTACCTTAACTTAACTCGAGAATAACAAATAAATTACATACTATAATTTCCGTCCCAATCAAACTATTTTAAAATCTAATTGGTCAAATTAAACATCATTAAAGTAAAGAGGGAAGTAAAATTCTATGGAAATTAGCGTCAATTTTAACCAATCACAATTTTATGTTATTTAATAAGTAGAAAATAATTCCATTATCTTATTAATTTACTTATAAAAGAAGTGGAAATTTTTGTATTACAATATTTTTATTCAGTAAGTAGTTAATGATTAATTATTCATTTTATATTTATATTTATTTATATTGAAATAATTTATTCTAGTTTATAATAACATTAATTCATATTATTATAACAAGCTAAGAAATGTCTACAGTAAGCGTGAATTGAACATACATTTCTCTATAAATTACATGCATGTGTTCGAACCCAAGTAATTTAAATCTCTAGTGATTAACACTTTCAACTGTAAGCAACTTTTGAAGCTTACATCACGGATTGATAGTGAATAGGTAACCAGTGAAAATCAGAAAGCAAAGAAGAGACACTTCGTCCCAGTATGTGGTTCACCAGAACATATTAATAGATTCCAAGAGGAATCAATCCTAGAATCTCATAGTAAATGCATAAAATGAAGGTCATTGAGTTGGCATTCAACAGTGCATAACTGGCATCCAGTCTCACTGATGAGTAGCTGCCATACACTATACATAGTTTAAATCCATTTGGCAAATTATTAAATAGTTAAAGCTTAATCAAATATCATTAATAAGCTACTGTTTATAGCGAATGTCAATTAATTCTAAGGTTCATAGCTTTTGACCCTAGAACTATGTCAATTTCGTGTAGATGTCAGTCATTAGTATACATATGATTACTAGTATTATTTATTAGGATGATTATCTTAATTACCATGTTTTGCTTTGATTAGTGTAGTATTTATAAGTAGCAAATTTCATACTAGGGGTGTGAAAGTAATTGATTGATACATAATCTGTATGATGAAATCACCTTGATATACCTAACATATTACTGTACCCCTAAGTTGATAAACTTAGCAATATATATATAGTGGATTATATCTCTTAAAATCTTATTTGAAAGCATAATTATCTTTCAGTTTGTAGGAATTTAGAAATATGCTTTCAGTTAATATGCATTTCATATCTCTTTTACCATCACCTTTTGTAATAACCGATAATCATGTTTGCAAAGTATATTTATTAATTGAATGTACTGAATTTGCAGTCAATATAATCATATTATTGGCGTTTAATTTTGAGTAATTTGACTCGTTCCCCCCCCCTCCCGAAGTGTTAAAACGTTAATCATTTACAACGACTAATTAACACTGAAAAAATCTTATAATTTTGGATTGGAGTACCGTGTACGACTATATAGATAGAATTTAATGTAGCATTTTCACATTCACTTAATCAATAGATTTCAATAAAGACTGTAGTTGTTGATGAATAAGAAACAGTTTCTTAGTAAACATCTGATAAATCAATGAAACTATAATCTTTTAACTTTATGTTATGATTAATCACTTATGATTTCATAATAATAAATGGTTAAATGCAACCTGTGCGATGGTTTAAATGCTACACAAAACTGCCTATTAATTGTATTCACTGTCTTCTATAACAGATTTGAGCTCATATTATTCAGTGCTATAGTTAGATGTGTTACTATTTATAAGTATGAGTTACCACTACTATCTTGTAGATCTAATACTGTTGAGTTGTCAGTCTTCATAGAAGTAGGAGTAATTTCATATATTCTCTATGATAGGCACTACAAGAAAGTAAATTCATCATTAAAAATCATAATATTTGTTTAGTATGTTTATATAGAAAAGAATTCTTAAATTACATATGAATGTTATATCTCATCGACTAGATTTATTTTAAACTTTTAATCGAAACATGAACAATATACAGTACTTACAAAATAAGTGTTTATTAGCTTATGCAATTTCACATGTTTCACACTATGACGGTAGGAGAAAATTAATACAAATTCATTTCCGTAGAAACCGTATCACTGATAATTTTAAATTGCAAAGTTGTATTCTCATTTCCTATATAAATAACTTTTGAACAGTGGACTGGGGCTCATGATGAAAACATGTATGTGAAATTGTATTACACATCTTCAATTACGTATATTAATCACTATTACGAGTATACAATGAATTCATTTATATTCTTTTGTCTAGATTTCGTAAAATAACGGTTAAACTTAGTACCTATACACTTTAAGGACAGCATATATATGTATGACGTACACAGATACTACTCAATAATTATTACCTGGAATATAAGGGAAATTGAATCATTATTGGATTTCATACTGTACGCCATTAGTGAATAGGTGTGTTTATCCACTAGTAAAATACTAAGGCTTACAAGAAGCTTCTCTTTTTTTAATAACTATAAATACTATCTAAATTTCTTGCTTAAATAACTCATAATTCTGCTTTTTCTTTCCAGTAAAAGAGAAAATAATCACGAAACATAGAAACAGATGAATTTCACGATTGAAACATTGTTGAAAGCGGATGAATTAACATCTAATAATTTAAAAACATCACATCAAGAATTAGACATATCTGACACTGAACAAGAAGATAACAATGTAGAAAATCACCAATCAGTTATCTATTACCATCATCAACAAAGATGTAATTCAGGTAAGACTTGAAACCGAAAATAAAGGATTTTATCAATTATTTTTTGTATTCGTCACAGATTGAGCTCAGTTTAGTACCACCGGATACCAGGGAGCTAGTCCTAGCATGGGTCTCCTCAGTAGTGCTCATCCTTGACTCAGGCAGGAACTCCAACCTAAGGCTTTTAGGTTGGTAAACTCTTAGCCCTCTGTATCAACTTTCTGACACCGAATGTTGGAATTCCCACTTTCACCAATTTGTGATATAGCTCGACGATCATCGATTATCATTAGTAATAACTATCTCATTTTCGGCAAGTGTGAACTACAACAGTGCTCTCTGGTTTTCATTGGCACCCGATCAATATCAATCTGTGACGAATACCAACAACTAAACTTAATACCTATCTATGAAAAACTACCACAATTCGATTTTCCTATTTCTTCGAAATTTCGTATATAATCGAATGTTTAGCATTGATGACATAATTAACGATTGTACGGTAGATTCACTGATTTATGATTCAAAAGATGTATAGCAAACATACTAGTTATTTTATGAATGTTAACTTCAGTTTTACTAATATAAAGCAAATACAACAAAATGAAATGGACCATTAATTACGTAATTATTTTCAATGTTCAAGAAAAGCTTACATATAACATGTATGTTACTTGCAGTTCTAATCATGCCTCAATACATCGATTACTTATTTGCTTATTTATTATTAATTTTAGAATCAAAGTTACAAGAAAGAAAACAATTATTTCTATCAATGGATAACTTAAATGCATTCAAAACAACCTCCTATTCATCTCCAGCTAGTCTTCATTCAACTTTACAGTCAACACATTTGGATAGTAGTCAGAATATAATTTTAACATCTAGTCCATTTCACCAACTCTCTTCGCATCAAACAACACTATCACCATCCTCCACCTCAGCCTCTTCTTTTTCATCACCCTTGTTAAGTACTTTCTCAAGTCCATCTAATTCGACTACAGTACTTAATAATAATAATAGTAATGATAATAATAATATATCGCCAATTATTCATAAACAGTCCAATACACTAATCGCTGAACATGATTCTAACTCAAATATAGGTCATCAACATCAAAATGATTTTAGATTGGAACCAGTATATACTTCTATAAATCAAAATGATCACCATTCGTCAAATACAATCAAACCACTATTAAATAATCCCACAATTATTACTGCTACTAATAAAAATTCAACAAGTAATCAGAATTCAAGTGAAAAGTCAATAAATCGTTTTCATTTAAAATGCAACCTCGATAAGACTTCATCTCACTTAGATTACAATTCTGAGCATCATCGCCAACAGCATCATAAACATCACTCAAATTCAAAACATACAACAATAAGACCGAGACGTTTACGAACAACATTTACTACATATCAGCTGCATACATTAGAAACATCATTTCTACTCAATCAATATCCGGATGTTGCAGCACGTGATCAACTAGCAAGTCAGTTGAATTTATCCGATGGTCGTGTGCAAGTAGGTGAATATATGTATATTATCCAATTAACCTCTCTCTCTGATCAATGTTGTAGTTGACTTGATGAACACATTATATCAAGTTGACATTCACACTGGATGGAGGACTTAAATATAAATTTCAGTTGTATGATATCTTGGTTAAAGTGAAAGCACTATACAACCATCTTATCCTAGTTTTCTCATAAATGCTGAATAAAACTGACCAACTAATTTGAATTGATTGAAACTGTTGATAATTTATCTTGAACTGAGTATTCATAAGTTTATAATTAATATTTATTCATATGATAATTTTGTTAATCATGAGAACCCTTGAAAAATGTTCAATGTAATTTCTCTTAGCAATGACAAAATTATTTGTCGTTGTTACTTTTCGACCATCACTACAAAAGTACATAATATAAGACTCTGAGTTACGGTATGGCACATCATCATTTAGACTATGTATAAGAATATGTGATGTTCATATATTTATGAAATTAGATTCTCTACAAATCATTCGACTATCGGCGTTGGCTATCAGTATTATATTTGTTGATAAAAGTTTTAATTAACACACACCAACTCAAATATTAAAACGGAACAGTTAGATAATTAGACTTTCATGTTCTATTAGGTACTGTATTCAATTGTTAGTAAGATATTTTATTGCACAATAAGAAAATACATATCATCACTGTTATTAGCAATAATTATGATAATAATCGAAAAAATCTATAAAAAAAAGTACAGATTTCTCGGTTAAGTAGTCAATTAATTCAATTTGACTGTACAGAATATAAATAATAGATTAGCATCATATAAACAAATTATTCTATCCTGTATTCAACTACAACCTTAATTTTAATGGTGTTCAATAAATGTTGTTAGATTTTTCAAGTGCATATATAGGGTAGATAGACAGATAGATAAGAGGCTCTTCAAAAATATTTATTATATGGCCTAGTAACAACATCTGATTTCAGTAGTAATCAATTGAAAAAAAAAACACTGAATAACATTGCCATTCACTTTAGCAGTTCATTAATTTCAAGCTGTCAACATAATGTTTAATGATGTTCATGTTGTTTTTCTAAATTAATTAAAAAATGTTGAATTTTCTTTTAAAAAACGACATTTTAAAATGTGACAAATTTAATTTACCATTCCTACCCCCCCCCCACCTCTTTAATTTTTCTACCAAAACTGCTCATTAATTCATTAATATTCACTTAAATAAGTACACTCATCTCTTCACTATTATACATACATCTACTTTTATTCAACTAACATATTTAATGATTTGATACATTAATGTGTTAGTTAATTTAATCTTTGAGTTTTTGATTATACTTATGATGATGATGATGGTGATGATTAAAATTTCATCTAAACACCTTGACTACTAAACCATATAAGTGTTCTAATTTCAATAATGTAATCACTGTTACTTAGTTAAATGATTAACGTTTTGTTTTGTGTTGCATACAAGGGATTAATTATTAATTTATCTAAAAACATCGTAGCACAATACATATGTGTATGCGAGTGTGCGTTAGTGTATTTACAATAATCCCCCCTTCATTTCATCTCTTTTGAATAGTAAAGATAGGATACAATTCTCTTGTCACCTTTCTGTATGAGTGTGTAATTACACTATTAGTATGAAGACATCATTATTCTACAGAATAAAAAGGACAGAGATAGTGTTTGTTACATAACAACGATGAAGTTTCTGTGGGTACGTAGGATACAGCTTCATACATGTAAACAATCACACAGATACATTTATAAGTACCAATTAAGTTGATATTTTCAAGTGGTTAATTTACAATTGACAAAATAAATCTTACTTAACTCGATTATTATGTATAATACCATACACAATAATCACATATGACACTTAAATGATTAAATCATTCATTGTATCTATGTTCAGTGATTAAGTTTAAGTGTGTATGTAATCGCTAGATTTGATTTGAATTGTAGCCTGTAAATAAAAATGATTAACATGAAGATGATTATCACAGTTACATAAATTCATTTTATGAACATGAGAAATACGGGATACGAGTATTAAAACAATTTTATTTTAACAAACGTATCTATTCTTTTATAATCACAATGTGACTCGAACACAATACCTTTTGTACTAAATGCTACGTTTATTTCATTTAGCTAGGGTAAGTAGCTTAATGGATAATGCATTGCTATTTGAAGCGATACGTACAAGGATCAACTCTTAGTTTAAATCTGAAAACCAGGATGTAGATATATCCTGTTAACGTATCATAATACAAATGTAACCTGTTCCATGGATTTCACGGCTAACTAAAATCTAATTTAATTGAAAAGGTAAACATATCTCCTGAGAATATCCACGAAGATTTTCGTAAGTTATACAACTGTTAGGCTAAAACAGATGAATAATGAAAATTTCGTAAATATTTATATTTCAAATAAACCGAATTACTTACTACTAAGAATTGTCATTCGCAATGCAGTCGATACCATATGCTTTATATATTTTCTGTACTACTGTACCATCTAGTCGCGATGAAAAAAACTCACTGGAAAATCAAGCAAGATCATTCTATAGTGTTTAAAATAGATTTGATGTCATAAAATGAATGAGTAATTCCACATTAAATACGTGATATTGCTAAGAAGAGACGGAACTAGTTATTTTTCATGTAACTATTCCTATTTTTGCTATTTTTCTCATTAATTTCAAAGTAGGCGGTAACCGGTATTGCCATTCATTTTCTCCACACTGACCTTACATTTTGTGATTGCTCGTAGTGTTTCTTTAGCGTGCTGATTACTCTAATTATTACAAGGCCGTTGTTGTAACTATATATACAGAGTTGGGGCAAAATAGAATCAAATCTTCTCAGTGCTGTGTTCGTGTCTTTTTGATTTGGCTTTGGGCGAGTAATCAGTTGTCGAGTTGTTGGTCACGGTTACGAGCAACTGTTCGCGTAAATAATTCAGAGAGCTAGAGCTGCGGTTAGTGCTCTTGGGGTATAACGTAGGCCTTGCGTCATATCAGATATAACTGGAAATACACGAGTTTCCATATTACTCACTTTCACAATTCTCCATATAATCAGAAGTAAATCTAAATAAAACTTACTGGCTACACAACATGTGTCTGCAATTGTCGTTGCGCTACATTATTAATTGTAATGTGAAATTTAATAAATTTAAAACTACTCTGCAATACCAGTTATTATGTGCCTATCAACGACTAAATTCGAGGGGGGATTACCAGATTGCTAGTAGAAACGGCCATGTTCTTCTTAGAGCATATATGATCACTAGCGACAGTTAATGGTCGTGCAGCATTTCAAATTTATTGAAGTTAATAATTTAAACTACTGGATGCCAACTAACTGATTTGAGGGCTAAGCGTTCTCCTCAATGCCTGATGGTCCTGGTTTTGATCACTAGTGTGGTCGTGGATATTCAGTTATCAGGAGTCCTATACGAAGCAAATGATTTTTTGTTTACAACTGTTATGTGGCTAAAGTCAGTCAGTGGTATGAAACTTCAAACTCTAAAATCTTCACAACACCCTGAAATATATTGCTGTTATGTGAGGCCTACTGATATACTAATCAGTTGTCGAGTTGTTGGTCACGGTTACGAGCAACTGTTCGCGTAAATAATTCAGAGAGCTAGAGCTGCGGTTAGTGCTCTTGGGGTATAACGTAGGCCTTGCGTCATATCAGATATAACTGGAAATACACGAGTTTCCATATTACTCACTTTCACAATTCTCCATATAATCAGAAGTAAATCTAAATAAAACTTACTGGCTACACAACATGTGTCTGCAATTGTCGTTGCGCTACATTATTAATTGTAATGTGAAATTTAATAAATTTAAAACTACTCTGCAATACCAGTTATTATGTGCCTATCAACGACTAAATTCGAGGGGGGATTACCAGATTGCTAGTAGAAACGGCCATGTTCTTCTTAGAGCATATATGATCACTAGCGACAGTTAATGGTCGTGCAGCATTTCAAATTTATTGAAGTTAATAATTTAAACTACTGGATGCCAACTAACTGATTTGAGGGCTAAGCGTTCTCCTCAATGCCTGATGGTCCTGGTTTTGATCACTAGTGTGGTCGTGGATATTCAGTTATCAGGAGTCCTATACGAAGCAAATGATTTTTTGTTTACAACTGTTATGTGGCTAAAGTCAGTCAGTGGTATGAAACTTCAAACTCTAAAATCTTCACAACACCCTGAAATATATTGCTGTTATGTGAGGCCTACTGATATACTAATCAGTTGTTCAAATAAAGCGGTCAGAGTATTATTTGAACCACCAAGTAACATCCGTACAACAGACCCCTTTAAGAAGAATTCATTTTAGACTAACTTGAAGGCTGCATTTTCTTTTTTTACATTTAACTATCATTTAATAGATTATAAATGATTTCATTTCGAGATGATACAAAAAAGATAAAGGGTTTATAACTATTATACAAACACATTTTAGTTAACAAGAGATTGAAATTCATTTACATACAGTAGCTAGTTTGAGGAGAAATTCTTTAGCATCAATGAAACTATTACTTGCTAAGTGATGATTGCTTGGAGAGACCTATAACAATTAATACTTGCCATAATTTATGACTTCTCAAGGATATCAATCAGTGAATCTATGTTGAATTAATCACATATATCCTTTAAGTATTAAACATAGTTATCTTTGAAGTATTAGAGCGGCATTGTACGAATAGAGTACTAACAAATTTTAATAAATTAATAAAACGGTTCAAAAATTGTTTTTAAGTGGTTATATGTTTCATATATTGTGATCTTTAGAGGACTTGTATTATACTTTTACATTTCATAATTAATGATGAGTAATATGAGGAAATGTTGAAGCTACTTAAAATAATTGATCGGCCAATAATTTGTATAGTGATAGTTGACTAATGTTGTCAAATTCCATGTACATTTTTCAATAAATTAACTACAGTGGTTTATATTTATCTATTTTCTTAGGTTTGGTTTCAAAATCGTCGAGCTAAATATCGTAAATATGAACGATCACATAACAGTAACAATACTAACAACATTAGGATGAGCAACAACAACGATAACAGTCATAGTAGTATGGAAATAAATCAAGATCAACAGAACTTATTACCTGATACTCAAACACTACTGAACACATTTAACGCATATACATCAGCTTTGCAACATTTGGTAAGTAATGCTAATAATCCAAATGTATTATATTCCATCAATAACTTACCGCTGGTTACTATGACAACGACAGTAGCTCAATCGAATAATTTCCAAGAAGAAGGTAACTTGACGACAGGATCATTGTTAAATATGACTACTGGACAGGATGTAAAGGAAAGATTTACACAGACACTAATTAGTGCGTTGACCACTTCAGATGCAACTACGAAATTAAATCCAATAAGTGATCACTCCACAATGTTAACTTCAAAAGATTTAGTAACCATTCTAATTGAATCCAACAGAAGTCAAGCACCATTTCAAATGAAATTACCTAATTTTAAATTATCATAATTACAGTATAGAAATGTTTGTTATTTTGGATATCCATTAATTTAACTTAGAAAATGCGCCATTGTAAATAAATACACATTAATCTATCGTAGATAACCAATATTTCAAACGCAATGTCTATCAATACTGTTGCCTGTATAACAGTCATTAATTACTATTTCATTTCTTGTGATCTATACAATTTGTGTAATGCAATCCACTGTAAACTAATTAATATCTCTACTCCCTATATCTAATTTATTTCGGTTTATAAATTCTCATTTGTATGTATATATAAATCATTTTGTATAAATATTCAACTCCTAACACTAACTAACAGTTCAATCAGTAAAGAAGACGTTCGCTAAAAACGAAGAACATCTCCAAATAGTGACACTAATCCATGCATTTCTCATAATTTAAGCGGATAATTTATTTATTTTTTATGAGAACAAATCATATTACAGTATAATGAAAATATGAAATATATTATGTTATATAACATTTCATCATTAATATAATTCATGATATAAAAAAGTGTCGTATGTGTAAAGATTCGTAATTTCCAGTTGTACAGGTGATTGTCTACAGTCAGAAGCCTAGTGAATAACGTATAAGAGTTAAGGTGAAATGTAATGGGTTAGAGTACAGTTTCAATATTAACACTACATTACACAGAGCTGAGTCTTATATATAACGAAATAGGAGCCCTGTAATCTGTTGTTAGCTATAGTCTTACTTTACAAAAGAAAATATGTTAGGTGGTGGGAGTCGATAAGAAACTCCAAATATAACCACAGTTTTGAAACCGAATGCTTCCTGGTATCTTTGATCCCTCACAACTCAGCTTTACAGTATCTAGTCGTTACTAATGAGTTATTTAGAATGCAATGACCTGTAAGGTAATCGATTGATCACTGAGTAGTGGTCAGTATAATACTTGTCTAGTACTTTCGTGTTGATCGAATTTCTATCGATCAGTAGTAAATACTTAATTCTACAGAATAGCTTAGTGGTATAGATCACAGACCAAGAAACTGTTTGAGTCGCACACAGGGCATTAATTATCTAAAGATTACAGATACTTTTGGTTGACAGGTGTCACCTAACAAGATACTAAGTTCACTCATGGTTTTCTGTCGATTTCCATCTACTCAGCATCAAAACACAGTGAATACGACTTAGAATCACCCGAACAAGTGACCGCATCACAACGAGATAGATGGAATTCGACCAGCACTATAAAAAGCAGCCGAACATGACACTACTAGTCATTATTCAGTGACCAGTCAGTTGTAACTACTAGTGTTTATAGTTATAATAACTCTAACCAATATTTACACTTATAGCGATCTTATTAAAGATACCATCCTCATAAATGTGGTTCCTTGTTCGCTTGAAAATTAAGTAGTGACTTATCTCGAATTGTCTGGTTGTTCAGTCCATTCCTACTGATTATTTGAAATCGACTTTACTACAAACTTTCCTAAGTGGCACTTAGTTTTACGTTAACTGACAATAGATACATCAGGAATGTCTGGATTGCTAAGCACTATCAAGTAATGAACAGCCACGATTACTGGTATCGGATCAAAGTACGATACATTTCACCAAGATTGCAAATACATTTAAATGTTGATGAGAAGTTTAATAATCATCTATAATCAGAAGAAAACATGATAACATCCATTACGATATGGAATCATTTGAGTTAGCATATTCACTGGAAACCTCAACAATATAATTCTGTTTACACTCAACGCTAGATATTAACATTAGTTAATATGCAGCAGTAGAGGAGTCGTTGATTATTAGTATCTATCCCACTGAAAAAACTAAACAATCAGACCACTTATGTGCAAAAAATGGAGGATGTAAGGATTTTAACGCAATGAACGTAGGACTTAATTTGTTTGATTGAATGATATTCTGGAAAACAAAATGAACGCTAAGGATCCAAGCACCTTTAGCTGTGATATTTCAGTCGACTGATTTAAGCTATCAAAAACACACAAACGAAGTGCTTACATGAATCCGAAAAGAGAACACGAGTATGCCTAGCTAGGATATTGGTAAATAAAGAAAGTAAATTGGGTACTGTATTTCGAAGGGAGATAGTGTCGCAAAAAGTAAAAGCATTGATATTTGTCAAACTAATACCTGTTGTTACCAAGTGCATCTGTAAAGATAATTAAATATGACGTAAACTACTAATTTGTATTGAGTAGTCTATCGTCAATAGCAAAGAAAATAAGGACGAGGAACCTTACGCAAATAGGATATTTTTGTTAAACATAACGATGGATTAGGAATAATTGTTTGGGCTGTATGAGGTGGATTTACTTTGAAATCATAACCAACTGGAACTATAAGCAGTTGAACGTGGGTGACACTACGTTTACGTAAGGCAAACTTGATTTCATACCCAAAATTGCCACATAATTTCTGCAATATTTACAATGAAACATGTGGGAAGTTAGTTTGCCCACTAGTTACTTCACTTTTATTAATAACATTGAGTTTTATGGTTTTTCATAGTTCAACTGACTGGAGGCCCTAACACTCCTATTTATTGTTTTTAAGAAGTACTATAGTGAGCCTGAATACGTCCACAAACAGAAGAAACTGACAATATGCATTGGGCTTTGATGTTAGCTAGTAAAAATTATTTACGTGTTAGAGGAGGCAAGCTTTCATTCCCCGTACAATCCGGACATCCAAATATTCGTTAGGCTAGACGTTAATCATTCATAAATGACAACACTGTTCAATTCGTTTAGAATTGACGTTTGCTCGAATTACAATGAATCTCGTTTCAACACACATCAAATATCACTTCGTTACCAGGACTTTTTAAAATTGATATCACTGATTTAATATCAACTATTACGAATTTAAATAAACAGTGAACCCCGAGGAAATATACATAAAATTACCGATATGGTTATATTTTAAGAAGTGAAGCTAGTATTTAGATAGTAATTTCTATCTGAAGTGCCTACAATTTATTGCAACAGGTGATTTTACATGCATTAGATAAAATAATGATCTATTGATTTTGTTACAACATAACTATCAGAAGTATCATGAAATATGAAATAGTCATAAAGTAGCCATAAGTTTTACGGATGCGCAAATCCGAAACATACGTTTTGTTTTAAAAAGGAATGCTTATGAGGCCGACATGTTTTATATGAGAACATTTGTTGATATGAAGAAAGCAAAATAACACAATTTGATGCAATTATTTATTTACAAGAAAAAGTAGCAATAACAATAATCGAAGAGATAAACATATGCATACATATTACTGAATATATTTTTTCATGAATTTCTTATGAAATTCGGAACGCAGTGTGTCATTTACAAATCCACGCTTGATATGATCAACTTCACCTCGTGCACAGTTTTTGAATACAACATCATCATCCCATCTTCGTTTGACTTTGAATTCTTTAGTAGAAAAACAAAAAAATAAACAGTATGGAACAAAACAAATACAATAATATTAGGGATGGCAGTAATATGAAGTAAGCAATACAGACATTAAAGCTTGATGAATTATATGTAGCCAGTTTAATTAAAAGACCTTGATCTACTCTCAATGACAGTCGACAACCGCTAGATTATATCATACTCCGCTTGAAAATATGAAATATTGAGTATAGATTCATGAATCTGTTGTTTAGTGATAGCGTGTAGCATACGCTATACGGAAGGAGTAATGATTCCGATGTTAGTAATATATAAAGTAAGGATTTTGAGTATCCTCGGAAATGTTGACTAATTTATTATTAGGCTGTAAGCAACGTTTGCTGTAAACTATGAAGATGCTGTGTGGTTAGTAAACAAATGTTTTAACGATACGTTGCTTGAGATTGATAGCTTTTGTTAAGCTTTAAGTGTCGTCATAACCAATATTAGTGCTTACACAAGATAGGACCCTCCAGTTTGAAGAACAGTTCAATTAAAAGCGTCCAATTAAGCTATAAATCTACATGAATCCAAAAATTAGCGCCACTAATCTTTATTGTTGTGTATTGTTATCTTAAACGTTATTGTTGGTTTGTATAAATTAGTGAAACCACTAGAGAGAGGAATAGATTTTTTGTTTGAAAAAACGACATGCCTACATAAAACATATCAAACACAAATACAAGCACCGTAAACGATTGGAAGATACAAATTTGCAGGTCGATGGAATGCAAACAAAAAGAAGACCTGACTATCAGGCTTAATTCTTGACCCGTTATACTATAAGTTTAGTTAATAAAATATCAACGGTGACTACAAGGCTGCAATTTAATACATAGTTGAATAAGTACTAGGAATGATTACTAGACGCTTAGTTTAATTTAGGACCGAATTTATGACTTGAAGGTTTCGTGATGAGATCGTTACTCACTAAGCCAGTTCAGAAGTCATTGGAGCTTGAGGAGCAACTTTATTACGGTGAGGCACTAATCTTACCGCTTTTCTTGGTAAACACAATAACTTATGATCAATAAATGATCATAAAATATTTGACTTGACATTTTCAGTACTGCACTTTATAATATTTTCATTAAAAAGTTGAATTCGTTTTAAGATAATATAATCTACATGACATTGCTGACTTGAAACAGTTGAATTAGTGCTAAATTATTTACTGTAAAGATGATGATAGGCTGGGTGAGGTGTATGTTTTCACGTGTTTGAAGGCCATACATAAGATGGGAAGTACGAACCAAGGATGCTACTAAATTGTATGTAGTATTTACTTAATGAAGCTCACTACCAGCATAACCATGTCCAAATCAAGACACATGTATATAAACCCAGGATTCCTGCACATTATTATTCAGTATTAAACTTTCTATTACATCTGTCTCTTACTAGCATAATAGGACTAGTTAACTGAAAGTGTATGCTGTAACCGCATACTGTGAAAGACATACTGACCTAAAACTAACCTGAAGAATTGGTAGAATTTAAAAGTGGATTTCCTTTTAAAATGTTTTCCATACGAATAGTCTCTTCAGCTGCTTTTCTCTCAGCAGCTAAACGAGCTGCTTCTTCAGCCCGTTCACGTTTAATTTTAGCTAATTCAGCTAAGAGCATTTCCTCATCTTCATCATCGTCATCGGCATCATCATTGTCAGCGTCATCATCATCATCACCACCACCACCAAAGGCATCGTTATTATTATCTTGAGTTGGATTTTTGGCTTTACTATGAGCTGAGTTCTTAGCGATAACTACATCGTCTTGATCTTCATCATAATCCTCATCCCAAGGATCATCAGCGTCTAAATTTGTTGTTGATACAGCAGTAGTTGTTTCTGGTCGTGCACGTTTTATACTACCAATAGTACTACTATCCATAGACGGAGCGAGATTAGTTGAGTTCGGCCGTTTAGCACTAGTAATTGCTGGTTGTTGGCTAGTGACATTTACAGACGCTAAATGACGGCAACAAGAATAAAGAATAATAAATGTAATGATTCCTAAACTCTTAATGTTTTGATTTTTGCATAAGAATATTAGAATGTTAAAATAACTGAAATGAAATACAATGTGGACTTCAAAATGTTTATCACAAATGTTACCCTTACAAAGGAACTATTCAGACGCAAAATCGACTTTATGTAATAGATTTGGTAGGTTAGTTAGAGTACGGTTAAAAAATAAAGTTGAGTGTTTTGGTGGTGACTGATAATGTCTATCTCGTGCAATCAGACATATTAATAAAGTATATCTACAGCCTCCAAAGAAGGCATACAAGTAAGAGTCAGAACCTGTTATGACGCGGATGAAAAAGGAGGAGGAGGTGGAGGATGATGATTTTGGTTGGTTGATGCGTACACCAATACGATGTGTGCCTAGTTGAGAAATGCACGATTGACCTAAGCCCATTCACCCCCCTAGGCCGACAATAAGACAACCAGAATTGAGAACAGGAAGACTGAGAGAGCGAGAACCAAGAACCAGAGAACCAGACCAAGGTCCTATTATATTTTAATCATGCATTTATATATACATAATGTCAGACCACACTGTGAACCAATCAAGAATTTAACATTTGTACAGAACAAAAGAGATAGTGGTAGTGAATGGGGAGAACTTGTACACAAATAAGTAGACGTAGTTCGTAATAATAAACAATACATAAAGAATCAATACACTAAATGAGAGAACCGGGCAAGGGGAACGTAACAGTCATAGAAATAAAGTGTTAACACTGTCCACAGTTATAATAAATGAAATAATGTTATAAATCACAGTTCCCGAAGATAGCCAAATCTTCATTAGGTGCCCGGCATATCAGAACCATTTAACGTTATCGTAGGAAAATCGAAAAAACAGAGCATTGTACTATGAAGTCTTTGACTGGTGGTCTGAGCCATGCGGATAGTTGCAGACTACCTGCTTTGGGTCCGCGCGATAATAACGATCAATGGCTGGAGACACTGGGTGACATAGCTTAGGATCGGTCACAGTGGCCCAAGTGTATTCACTCTTTACCTTCATATAGCTCTTAAGTTCCATTATTCTTTCATACACACTTTCATTTTATTTCTCCTTGCTGTATTCTATTGTCGTGTTAATGTAATATGGCAATTTGAACTAATGAGCATATATACTAGGCTCCACGTTGTTAACGACTGACTGAAGATACTTGTGATGGCATTGACATAAATACCCAAGTAAGATCTTGAAGAAAATGCATCACTATAAGCAGACTTTTTCACGACAACAGAGGGCAAAATCAACGAATATTGAGAGATTTTAAAGTAGACGGAAAGGATATAAGTTGAGGAAGAATAAAAAGCAACATGTTTACAACTAAGAAAGTGAATACATCTACAACGATGTGACCGGCTTTGAGCTACGCCACCCAAAACATCCAGCTATTGATTAATATAGTCTTGTAAACTTAAATTGGGAAGTGTACACCTCCCTACATGACTCGAACTAACATAAGGTGAACTCTGTGAATGGCAAGTACCTACCGAGTTATTCACTTTACAGGTAACTGCCACATATTTCTTTACTTAGAAGAGCTTACAAGAACCCTTAGACACCTGGAGCCCCCAGGGTTGTTGCTGGTCTCAAGCCCGGATAAAGGAGGAGGGTTGGGCACGGGGTTAGCAACCCCATCCCGTAAAACAACAACCTTGTTAAAAAAAACGCTTACCAGTAAAAACTTCTATAACTATTTTAACTCTGCCCTGGGAGTTGGAAGGACAAATATGACGCCTCATGGTGAAAGCCGAGTTCCTTCGGAAGCCATGAGGCCGATGCCCCTTCTGACAACTGGAGCAACAATTAATATAGGTGACCGACCTCAAACAGTTGTCCCCTGGGCACTGCGGTCACAGTCTCAGGTCATCAAGACCTCCCCTAATCCACATTCTCTTTCAGGTTCCTCAAGAATGACCCTTCCATGGTGTGGGCAACCGGGATGTGATAACCGCCCTCATACCTCTAATAGCACTCGAGCTCACTTTGTTCACGATCAAACACGCTTTCCTTCTCGGGTTTCTACTATTTGCACTTCTTCTACTATATCTTCTATGCGTGCCACGCGTACTGGTCATCCGAGTTCCCGAAATGTCATACCAGGTCTCCTGATGATGAGTACTCGGCGTTGAGTGACACTTCGAGAGGGGCAATAACATTATTGAATTGTCCAAGAAAAATAAGCTGTGTAAGCTGAGTCTTTAGTATTTACGTTGTAAACTAGCACTTACTGATAAAACTAAAGTCCATTTGACATTTTTTCTATGGGCTTAAAAATGTATATTTTTCAACTGTATTCATATCTAACTTGTATCAAGAGAAAGTAAATTATCAGTACTTACGTCTCCCTGACTTTTCTTGAGCCACTCTCTTTTCTTTTTCTTCTAAAGCACGCTTGAAATCTTTTCCTTGAATATCTTCGGGTCTTCCTTGACCTTCTTGGCGTAGTTTCAATTTTGTGTGTGCCGGTAAGTCACGAACGGAGTATTGTTTAGACAAAGCACTTAAATCGCCTTCCCACTTCCCTCTACCACCTTTTGCAGTATCCCATGTTGGTCTACCGGCTGTGGTCATTTTCTAGTATATGGATAGCCTGAAAAATAAACGCATTCTTAAAACTAGTTTTTTCCATCTATACACAAGCCGCCAAAATTAAAAGTTATGTTGTAAATAATTAAGAAGACGTTGAGTAGTCAGTAAGCTCGTGACAGAGAGATCAGTAAGCAGATATGCTTACAGCGGTAATTAACAGAGATGTGACGAATGAAAACAGAATAAACGCAATAATGAGGTCAGTTAAGCATTTGGTCGTAAAAGATTAACGAAAGAAGCAAGTTCCGAATTTCCAAATCAGGATGCAGAAATGTATATGATACTTTGGAACTGTGAAAAATGGAGAGGAAATTGTGAGATCATCCTAAGTAAGTCAACTTAGTAACCATCATATTTTTACATGCTATAAAACAGTCTTAGTATATGACAATTGTGGACAAAGTGTCAATAGTGGTGTCGTGTAGAAAGTCAGGGCGTCAGGTGTGAAATCGACGAACATGTAGAGTAATCAATGACATCCGTTTTAGCAACTGACTAAGAAAAACGACAGAATTCTGATTAGCGCTAGAGGATTTATAAAAGTGACTTTCCTTACGTGTATAACCAATATTAAAGAAACTCTGCGGTGTCGGATTAGTCAATTTCGTTACTCAGGGGGTGATATGTCTAATAAAGTGTTACTTTAAGACAAATGGAGAACGTTAGAAACATTGATTTATGCATCCAACAGTGTTGCAAAGAAGTAATTAATATATATATATATATATATATATATATATATATATATATATAATGTATATTGTCTAAAACATATTGCAGATGTTATAAGTGTACATGGCAATGTAGATACTTAATCCGCCTTCCCTTCTAAGTTGTATATGCGTAACGTTAAAAATATAGTACACTACAGATACGCTGCAGCTAAACAGGCTGGCCAGTGTTATGAAGAAGGAATATCTTTCAGCAATAATTACTAGTCAAACGGGAATCGGCTTCCTATGAAATGCGTGGTACTGCACCGTCTTTATGACGTTTCAGCTGCCAGTGAGCTGATTTAATCTTTTATGAAGTTAATTGGGTACCAACAATCCACTGATGACAAATATAGTTCCCCGACTTGCGGAAAAGCTTAGGGGGGGGTTAGCTCAGCCCTTCGGTAAATTACTGACAGGGAAACACTAAAACATGAGGCCGATTACATGTGATTCTGTCAACTTAAAAATAGCAGAAATGCAAGCTGAGTGCAACTGCGTTTAGTATCCCAAGCTAAGTATTTTCGAGAAATCAATGTCCCCAATCACAGACTAACTTCATGATTTAGATAAATGTATATACATATATCTACCAATTCGAGGAAGGTGAATTAAACACAAAAACACAATTCGATAATTGAGTAAGTGTTGTCTTATTATGTTTACCACTATAGTTTTGCCAAAATGGATCACAATATACAGAAAATCCTCAATGTTCAGATGGATTCATCAGGAAGCACCCCACAAATGATGAGGCTTTCAAAAGCTTCATCCAGAGATTCAGTGATGAACCAGCTTCTAAGCGCATTATCAAATTTAAAATTTCCTTTATCTACAGAAGAGAAAGTTGAACTTTTAGACAGATTCCTTATTCAAGAAAGTAGAAGGGATAGTTTCGTAAGAGCCGATTCTAAGGTAATTTATTCTTATTTTAGATGATATTGGTTACAAGACTAGTGTATGATGACAGCGAGACTTTGACCAAATATGTATAGCAGCCAGAGCCCGCAGAAAGATTTACTTAGTACTGCATACGAAAGATCAAATTTGACTTTTCGGTCTTATAGCGCCATTAGAAGACAACTGTGATAGTAATCCTAAATTATTAGACGCATTAAGATCGAAGTCCATGTCATCGACAATGACAGAAGAATCTCGTCGGAATATACGATACCACAACGCAGAGGTTTTTTCATAACATGAAGCATAAACCTAACAAGTGGTATATCCAGAACTTAGGATCTGTAGGTTGCTAGTCAAACTATTAACGAATTTATAGCATTTAGTAGGTAGGAAAGTCGATTTCGATGAACACCTCAGAATGTTCGAGATTTTTCTGCTTCACTGGCATATTTGAAGACCATATCATGTTTTTTCTAAATAAGTTAGACAAATTACTTGCTTATATAGACTTACAGGTATTAACAGAAAATAAGGGTAATTCTGTTAAAATGAAAGCATCATCACCGTCTCTGATTGTTATTCACTGTAAATACTTTTGTAAACAAAAACTCTTCATAAAAATAAGTTTTTCAACTTATGTATACCTGATAAAAAATAAATATACGTAAAGTAACACGTAATTCGAATGAAGCTTGAACTCAGTATTTTCATAACGACATTCACTATACTTATTCTCCTTGTAGGATGTCATAGTGGATCATTGGTGTTTTTGTTTACCAATAAAGACACTGCCGGTATTAAACTACTTCTTTGAACCATGTACACTAAAATACAACCGTCTGCGAATAAATGTTTTACAAATGCACTTCAGCGTTGTCATTTTCACTTCGTGCTTTGGAAACACATTTCGTTGAAGTAAATGTTTACTGTAGTAAACAGAAAGGAAATGTAATTTGGCATATGTTCAGGCAAAAAATAAACAAAACAATCGATGCAGATGAGAGGCAGGTTATGTTGCGTGAATCTGGGTGACAAATAGACTGTACGGTGCAAATAAAGGCGAAAAGTGGACCATTTTGCACAAATTTATACGGCGAAAATGTGTGAATTTGTAGACGCGTTTCACTGAACTAGACAACTAACGTGAAGGCAAGTGCGAACAAATGGTCTTTGCTAATAAGGTTAGTAGGTTTGGTGACCAGTATTAATCCTTGTAGTGGTGTATCCAGTGTAGATACAGCTTCTCTTTGAGTTCACCAATGAAGCTGTCCACTTGATCACACTTAACAAGCGATAAATGTGCTAAACGACGTATTCCCGCCTTTATTCACATTTTTTCACTATAAAAATTCCCTTTTATTTACATTTTACACGTTGTTTGGGCAGTATACGTTTACTGATCGACTCGCGTCGATAACTAACCCTCATAAGCACATTAAGTGAGCTCACATTTAATGACGAAATCGAGCAGCCAATATGAAGAATGATACAAACACGAAGTAAGTTGAGTCTATCAATCAAAAATGTAAATCCAAATGAAATTTAAAATCCGTTACAGAATTAACTAAAAATGACTGCAGACACTAACCGTCAAAAGTCGCGCCAAGTTTCTGTTTGGATTCCTATTGGTTGACAGTTAGAGGCAAATACAAGCAATTTGACACCTTCACCTAAAGTCTCGTTGGTGGCAAGCCCAATTGAGTAATTTCGACAGCTGGACACATTTGAATGTTTAAAAGGATTGTTCCCATCCTACTGTGGATTTGTTGTGATAAGTCTCACACAATGAGTAAAAATGTCCAATAATGATATCGCGATATCACCGCGGTGAACATGACTTATACGGCCTTGTCCATGATGATCAGAAAACTACCCTAAAATGTCACGGCGGATGCATGGAAATATTTCGCAGACAATAGAGTGTCATCTAAGTCTGATTACTGATGTAAACCTCGCAAATAATTTGCAAACTATGAAGTTGCTATCAAAAGTGCTACATTATAAATGTGAGAAGGAAATTATAGTATTTCAAACCTAAAAAACACAAAATGGATACCACTTTCAATGTACTTAATGTTAGTGTAAGATATTTGTCAGGATAGATTCTTTCTTGACTAGTTCCAAACTGGAATTGAAGCAGATCCTTGTAATAATCATCGATTGAGTCATTATAACTAAAGTAGTGACTGTTTCTTCGCTTGCATAGATTTCTGAAAAAGCTGAACCCAAACAGTATATACACTTTCTTAAAATCTGTTCTGGATTAGTAATTCCGACACAAATACAATATGTAGCAACAAGAAAAATCGCCGAACGTGGTGTAGCACTGATCATTATACGAAAGCATAGTAGAGGACATTTCGGGACTCCATTTAACCACCCACGTACCATCATCTGTATGGCAACGGATCGTTGAAAAGAAAAATGGTGAAGAAATAATAGGACCAATGTTTATAAAATTAAGTTTTGCGTACGTGTAAAATTAAATGATTCTCGTATATTTCAGTTCAAATAACATGATAGTAGGTTTGCATCGTTAATAATTACCAGTGCTAACAATTAAATGGAAGACTGTCATCGGCATATAAGGCGTAAGGAAGAACGGCTTAATATAAATGACTATCTATGAGGTTTATAATTAGCTAGATCTTGACACGGTGAAGTAAATGCAAAGCCTCGGAACGCTCCTAACATTGCCGATATAATGTTAGTCTTATTCGGATTCCATAATTCTATTTTAGTTCCTAAAATCGTTAAGATCATATTAAGGCTCCTGACATCTCATACAGAAAGAATGGCGGTTAAAGACTGCAAACGTGGTCAACTTGAAGATTTCCATGTAAATGTGAGATGTATTGGTTTTATTGTGTGGTCGGAATTCCGTGGGCAGACATCTTGGCCATGTTTATATTATCATTACTACATTCTGGTATTTTACATTTCTAGAGTTCCAAGCTACATATATCTTATTCAACAGTTAACGTTGGACCAAGTGTTACAGCATTCTTGGCGAGTTACCGTATGTTGTTAGTGAAGTGCCAGAAACAGGTGTTGAATTCCTTAATAAATACTAGTGTTTTCGTGCACATACTGCGCACCTGTGTAAAATAGGCCAAATGTGAAAAATTCAGGCAACTGATGGAGTTTAACGGATAACTGACAATTTGCCTCATGAAACTATTAACGGTCTCACACTGTTAATGCATGTTCCAATACAGCACCATGGTGGATGAAACACTTTAGTATTTTTGTCATTAAAAGTCGTTAGTTCTATTTCCTTACATTTCAGACTTCCTTCTGATTTTTAACATCTTTAAAACAAACAATTGTTACACATTGTTGGTTTTTAACTTCTCCAATGCCAGACTGCTTTCAGCTAATACTGTTTTACAAGCGTCCACATATTTGAAGTTATAAGAAGCTAATACTGTATGCGGAGGACGTGTCATAATTATTCACCACTATTGTATTGCACTCATTAGCATTAGGTGGAAGTAAATTACTGATAGCCCTTCCATATATACTTCCTATCCAATTCCTAATGGTGGGTAACATGTACATAAGAAGTGTTTTCATTCGAGTATAAATGTTCTACAAAGCAACCAACTATTCATAATACGTCAAGAAACCTACAGCACACCTGATTCAGTGAAAACTTGCCACTAACGACTGCAAGTCTGAAGGAAATATGGGCTAACGTTGTGAGAGTATATTTGTGCAACAAACATATTCGTAACATGTCTAACTCAATAAAATATATATTAAAAACTTCATCAGATGACACCAAACCACTAGATACTTCATTGTAGTTGACAATGCTTCTATCAAGCTTGCATGAATTGATTTACCACCACTGTATCCCAATAATATGCCAACAACTCCAGACATATTTGATGAAAAACATAAATATAAGTTGGCAGCTTGGAAACAAGTGTTTATTAAACATTACGGTCTAATACGCAATGCATATATATCAACTAAACGGTTAATGCGAAAGTGGAGTAAAGGACACACTTTGTTCACAAAAAAACGTTAAATGTAAACTGGGCCGTGTTTTTAAGTGAGAAAACGTTGGAATTTTTAGGGCACGCAGCCATAAACCATGTTTCACCAATACCAAATAAAGTAGATGCCATAAAGTGATGTCCTGTACCAAGTTTCTTGATAAAAATAAGTTTTGTAGGTATCACTGTCATTTACAGTCGACTTATTGCAAAATATGTGCATAACATACAGTCGTTGACAGATACAAATTGAGGGAAATTGCAAGGCTTTAATTTGATTCCCGAAGCTGTGGAAGTCATTGACGAGCTAGAAGGTAGATTTGCTCAGCCAACTGCACTAACACATTCAAACTCTTGTTCTCCACTAGTCCTAATAGTAGACTTTTAAAATATGGCTGCCGGTGGGGTCTCTAATGGCTAGTGGAAAACACATGCCAACTAATCTAATTCTTCTCAAGACGTACATTTTCTACGGAAACCGAGTATTCTAGTTTTTGAGCTTCTGGTCATTTACCCGGGCATCAAACACTTCCTACATACGACGAAGGGAAAACCGTTTGCAGTCTCTACAGCTCGTAAACCGCTAACAGGTGTCACCAGTTCAAGACCTGGGAAATATCCAACACGAGAAATTCTCGACCTGGACTTTATTCCCAATTTTACCAGTGATGTAAGACGTACTAAAGATGCAGTAAATCAGACAGCTGATGCATCGTCACAAGTAGAACTCAATAAAATATATATTAAAAACTTCATCAGATGACACCAAACCACTAGATACTTCATTGTAGTTGACAATGCTTCTATCAAGCTTGCATGAATTGATTTACCACCACTGTATCCCAATAATATGCCAACAACTCCAGACATATTTGATGAAAAACATAAATATAAGTTGGCAGCTTGGAAACAAGTGTTTATTAAACATTACGGTCTAATACGCAATGCATATATATCAACTAAACGGTTAATGCGAAAGTGGAGTAAAGGACACACTTTGTTCACAAAAAAACGTTAAATGTAAACTGGGCCGTGTTTTTAAGTGAGAAAACGTTGGAATTTTTAGGGCACGCAGCCATAAACCATGTTTCACCAATACCAAATAAAGTAGATGCCATAAAGTGATGTCCTGTACCAAGTTTCTTGATAAAAATAAGTTTTGTAGGTATCACTGTCATTTACAGTCGACTTATTGCAAAATATGTGCATAACATACAGTCGTTGACAGATACAAATTGAGGGAAATTGCAAGGCTTTAATTTGATTCCCGAAGCTGTGGAAGTCATTGACGAGCTAGAAGGTAGATTTGCTCAGCCAACTGCACTAACACATTCAAACTCTTGTTCTCCACTAGTCCTAATAGTAGACTTTTAAAATATGGCTGCCGGTGGGGTCTCTAATGGCTAGTGGAAAACACATGCCAACTAATCTAATTCTTCTCAAGACGTACATTTTCTACGGAAACCGAGTATTCTAGTTTTTGAGCTTCTGGTCATTTACCCGGGCATCAAACACTTCCTACATACGACGAAGGGAAAACCGTTTGCAGTCTCTACAGCTCGTAAACCGCTAACAGGTGTCACCAGTTCAAGACCTGGGAAATATCCAACACGAGAAATTCTCGACCTGGACTTTATTCCCAATTTTACCAGTGATGTAAGACGTACTAAAGATGCAGTAAATCAGACAGCTGATGCATCGTCACAAGTAGAACTCAATATGATCCAACAATTTACAGTGAGTTACGAGGCCATAGGATAAAGACAAGAATAAATATCAATTGTCGCCCAAAATCCGTAGTTCATAATTCAAAAACTGCCGTCACTAGTAGATTGCGATTCAACTTACTATGATCCGAGTAAAGAGAAGTTCCACTATTCTCTTGGGAACGTGAAAGTAGTATTATAAGGTTTTGACCACTTTTTCTACGCCATCGTTAACATTTGGTGTAGACTGTTAAGTGTTAGATATACATGGTCAGATTTACAGAGGGATATATAACAATTATTTAAGGAATGATTTGCACGTCGTCAAACCAAGGTTAACCGACATACATTTGCGCTTGTCAGTATCTTCCTACGACACGACGCACATTTTAACTAAGTGTATTTAGGGGTGTCGTAATTGTGGATGTAGTAGCGTAATTATTGTCGTAATTAGTTGTTGCTGTTGTTGTATAAGTAGTGGTATTAGGAAAATTATTAATATTATTACAATTATTGCTTTTACTATTGGTACAGAAGCAGCAATTACATTTGAATATAACAGCTCTCGTACTTCACACTATCATGTTATCCTGTGTGTTTGATGTGTGACTGAACAAATATGAAAAAATTTGGTGGCTCTCTACTTTTCTTATTGCTTGTGCATTCTAATCTGTTCCAAATACATCCCCATCTAAATAATCGTCATCGACTTTTCATGATATGTGTCATGTGTTTATTGCACATGTGTATGGAGCGAGAAGTTAAACGATTACTAGGTGTATAAGTAACGAATTGAACATAGGTTGATGCCCTGATCTAAACCTATCTACAAGTACATTTTATGCTAAAGATTGTCACATTGTTGATTTTTCAAAGATACATTGACTGATATAATCAATTATTTATTCATACTTTGGTGATTATATCAAATAACTCTTATAATGTGTTTTCACTGATGTTTGTTTACATCTTGTAGGTGACCAAATTACAGTTGAGTGAGACCAGAAAAGAAAGAAAATGAAGTTGTTCTTCTTGATGTAGTCATTGATGAACTTGTGAATGCGGAATATTTTGATTATCGTGATGTCATTATTTACGATGTCATTAATGATGTGGAGACTAGTGGTACTGATTTTGTTGATGAGTTTATAGTTGTTGAATTTAGTGAAATTGGAGATGACTGTATTCGTGCAATCGCTAATGAAATTGAGAATGTTTAATAGTTTGAATTCATTGAGGTTATTGTGTGTGATGTGAATAATGATGAAACAGTTGATAACGATATAATTGGTACTTGTACGGTTGCTGCATATGGTGATATTGGAATTCATTGTGTTGATGTAAATAAGGATGAATTTGTAAATGTTAAATTCTATAAATTCGTTGATAGTATTCTTAATTATCCACCAAAATGATTCGTTACTGTTCATTGCGATGATAAAGACTAGACTGCTAGTAATATATCTGGTCAAATTGGAGACAAATGAGGTGACTAGGATGTTGAGGTTTCGCATGTTGAACATGTGAATATCGTTCATGAAATCTTTTTAAAAATAATGATAGTGATTTGACTGTTTTATGCGACGATCGTCATGATGACGTAGTTGTGGTTTGTCGTGATGAAAATGAAGACGGGATTGTTACTAGTGATATTAATGACATAATACTTGATCAGCTTGAAGATAAAGAGGATAACCGTGAAGATGTTAGTGGTGGTGAAATCAATAAAGATATTATTGGTATTAACATTATTTCTGCTGCTTTTTTGAATGTTGAATTACTAGCAGTAATCGTAACTATGATCATATTTTTACTTATTCTGTGAAACTAGGCATGGCTCCTGAGAATGTTAGTGTTATGAGGAATGGGGCAAATCATCCAGTTGCTAAATATCACAGATTTTTTAGTGGATTTTGTGTCGTTTTACTCTTTATTCTTATTAATACTTCTTGTATTTTTAACAATTAAACTGATTAATTTTCCCAGTTGACTGAATGAAATTATTATGTACAATTGAAAACAAAACATAAATCGTCCACATCCTTTTATTAACTGGTAGACAAATACATATTTCGCCCTTAGATAGATACATGGAATAAAAGATAAGTAGATAGATGTATATAGATAGGTCCAGATACCTGCTGCTACTATGAAGTGGTGATCTCGCTTACCTTCAGTGATGAAGCGACTAGGCTGTGCTGGCAGGAACAATCGTTTCTTACGGTCCTACTGTGTCAGGCCGGTCGGTTGAAGAGTGATAAGACTAAAATTAGAAAACATTATGTCCGAGGGCGAAGTCTTACTACTGGATATACAAAGATATGGCGGAAGTGATGCGTTTCCATCAGACAACGAACGTGAGACTGATGTTGCCTTCCCATAAAAACGGGTGAGGTTTGAAATGGTTGACTGTAAAGATACACACCCTAAAATACTTAACTGATTTCTTGTTGCATCAGAAGATAATCTAATAAAAATTACAATAAGACTGTATGTGTGAGGGGGGGGGGGTCAGGCAGTTGTTCTTTGAGGATTGCAGTCATTGAGACAAACAGCAATAATGTTTTTTCAGCAGACACAGTGAAAAGGAGTGTAAATAACGGGAAAAAGGAGAACCTCTTAGGCAACAATAACAGCGAGTGAGGTCACTATGGGAATCAAATAATGAAATTCCTTTCGACTCGGCATTAAATTTATCCCGTCAGATTGAATGTTAATGTAATTAATCAGAAATTTAAGAAAATTGAATTTCTTGGAGTCACTGTAATTGAAGAGATAGATGATGAAATCGCCGTCAAGAGCAACGACGAAGATAAAATCCTAACTTGGCATCCACAGATAGATCCATACGTAAAAAGAAAGAGAATAAGAAAGATGGACACACTGATTGATAATCACGTCTTCTACGAGTTCCAAGGTTTAAACATTCTGACTGCAAGGAAGCTAGCACAAATTTTAGTGTGAAAACACTCATGTTGTTTTAAAAGGGTATATTCGCAGGTTTGATTTGGGACTGGATTTTACAAGTGATCTGTTAAGTTAAAGAGTATGTGTTGTACGATATATCAAAACCATATCCTCCCTAACCCTTCTATGCTGCACTGAATATAAGTTTAATGCCACTAACCTAGCTGTGCTTAATCCTATTTTTAGTCCTGCAACCATTTGGGTTGTTCTTCAAATGGTCGCCAACAGGATCTAAAGTGAGTGCCTTCTTAGCCCTTTCTAAGCAGATTAGTGTGACTTAAGACTGTAAGAAAAACGGAAGAACCAAGCTTGTGTTTACGCTGTTGCATTAAGAATATCTCTACAAATAATCTACATGGTCAGATAAGTAAACTCAAAGGAAGCAGCGTAAACTAACTTGTGCACCTCACAAGAGTTAGCAGTTCAACAATACAAACCTGAACCGCAAGTGTAAGTTGTCATACTAACATAGCCCTAACACTTAATTTTTCATATTCAGTATACTAGCTGTCATTATTTCTTCCCAGTTTTATGCTTACATTACATGATATTATTACTCTATTATTTTTACAGACATGTAGCGTTAAATAATCTCCTTAATAAGTGGTTGCATAGGCTCTCATCATTGATGCTAACCATGTTTCTTTAAGCAAACACGATTAGCTAAAGACGCTCGGCCAAGTGTCACCACCAGATCACGACACGACGTGGGAAGCAACTCTGCTAGTTAGCCAGCCTAGACGTTGCTATCCCGTTAACAATCTGCTGGTGATCAAATATACCCTCTTCCCCACCCTTCACTGCCTTCTGATTTGTTCTTATCCGTACGTATGGGTTTAATTGTTAGCTGCTCTGGTAATACGACCAACGTAACTTCGTCATATACAGGGTACACTACAGACTACTAACATATGTCAAACAACTATGGACATGGTTGTACAGCTCCTGTAAATGATATTCTTTTACCGTACTATTATGAATACAAATAACTAGCTATTCTTCTTACTGTATTTTAACTTATGCTACATTATTCTACATTTGCTGAACAATGAATCACTGTCCATGTTATTCTCTGATGTTCCAAAAATTTTCCTTTTTATTTGCAATGTTTAAGTAATTTCATGAGGCTAGAAAATATACTTTAAATTCACGATTAAGTGACAACTTTTTTAAGTGGTTTCATGAGATTATTCATTCACTTACATCTTAGGAATTCAGTAAGAGTAAGTCATGCAGAATGCGGCTTATTAACAAATGCCTTCATTATTCTCAAAATAAACGCAAGTAAAAAATAACACTTAAAATACGATACTTCAAACCACGCTAGATAGAAAGAGAGCTCCGTCATACCAACTAACGGATAAGAACCATAGTGGTGAGCATTTTTAGGGTGATATGGAGTGGCTTGACAAGATATCTAACTACACTTCATACTGGAAACTGGACCACTCAATACCGTGGCTTCTAATTATGCCGGTAGTAATAAACATTCATAAAATTGGTTAGGTATTTAGTTTGATCTCATGAATAAAACTAATGTTGTGTTGTATTTAAGGTTAGATAATGAGGGATAAATTCATCTTAACCCTAACCTTTATAAACTAGTCTTCAGAATAGAATAAACTGTTGAAATTGAGAAAACATGTAATTGCACGTAAAAACGGCACGAAAATGAACTTTGGAATGAATTATATGGCGTTATTTATCATTTTATAAGCAATTATACAGATTTACGTTTAATCTCAGTAACTTTAAAAACAACTCCTTAGATTCGTAAAACGTTGAAAACCATTGAAATCAATTCAAATCTAATTTATAAACATCAATAAATGCTTCACGAAAAGATATGTGAAAATAAAATTGCGTTTAATAAAGAATAAAAGACATAGTCAGTATATACGTCTCATAATCAGACAAATTCATCATCCAATACCATTAATTCTCTTTCTTTGATTTGCATTCATAGTTGACGAAATCTTGTTTGCTCGTTGTGTTTTCAATTCAGAAAGTTTTATCAACCAGGCATCCCATACAGATGATGAATTGGATTTATCAAGCTGTGAATATTCACAAAAAACAAAAGAGTATAATCAGTTCGTAATGAAAATGTCACAACTTTGTGAATCTGTAATAACAGTGAACAAACTGACCATAAGGACAGTACGCAATGGATAATTTATACTACAACGTAATGCAATACATACTTAATGACCACGCCTTGAGATAAAAATAACGAAATTGACCACCACATCAATCTTATCCGCCTCGTGATATGGTGGTTGGGCTTGTATATCGTGGTGATTCGACTGAACTCACGGGTAGGACATTCCCTTAGGATTTACCATACTGCACCAGTAGGTTTGAGAGACAAGAATGAAGGCCCGAAGGCAAAATCATACTGACCACTGCACTAGGATATGACAGTTGTGAAATATTAGCCCTAGACAGTTAACATCGGAAGCAATTTTGCTTCTTACAAAGGAAGGGATGAGTTAGAGTAGGCCGGCCCTAGTTTCATCTTCTGTGCAATAATTTTAACACTTACATAAATAAAGGTCATTGAAGTAGTACTATGACAGTGGAGAGGTGAATCAATGGCTAAGGCGTTCAACTTTCAGCCACTAAGCCACACGTACAAACTCCGACCAATCTAATTCGGTTTAGAAAACCTGGTAGTGTGACTAACACATACATTTAGAATGCAGTTTGAAAATAAGCACAGGAATTGGTACTTCCTAACCGATAAAAACCTATGTATGATGATCTGAAATTCCGAATTCCCAGTTAGTCGCTTGTAACAGAATATAAAATATATGCATAAAATCGTATTTCAAATGAGTGATGGTTTAATTATGTAACAAATCCAACCTAATAATAACTGCGTCTGTTAACAATCATGTGATGTTTTAGTATATTGCTACTATTTGATAAAAGGAAGGTAAAAAGTATTTCTATTTATGACTCGGTCGTTGATTATCGAATAGATAAGGCATAAAGTCATAACCAAGGGATAGTCGGTTTTCATTTATCTGGTAGTGAGACATTTATTACAATATAAGATGTTAAGATATACTGAAATTTTAAGTGTTGGCCGTTTTATTTAAAATAATGGACTCAAAGTTAGGAATAACTAAGAAAAATAAGGGGATTTGTGAATACAACAGAAACAAAATCTTAAGCACTGTAAATTACTGAATGATGAAGTAGTTGTTTAACTGTGCCTACTGAAGAAACTAGTCTATCTTTTGCCTTCAGCTGGATCTGTGCCAAGGATGGAAGGTAGATGTATAGAAGAATGACCAAAGATAGCTGCTTCATGTGCTCTTTCTGAAATCATTGAAGTGTATTGACCTCCTTGTGAGCGTGGATGTGAATCCGGATTGATCAGCTGAAAAAATTGTATAACTATTACATTTTATTTAATTAGGAAAACAATATTTCTTATAGCATGGGCAAATATTAACTTGAAGATTGCATTTTTGTAGTCTATAAAAAATGTAATCAAGAATGGCCCAGATATCTTTTAGACTACGGCTTGGTAGTTAAGTAAGAAAAATGTTCAGAACAAATACATCTATTCACAATCGTAAGGTCTGGCGAGAAATTACCAGAAATGCTTATAAGCAAGATTTCTTCTCTTGGCATATTTGGAATACATCAGTAAACCGAGAAAGGGTTTACCTAACTATAATAGGATGTTACACACTGAAGTAATATACGTTAAGGAAAAAATAGGTTAGCGAATCATCATTTAAAAGCATATGATTTGGTACAAACGGGTACCAAATCGTATGTGTTGCACAGCTAAAAACATTAAACTGTTAGGAAACAAAAGAGTGAAAGTGACCATAGTCAAAAAGGTAAAATCTAATGAAACGACTAGAAAAGTACATAATACGAGACACTTAGGACAAAAGCAAAAACCAAGGAAGACTTCTTGTGGGTGGACACGATCATCACACTTTTATGGAGATTTCAAAATAAAGCTAGAGCAGGATTGCCACTTGTTCCTATTCTGAGCCATACCTGATAATATCTCAAGCCGAGTTGTAGCATCTTTAGGTCCCCAATCACGGGGTTATGATGGGTCGACAGAAGCCAGTTCTATAAAGCTTACCTTAATTCCATAGTGCAATATTATAAACTGACCAGTATTCTGTCTTTCCCACTCAGTTCAAGCGTCGGAAGATAGTGCGTAATGTCGAAGCCGCTAGGACATGACCATGCCATTGAAGCCAATGTCTCAAGATAGTAACATCAACTGAATTGCTCCTGAACACATATTCGCAAACCGCAGCATTGTCAACACAATGTTGTTACCTGATGTCAACAATATACTTCAGGAACAATGATAGTCGAACATCTTGAGTAAAGACAGACTAGGTTTCATAAACATGAAGGAGAACTGTTCCCACCGAAACATTCTAAACCCAACCTTTCACAATCAAACTCATATCACGACGCAGTTAAAGACAGTCTAGATTAGCACAAGCTGATTTAAATATTAAGCATAGTCCGACTACTAAGTTGGTCCTTCTGCAAGTCTTCAACACTTTTTTATAAATTGGCACTTACCTATACCAAATTTAGAAAGTAACTTATATTTCAACTGACGTCTAGAGCTGAATAATTCAGCCCGGATACCAGCTGTTTGTAATTGATCAAAGGGACCTCAAAATCACAGGTGAGAAACAAACTTTGTAAATACATCTTGATGATGGATGAAAACATCGAAATCTCTAAGTCGAAAGTTCTAAAAAGCAAGTTACACTCAAACGACAACAAATTAAACTCGTAGGAATAGTTTCCGCGATACAATCACGCAACACAGAAGCATAAACTATTAGCGACCTACTGTGTCTTGTTTGCGAGAAGAAGAGAAGTTCTTCTGTGTGAAATTGGAGCCTTCAATGTAACTTATTTCGTTTTGCCGAGTTAATTCATTATCTGAAGAAAGTATTAAAGGTCTAGAAAGAAGGATTATAATTGAATTAAAAATTAAATACAGAAATCTTACTTCATTTGTATGCGCAGTTCTTTGTTTTTGTCGCTGAAATAAATGACATTTAAAAAAAGAATGCTAACATGCTGTTTAAAGAGTATATTATCATGTAACATGATTGTGGCCGAAGTTAAAAAAATAAAATTAAGAATAGTCTTGGAAGCATTCCTTTTATAAAGTGGAATGAATGTACACCTAACTCTATCTTGTTAAAATCAATCAAAAAGTTTAGACGAACAGGTATGCACCTAACAGTAGGAGCACTATATGAAATGAAACTAGCTTTTGACCTCTCATTGATTCACAAAGCTTATGACAGTTGCTGTTGCTAAAGGTACAAAGTACATTGATTTACCGAAGGCTCTGTTAGAATTGTCAATATTTCATATTTTTGATCACTTCTCAGAAATATGCTTTGAAAATTGACTTTTCATTCAAATTTTCGAAGATTAATCCTCTATCTGACGAATACCTCGTCATCTGGAAGTATGTGGATGATATAATTAAGTAAAGGCGACTGCTCTGAGTAGCAATCCAATGTTTGTGATGCTACTTCCCCTCTAAATACAAAACATTGCCTCGTCTACGGTCTCATTCCGTGTACAATTCAGCCACACAGAGCGAAGTAGTTGAACGTATTGAAAATACCATCATTTCTGGTGGGTTGACGACTAACGAAAATTTGCGACGGCTACAAAAATTCTACTCCGCCTGGAATCCCCTAACGGTTACTACCGGTTCCAAGCCCGGACAAACGAGGGTTGGCATAGGGTTAGCAAAACCATCCCCTAAAAATCAACTTTGCTAAAAAATGCTAACCAGAAAAGAACATTTTAACCATTTTAACTCTGCCATGGGAGTTGGAAGGTTTTCATTTCGAGGAGTTATGACGCTTCATAATGAAAGCCGAGTTTCTTCGGAAGTCACAAGGCCAATGCCTCTTCTTGCAACCAGAGCCACAACCAATATAGGTACACGGAATGTTCGCACAATGTAGGAGACAGGGAGAAGCACCCAAATAGCTGAAGAAATGAAAAGATACAACCTGAAGATACTTGGAACAGGCGAAATCCATTGGTTGCAAGCTGGAAAGCAAAGATTATGCTCAGGAAAAGTTTTTATACTCCGGTCACGAAGAAAATGCCTCACACACACAAGGAGTAACACTAATTCTGACGCAAGAAGCACTGGAGGCGCTTATGGAATGGGAACCCCTATCGTGATGACTCAATCGGGCTATACTGGCTGGAACAATCGTTCCTCAAGGTCCTACCATGCTAGGCAGGCCGGTTGAAGATCGGTGAGACCAAAAGCAGCAAATATAAGGTCCGAGGACGAAGTAGTACTGCTGGCTGTACAGAGGTGTGATGGCAGTAAGGTGTTTTCTTCGGACAACCAGACAGTCACAACGTAGAACTTGGTACATGCGTACGTCAGTTCAAGTTGCCATGCCTCAATTAGCAGATAGAGATTAAATTATCGGATCAAATCCCAGAGTAGGGGAGGTAGTAACAGAGTTAGTATTAATGGAAGGGAATAGAGATTGGCGATAAGATTTAAGAAAATATGATTCATTTGCAGCGATGCTGCCTTCTCACAAAGGAAGAAAGGGGTTAGAAAAGGTCGACCCTAAAAATGTCACACCTCACCTTACTCCACGGATTTCTGTCTCCGTCAGTAAGGCCTTTTAAAGAACGGAGCTAACACTTCGAAAACATCCCATAACAAGGTCGTGCGTGATTGGCCTCAAGCAGCTGCCCCTTGGGCTCTGCGATCGCGCTTTCAGGTCACTATGACCAACACTACTCCAGTTTCCTTTTCAGGTACCTCAGGAAGTAATATCCTTCCATGGTGTAGGCAGCCAAAAAGTGAAAACTGCCGTCATACCTCTAAAAACGCACGCGATCATTTTGTTCAAGGTCAAATCCCACCCTCAACTCTCAATAACCCCCCTTATTCCCACGATTAATCCGTCTAGCCTAACTTTATCACCTCACGCCTTTAATGCTAGTGGTTTGAGTTCACGAAACGTTATTCCTGGCATCCTGAAACCTCGCACTAAACTACATATTGGAGCTTTTAACGTTCGAACCTTAGGCCAAATAGGACAACAAGCCTCTCTAGCTATGACCCTAGATTTCCGTTCCATCGATGTCTGCTGCGTCTCCGAAACGCGTATACAGGACCCAAGTACAATCATTCGCTTGACCTCACCTTGTGAAGATAAAGAACCGGTCCGGTTCACCCTTCGTGTTTCCGGAGACCCCACTGCTACCACTCGTGGCCTTGCTGGTGTAGGTAGAGAACTAAGTTCAAAAGCTGAACGGGCTCTCCTTGACTGGATTCCCATAGACAGTCTCTTATGCGCTGTCCGTCTAAACGGGACAGTAAGAACTCGGAAAGATAGGGACACACGCCGTTGCCTCTTTGTTGTCTCTGCTTATGCTCCTACTGATCGCAGCTCAAATGAAGTAAAAGATGAATTTTACAGAAAGCTTTCAGACCTCCTTTGAAAAGCTAAGCGTACTGATGTAGTGATTATGGCTGGTGACTTTAATGTCCAAGTAGGTAGATTAGACGAAACCGAAAGGCACCTAGGTGGATCCTATGGTGTCGAGGCCCAACGAACAGATAATGGCGACCGTTCGGACAACCTGCATAGCAGCAACGCCGCCTTTCCATAAAGAAAGGGCGGGGTTAGAAAAGGTCGACCCTAAAAATGCACACCTCACCTTACTCCACGGATTTCCGTCTCCGGCAGTAAGGCCTTAACAAATACGGAGCTACAACAACGAAAACCTCTCTCAAAAAGGCCGTGTGTGACCGGCCTCCAGCGGTTGTTCCTTGGGCACTGCCGTCACGCTCCCAGGTTTTTCAGACCAACCCTAACCCGTTTTACTTTTCAGGTACATCAAGAAGAACCCTTCCACAGTGTGGGCAACTGGGAAGAGATAACCACCCTCATACCTCTAACAACACGCAAGATCACCGCCATTTTAATCAAACTCCTTCTTCTATTTCTAATATTTGTCCTGCACCTACCTTCAGGCCTAAATCCCTATCTTCAGCTTCCTCCAGTGTCATTAGTGCTAACGATTCCGCCCCACGAAATAACGTCTTGAGCATACTAAGACCACGCTCCAAACTTCACATTGGTACATTCAATGCACGATCCCTGTATCAAATAGGGCAACAAGCCTCCCTAGCTAGGACATTAGGATCCCACGCCATTGATGTATGTTGTATCTCCGAAACACGCATACAGGATCCTAGCGTAGTCATTCACTTGACATCACCTAGTCAGAGTGAACAACCTTCGCGATACACTCTTCGTTTATCTGGCGACTCAACAGTAACTTCTCGTGGGCTCGCCGGTGTAGGTATTGCGTTAAGTATGAAAGCAGAACAGGAGCTTCTTGAATGGATTCCTGTCAATAGTCGCCTATGTGCCGTCCGACTAAATAATTCAGTAAGAACTCGGGAAGATAGGGACACACGCCGTTGTCTTTTCGTCGTTTCTGCCTACGCTCCCACCGACTACAGCCTGGATGAAGTGAAAGATGAATTTTACAGAAAACTTTCTGAACTACTTCATAGGGCCAAACACTTGGATTTGGTAATCTTGGTTGGTGATTTTAACGCCCAAATAAGTAGCTTGAACCAATCTGAAAGATATTTAGGTGGATGCTTCAGTGTTCCAGCTCAGAGAACGGATAACGGCGATCGTCTGCTGCAACTTTGCTCAGATAATCGGTTATTTCTAGCCAACATGAACTTTAAGCATAAGGAGCGACATCGTGTAACATGGCGACCTCCTAGCCCTATTCAACGGTGGACTCAAATAGACCATATCGCGATTAGTCACCTCTGGAGGGGCTCGATAGAAGATTGCCGATCTTTCTGGAGTACATGTTTGGATTCCGACCACGCTCTAGTGCGAGCACGCATTTGCTTGCGTCTTACTGGGCGAAGAAAAACGACCACAGGAAAACCTGTTAGAATTCAGTTCAGCAATGAAACAGCCAAGACTAAATTTCAGGAACAACTAAAGAATCACTTAGGCAATTATAAAGATGCGACCCGACTAGATACTGCTTGGCAAGATGTCCAAACAGCTGTGGCATCCACAGTGATATCTATCAAGGACTCAAATCAACATGTTAAAAAAATCAATGAATCTCAATCGCTTCTGTTGATTTGATTGACTCCCAAAGACTTATCCCGTCAGGCTCCGAACATGATGAGGAGCGAAGAGTGATCAGGTATAAACTGACGAAGAGTCTGCGAAACGACCGTGAGCAGTGGTGGGTAACGAAAGCAAAGGAAATAGAAAAGGCAGCGGCGTTAGGTAACATTAGACAACTTTTCAAGTTAATAAAAGAAACCGGAGTTAAAAAATCCAGCGTTAGTGGGACGATCTCCGAAAAAGATGGAACGCTTATTAGCTCTCAGTCTAGGCATTTAGAACGATGGGCTGAACACTTCAAGGAACAGTTTAGTTGGACTTCAGCTACTCTAAAACTTCCCACTATTTCGAGACAGACAGAATTGAAAGTCGACTTAGGTCCTCCGACTCTTGTCGAAGTCGAAAAAGCTATAGCCAATCTAAGGCGAGGCAAAGAAGCGGGTCCAGATGGATTATCCCCAGAGGTATTTAAGGATGCTGGTCCCTCATTGACAACCAGGCTGACTGATATCTTGACTAAGGTTTAAAAACTAGACATAATTCCGTCTGACCTGTGCCGATCGTTAATCGTCCCAGTATATAAGAAAGGGTCAAAATTGTCCTGCAATAACCATGGAGGAATTAGTTTGACTAATATAGTGTCTAAAATACTAGCTTCTATAATTATCAGACGCTTAACTGCAACCCGTGATCTACAAATACGAGAAAATCAGGCCGGTTTCAGACCTGGTCGCGGTTGTATAGACCAGATATTCACAGTTCGTCAGATCTTAGAACACAGACATACTTTTCGGTGGCCGACAATAGTGGTTTTCCTTGACTTGAAAGCGGCATTTGACTCTGTAGACCGTGAAGTTCTATGGCAGTGTCTCTCATTGGAAGGTGTGCCCTAAAAGTACATAAAACTTGTTAAGGCTCTTTACTCAAACACTATTAGTCGTGTCAGAGCATATGGTGAACTGTCATCTGAACTCGTAACCTCAAGTGGTCTCCGTCAAAGCTGCCTACTTTCCCCATTTTTGTTTAATTTCATAGTCGGCATACTGTTGGAAATTACACTTTCATCGTCTGACTTTTCAGGAATTGACCTCCTACCAGGAGATCCACTTATTGACTTAGAATATGCTGACAATATAGTCCTGTTTGGCGAAGACGCTGATAAAATGCAGAATCTTTTAACAGCAATAAGCTCGAATGCAACTATGTTCGGAATGCGTTGCTCCCCTTCTAAATGCAAACTATTGCTCCAGGACTGGTTTTCGTCAACCCCTGAACTAAAGATAGGGAGTGAAGTAGTTGAGCACGTCGACCCCTTCACTTATCTTGGAAGTCTGATTAGCCCTAATGGGTTAGTCTCTGACGAAATCCTAGTACGAATTCAAAAAGCTCGTCTGGCTTTTGCCAACTTACGTCACCTATAGCGCAGACGAGATATTCGTCTCTCAACGAAAGGGAGAGTGTACTGCGCAACAGTTCGCTCTGTCTTATTGTATGGGTGTGAGACGTGGCTATTAAAGGTAGACGATACTCGAAGGTTATTAGTTTTTGACCATCGATGTCTTCGAAACATCACTCGCGTTAGCTGGGATCACAGAGTAAGTAATAGTGAGGTTAGACGACGGGTATTAGACAAATGTGGTAAATCAGTCGATGAGGTTGTGAATCTTCATCAACTGAGGTGGTTGGGACATGTGTTGCGTATGCCCAACCACCTGTCTGCCTCGTCGCGCAATGTTGGCTGATATAGGAATAGGATGGAAGAGAATTAGAGGCGGCCAAACTAAAACGTGGCATCAGTCCATGAAGTCACTGACTGCCGGTTTAAGTCGTGTCGGTAGCTGCAGACTACCTGGAAGGGGTCCTCGCAATTACCGTAACCAGTGGCTAGAAACACTGAGTGACATGGCCCAGAATCAGTCACAATGGCGCAGATGTATTCACTCATTGTCCTCCCTTAAATCATGAGCTTTAAATTATTCCATAGGTTTCTTTCTACGTTTCCTGAACCATATTCTATATGTTCACACTCCTTGTTATTATTATTATTTTATTTTATTGAAGTAACTTCTACTAATGGTGATGGTGTTAATCTTGTGGTGCCATGGTGGTATGGCAACTTGAACCGATGCGCACATGTGCCAGGTTCTATGTTGATTATACATACGTACATACATACATGCATAGGTGACACTATATTCTCTCACAAACGCACAAACGCTGACATGGAAAGAGTGAACAGAACTTAAGAAGAATCGAGGAAAGCCCAGGACAAGGTTGGTTGGAGAATGTTGGTCGGCGGCGTACGCTCTACGAGGGGTAACAGGTGTTGATTGATTGACAAGAATTCTCCATGATCTTCGATAATTTACGCCACTTTTAGAATAAGCGATATATCCATCTGCTTAACGAAAGACGTGCATACTGTGCATCAATCCATGCTACACTAACATACAGTTAAGAAAACTAGAGTATGAAAGTAGATATAAGAAGACAATTAGTATATAACTGTACGCAAAACGTTATAGACACATGTTACACATGTTTAGTCACTGCCTAGATCGACGTCACATGTAGGCTAGCAAAAAACAAGCCTTGAAATGACTAACGACAAAGAGACTACGTTATGGTATGACATTTTAAGGGCCGTAGGTATATGCTACATGACAAAAAAACCACGCACGAAACCAAAATTCGCTAAGGATGTAGAATATTGATGAGAATTTCCTCGAACTATGCTTGAATAATGAATAGGAAAAACAATGATACTTACTGTGAACGTGAGCGGCTGCGGCGACGGCGTTTGCGTGAGGAACTATGCTTATCATGATTCTCACTAAAATAAATTGATGTGTTATATCAATACCTATACCAACAACATCCATTAATATGAAGAAATTAATTATCGCACATTACTTATAGATAATGTAAAATAATTTAACAATACGAAGTAATGCTTAACATTAAAAACAAATGCTAACATTAACCTAATCCTAGATACAACAAAATGCGTAACAAGTATAGAATCTGTTAGATCCGTTTGGCCAAAACCCTGATATGAGGATACAACGACCAAATAGCTTTTCTAAGTGCCAACCTGCACTGAAAGCTTAAATTTGTTTGTGGAATCAAAAAAGTATAGCTTTTAAGTTTCTAAATCATACAGCGGCACAGAATAAAATTAGTTTTGGTGCTAGTAGTCACTATGAGATATATAATACATAAATAAGTCGAGCTGTATATTTTGTACATGACAATCTTGGATAAATTTACCTCTGAAGTAAAAGCAACTTCTCATAACATGTAGCCCGAGCCTTATTTTGTTAATAAAAGACTAATTGCTTAACTGCTCACTATGGTCAACAATCGTTAGTCATAACCGACGTAGAGCCTCCATGTATGTGTATTAGCTGAAGTTTAGCACCACAACCAGCACAATATGACCAAACTAACAAGATGAACAAAGATAAACATAGCCCAACAAGAAAGAACGAACCTGTGGAAAGTTTCTTGCATTCGTTAAATTTGCCAACAAGAAAATATAATTATAACCTATCACTGTCTTCTATTTATTCCCAACCAATCAGATACCAAGTAGCACTGGTCTCTATTTTGTTCAGAATTTCTTTACCAGCTATATCCTATACTAAAGCATAAAGAGTATCGTTATAATTAACAAAATTTAAAAATTCCCCTGAGACTTAAGCATAATGACTCAATAAAATATCAAACGAGATTAAGAAACAAATTCGAGGAACGACATACTTGTATTCAATTCATTCGCTTAAGCAAACATGTTTATTGAAATCCATACGTAAACTTCGTTGTTAAATCCGGTTACAATATTTAGAAAGTGCTGTTTTTGACCATTTGCATCATCAACAATGAGCTGATCGTTGAGTTGATCATACATACATACATGGTCGTAGCTACCTACAGATTTAGGTCTATCACGACATCCTGATGCTTAGAATCATCTTATAAAACATTCGTAAATTCGGCCTTTTCGTTTGTGCAACTTGCATGACACAATTGAGAGCCAAGCTGACTTTCGTATTTTAATGATCCTGGTTCGTGATACTACTGTGCGGGTGCTCATGGCTGTTTTATTCTGCTTTCTATATTGAAAAGCTTACTTCCGGCCTAGGGATTGCTTCTTGTTACTGACAGAAATGGTTACCGATGTCTATATCAACAAGTTCGAACCTATTATGCAACAGTTTGTAAGCAAAATCAACTGTCTAATCCAAGGCAGTAGGTAGACAAAGAATAATTGATCTGGATTTACTGTTATTTTTAACGTTCGGACAACACGATATAACGGATTGTGAGCTATTTTATTGCTTTCACTTTGGTTAACACATTAAATCGAAAACAACAGTACTTATCACTCAAAGGTCAGCTAGAGGAACAAAACCCAAGTAAAGATCAGCTGCATTTAAAGTTAGAGCGTCAGTTATCAAATCCAAAGGTTGGATTCAAAGATGGACATCTTTTCAGTTAACCTTCCAGAACACTTTAGAACCATATCACGAAGTTCATTAGAAATATCTTCAGCTCCTGGAGCAGTGCATATCTGCCTTGGTAGACATGAATTTATCAGAAACGCATAATCACATAACTTAAGGATATTACTATGGAAAGTCCGATGCATTCGGTTTTGAAGGTGTAGCAACTTACTAAGTTTGAGAATAGCAATAGTGAGTAGTCTACCTTTGTACAATCACAAGCGGTATAGAAATCGTAACTACCCTTGAGTATAACAACTTTCATATTGCAAATTACTATGTTGATATGTATGTATAGCGGGTGACTGGACAAAGATTGAAAAGTTTGGTAGCTCGCTAGGTTACCGATCGTTTATGCATTCTAATTATTTACAAATAAATTTCCATCCAAATTACTGTTATTGACCTCTCACTACATGTGTGATGTGTATATTGCATGTTAGTAGTGAAAGGATATACGAGAATTTAGATGCTCACTGGGTGTATAAGCTACGAACTAAGCATAAGTTGTTGCCCTCACCTAAATCAGTATTAAGTATTGTGTACTCACTCGGGGGATAAATTACTAAAACTGCAGAAACCTTAGTAACTTCTAACAGCACTAGTCCTGTTATCCTAAGTGAATTATTATTTAGGTCACTTTTCTTCATGAAGACGAACACTCCTTTAATTCAATCCAGAATTCCGGCCAACTCCAGCTTAATACTTGATATATTTTGAGTCATGTAAATTGTAGTAAAGGGTGAATAGCAGGTACATATATACGTAATATTTCTGACTAAATTGTTTGAGGCAGTGAGATAACCAAAATACGCACAGTAAAACAGCGTATAACGACATTACTGTATATCTTATTACATTGCATCCGACTTGATGATAAATCCCAATTATGGACTGCATAGGGCTTGAAGTAAGTGACTTGATAAAGAGTGGGACAGAGCCAAAAAATTAAGTTGGATTGCAGTATACTTTAATTGTCGCTAAATCACAGGATTTACGTTAATACCCTTTTTCACTGGAGTGAGCTTAATTAGCAGGATGAGTCTACGAATCATCGTAATAAGTGAAAAATAAGCAGAGATGACAAAAATTAGGGTCGGTAGGTCAAAATCTACTTCATAACTGAGAATTAACAATTTGCATGACAACTATACATCTACACAAGAGCATGAGCCTATCGTTTAACCTATATGCCAGATAATTCATGCATGATTGTGATCTATCTATAACCACTCTCGTAAGAAACTTACGAAGCTCTTAATCGTGCACTGCACCGTCGAAAACCGCGCAACAATTCTGTTTTTATTCCTATTGGTTATTTTTCAGGTAGTTGGAGGTAAATACAAGAAATGTGCCACCAGATTCACTCGTTGACAAGACCTATTGACAAATCACGACACGTTAATACTTTCGAACTGATTAAAATGTGGTTTGCCTTTAATTCTTGTCTGTTAAACCAATAGTATGATATTGAGATAATTTTGGACGGTTTGAAATATCATTTCTTCATAACTTCTATACGTATTATGTATTGCTGCAGTTAAGTACATTCACACTGTTTGACATGTTTTTTTCATACAGCTGTGGGCTGGCAGTAATATTTTTTGTACAGTACATATCTTTATTTAACAATGGAATCAAATGTCTACTTGATGACAACCAGATCAATTGTTTAGTTTATAAATAACATCTCGAAATCTAACTTTCCTGGTCGTCGGATTTTCGGCCTTACCTTTACACGCACAATGCTAAATGTTGCCCAATATTTTGGTTCAGTGGATCAAAAGCCAACTAACATTAAGTGGGCCTGACTATGCTTTGTCTAAGCAAGGTATAAATTCAGTTAATTTATAATAACTCCCACCATTCAGTATTGCTATAATTCGACTAGATTTTGCCTGAAAACAATCTGCCGAGTACTAGCTCTAGTATTTTTTTGGGTGAATAGCCCGATGTAGGTGAGCTTTTCCAACGAATTATGTTGTCTCGAACTTATCCTACTTGGATACGGTTTCATCAGGCAGTAGAGGAGTTCATTAGTATAAGTGTTATCAAAATTAAGTAACCTATTTCAAGAGTCGAACACTTGCTATGTTGTCACTTTAAGTCGTTACCTTGACAGGTCCAGTGATATAAAGTACCAGTATACGCTATACTTATGCGCGTTCGCCATCTCATGTCCTTCTCAGGGTGCTAGACTTCGTAATAAGAGGCAAGTTTGTTTGCTCTTATGATACTTATGCTCTATCGGGTGTAAGTATTTAGGTTGCCAGTCAAAAATAAGAGTACAGTACTCTCCAGCTGGGTATAAAATTTTATATTTCGAGACAGCACATAACCATCCATGTACTACCACCTTTGTGTCAACCGATTGCTTAAGACGTATATTGTACGATACTGGGCGTATTGTTATCCAACCCTTTGTCGAGGAAAACACGGATCTCCTGGAAGTTATGGATCTAATGTGTCCAGAACTTGGTAAAGTCCTCTTTTACAGTGACATTAGAAATATGAGGACAGAGGTTTACGAGCGTAGGATTAGTGTATGTGTAGCTTGTCCAGGTACTGGTAATCTCAATGACCTTATACGACGTTCAAGTACAATTGAGAAAGTTGTGGTTCTTCGGGATAGTGGTGGTAATGTTTTGAAAATCGTCTTTGCAAGGAAATACATGGTAAGTCTTTATGAAAAGTTCCCAGAGGTTGTTGGCATAAACTCCACACATAAAACCAACATAATGCGGTATGTCTTATCAATAATATTTATGAAAACGTATAGATGGCCGTTGTATCAGTTTGTAATAACTGTTAGTTTTGGCAGAGGGAGAACTGTATTGTTCGTATCGGCGTGAACCGAAAAATAAACAGTTGTAAAGCAGATTCTACAGTCGTTCAAAAAGTATAAGGGGTGTTACATCAAAAACAAACACTTTTACTGGCGACTATGAGCCTGAACAACTTCGTGCTCTAAACGAAGAGTTACCAAGCGCCTCCACCATTCTGTGCGTTTTTTGCGTATGCCAAATTTTTGGGAAGAAGGTATGCTCATTATATGGACAGAAGTTACCATTTAGTTTCTAAAGCTAATTGTGAATAACTGGCTATATCAAATGGCTTGTAGCAACTTAGCTTGACTGGTTAAAAGTTCACTTCAAACCTTAAGCATACGACAAAACAATTAAGCCCCAGTATTCATTTACTTCCTTATCCTGCATAAGGATTATATTTCCTATTAGCTTATATTGAACGTTGAGAAGTATTTTGTGTGTTTGAATAAATAGAACCGCGCTCCACGGTCTCCTGCCCACGCTACTGATTAAAGACCTATTCCCAAAATAGTCTGGTTTCTTCTGTCACTAGATCGGGATATACCTAGGCGCAAAAGGCTCATATGCGTAGTTAAACAACGTATGTTACTTAATGTTAAATTGTTGTTTAAATTTTAACATTGCGTCCGGATTATAGATTTTATTGATCGAGCTGCTGACGTATATAAACGCTCGTATTGGTTGAGGTCACGGTTATACTTTACTGCTTCTCACAATTGATTCACCCTATCAATGTGTAACAATACCAATAGTCTGGTGGAAAACGCTCATCGAGAACTAAAGCGTTACTTAAGGAAAAATGACCCCATAGAAATGACAGTCTGGCAGATTTGAAGATGGATTGTTCATGACACAAAAAACCAAATATGAGACATTTTTATGCTTTCTAAATATCATACATGTGATGTTAGTCCTACTCAGATACCGTTGTTCTATTTAGGATCCTGAAAACCGAAGGTTATATTAAGGCGCCTGATATCTTTTGCAGGAAGAAAGGTTATTAAAGACTACGAACATCGCCGACTTGACGATTTCTTTGCGAATGCAACTACCACAAAGCTTAAGGAAGGGTACTAAACATTTTTCGTCGATCGCCATCTTGTTACTTGCATATGTTGGTTTTACTGTACATTCAGACTTCCGTGTAGACACATCATGGGCACATTTTTATCCGCACTATTATATTACAACACTCTACTTTGTTACGGTTTTGATTTCCAGATATAATGTGCAATGGTAAACGTTGGACCAGACGGTGCAATATTTTTTCTTGAATTACCTCGAGCTGTTTGTCATGTACCGGAAGAAAGTGTCGAATTCCGCAACAAGTATCAGTGTTTTCTTTCACGCATTTCATGCCTAAACGAAATAGAACAAACGCGAGCAATCCAAGCAACTGATGGGTCACACCGAATCGTTGACAGCCTGTTCCATGAGGCTACCAACAATGTTGTAAGGTTAAGTCATGTCTTAAAACAATGCCACATGCAATACAACCTACCTCTGCTTTTGGAGTCAATGACCATTAGTTGTAATTACCTACGATACATATTCTTTTCTAATTTATAATGCCTTTCAAATAAATTACTTCGTCACAATGTTGTCTTTAACTTCTTTAATAGAGGACTGCCATATTGGAAAGCACTTTCTCAATGTTCCGGGGAGTATCTTATTTTAAGTGATGCTTGATACAGCGGGGTTATGTTGCTTAAATATCATTCACTTGTTGTGTCATACTTTCGGTAATCAGTATTTTTCGACAGCAACGCCAAGTAAGTTGAAGTCTAGTTTTCTTCAGGCTAGATTTATTACAAGGCTGTAGACTGTGCAGAAAATAGTTACCGGACAGTCACTTATAGCTATTACAGCCGAAACGAAAATTTACCCAGTAAACTGTGAAAAAAACTAATGAATAGTCTATCTGATATCACACCTTTACAATAATCTCATGTGCACATAGAGTTTCATTACCATATTTTTAGTGCGAAATACCGATTGGGCCGATAGCTAAGTATTTTTTACTTTCCTAAACTTATTCATGGACAAACTGAGCAGTATTCATTAAAATCAGCAAATTTATTAAGGTGAAGCATACGGTAACGTATCTTAATTGTCATTGCCTCCTGTGAGGTTCATTACTTCCCTAAATTACTAACTAGATTAAGCCTGGCCAGTATTCATTAAACAGACTGTAACTGAACTAAATTAATTGAAATTTTACGGTTACAGTACAACTGTAATAGACACTATAATGGTCTAGTTACGCGAAATCCATTGGCATTTCAAGATGGTGGGAATTCTATGATTTAATTATCACTTATGTTTCGAGAACTTTTTACGTCTGTCCTTATAAGTTTTAGAAGTTTTTCTATATCCTCAGCAATCTCCACAAAGGTTTATTTTGAAGTCCTTGAGGCAACTTAGTGACGTATGTTTGGTTGCAGTGAACTAGTAATCGTATTATCGTCAATAAATCAGGTGGTTATATTGGAAACTCTTGATTTTAGCTGCTCGAAGGAATTGGTTGCCTGGCTTGTATGAATGATACAGTTATTTTCAAATCAAATAACATTCTGCTTCCTGCCTCTAATAAATAAATAAATAACGCATTTGATATTTCAACGATCTCTTGAGTTGCCCAGTTGTAACATACTTTTATTACTGGATTTAAAGGTTTCTAATCTAAAAATCACAAGAAAACCTTTAGAAATGTTCTTGTAATTGTTGAATCCGCAAACAAGAAAATATATGACGCGTAATTACAGGCTATCATTGCACTCTGTTTGTTTCCAATCAACCAGATGAAAAGTGGAACTACCTTCTGTTCTGTTCGGCGCTTCTTTATCAGTTATATCTTTTATTAAAGCCTAGGCAGTATAATTATAATTGGGTAAATGAGTAGAATTGTGCTACATGAACTGCTGATAATTAGAGTAAAGCAAGAAACTGTATGTCACTCGCGGCAAAATGGATCATCTGCCAAAAAGTTATTAACTAATAAGGGTGAATGCTGCTCACTTTACTTTGTGTATCCCAGTTGACTTGTTGTTTTTACCTTTGCAGACGTTGGACATTACTTATCTGCTCATAAATTGTATTGCATTCTGTCTGCTGTAGGAGCTACTTTCAAATCTTCCATAAATATTTGACATCAGATGGATGTAAGCTGCAATACAAATAAATCGGCAACTTTTCCCAGTAAGGTCGTTAATAATTTATCTTCATATTATAGAATTCTACGCAGTTGATACTTTCTGAATCTTCTCATTTCACCGCAGTTTCCGCAGCATGTACTTATTCAGTTTGAACTGTCGTTCGTTATCACTATAAAGTCCAATAATGCATCGTTTGGGTTTAAATTATGTTCAACGTTTCTACTTAAATTAATTGTAGTGTTCGCACCCCATTCGCATTTTCCATGCACAAGTATTGTATATTCAAATGGCGTGCTTAATGAATTTTTGTTTTTGAGGCCTAAACTCACGTTTAAGTTTTTTGTTAGGTTTATCTAATCGTGCTACAATTGGCACAGTATTCCGAGACGTTATTAGCAAACCATTTTATCAAATGGCGGTCGGGCATAACCCAGTTCTGTCGTTTACATCTCCATATATTACAATCTTTTCTTTGTAAACTAATTAATTAAATGCATCTTTGTAATTGTATTTCAGCATGTCTATCTATTGTCACTTTAGCTATCTTGGCTTGTCGTTCACACATTCTATATGCTATCGATTTGAGCTGCTTGATACATGTATTTGTCTATTTTTGCATTTGGTCGCTTTAACTCTCTTTACGTATCTGTATTTACAAATATATTACTATTATATTAATATTCTTTATTTGTCAATTTAAATTTTTCTTGTTTGTTTTTTGCTTTTCTTCCTTATTTTTCCTCCTTATTATTATTATTTCTCTTTGTTATCTTCCTCAAGTCTTACTGCTTACAATTGGAAAGAGAGTACTTAGGAGTAGAATTCAGGGGGTCTTCCTTTCATATCCCTTTTAATCATCATACTTTTCATTCAATGGAGTTAAATGATAGAAAATGTTCTGTTTGTTTAAGAAAGGGAAAACAGCTCGTCATTACTTTAAAGACTATAAGTGAAAAATACAAAATGTTGGCACACTGTTTTGGTAGTTCGTTCTTTATTAGTAATAACGACCTGGTAAAAATACAAAGACACTAGGTTTCACCATGTTTTTGGCTTTCCAACTCGCTTTCTATGTCTTCTGAGATTTTCTAACTTGTTTGGAGAAACACGAATAGGGAGATCGGGACTAAAGTCAGTTCTCACTACTCCGTACATGATTAGACCACAGCTTTATCTCTTGTAAGGCTAAGAATAATGTATAATTTCTGTCTCATGTGTCGTATGGTTGGCCAAACGACTTGAACGATCCACTTTATTCTTTACAGAAGATCAGGGTTGGCTTTTTAACAAAGGCCGGTAATCCGTACATAGTGCTACAGTTTAGACCTCACCTTATAAATAGCGAACATATTCGGGTGTGCCTTAACACCCATATTATTCCGAAAACATTGGCCAAAATAATCTGTGGTTTTGAGGCCACGGCCTACAATGACCCCGGGATAACTGTGTACTGTAACTTATGGCAAGCAGCGTTGTACAATCCAGTGGTTGTGGAGGCTCTCATGGCCTATTTATATAGTGATTTATCTATTTAATAACGAAAGACTTAGTTGTGGATATGTTGTGAATGAACCATTTCGATTTTTATCATGGGAACATTTACATACAAGTGTCTAAATGGAGTATGCATATCATATACGTAACAGATGGGCTCACAATAATAAACTGAAACAACAGATAACTTGGCACGGTTATGAATAATGATATAGGCGGTATTTGGAGGTGGAAAATTTGGGATAAAATTAAATAAGCATTTGTGTGAAACGAAAAGTTAATGCAGGATTAAGGCAAATATACAGCGTAAATACGAAAATGTCAATAGGATTATGAGTGATCATATAAAGAATATTGTAAAATAAAACTTCGGAATACAATGTGAATGTACGCAATTAAACGCGTGACACGTAACCGCAGTGAAACACATTTGTCATGATGTGAATCAACCTACTCGTGCGTTTAGGTCCGCTTGGTGTTTCAAGTTACTTCATATCATGTATTGATGTCACCTGTTTAGATCAACATTAGAAAATTGGTGCTTTTTCGGGAGGTGAGGTGCTATTGATGCAAAAGATGAGTGGTAAAAGAGCTAATGCAGAGTATTGAGGTACATACTCCCTGGCAGTTTTCAAGTAACAACTTGAGAAATTACTCTTTTTCTTCTACTGTCGAGTCCATTATTCATTTGGGCAGGTTCCTAGAGACCTCTAAGCTTTCTAGCTTAATTAGAAGCCAAGTAGAAGGGACAATATTAAAAGCTTTGTGAAAGAACACGTAGATCACGCCTATTGATATCTTGCTGTCGATAGACTAAGCCGACACTTTTCTTTCCTTCCTTGGAATGTAAAACGTATACATAGTCGGAGAACTTGTCTACAAAACCCCTAAAAGTGACTCTGTGTTTCTTTCACCTATACTTCGTAGTCAAAGGCAGTTTCTGCGGGCAGCGAGGTTTGTTACTTCCATACCGTAATTCCATATATTCAGTTCAGTATGCCATAACAGCTTTCAAATTAAAGGTGGGGATCGGATGATCATTTTTTCAAGAGAAACAAATGGCTGTTCTAAAGTCGCTTTCATTAGTTAGAACTTAATGAAAAGGTAACAAATAGTGCTTTTAAAAACATTAGATGGAGTTTTCATTGTATGCCCAATACTAACAACTTGACAATCTTTACGAAAAGATATCACGTGAGTCTCATAGACGTTTACCAACCATAAATTTTTTGGCTCGACGATAGAGAAGTTCAAATAGTTTAAAAAGCTGCAGACAATCGTAAAAGCCTTCTCACCACAGGCTCCCGTGTCTAGAGACAGTGGACAGCCAATTTCACTAGACAGGGGCCTAGATAGATAAAACATGTATGAATGAAAGAAGTAATAACAGATTTGCAAGGAAATTTGGTTTTGAGTCTCTAGGAATAAATCGAGTTAATGCATTAAAATCGCACCCTGTAGAGTACATAAGTGTTAGGTGGGAAATGGTGTTGGTACACCCTATAGACAATAACTCTCTTCACCCAAATAGATCACTGGTGAGATTCAATCCCAAACTAAATCTAAGAGGGCATCCCTACAGGACAAAACAAGAAAAGTCTCACACAATGTTCGTGCTAACAGTTTTGTAGTCCCAATATGAAAACCTTGAGACTTCCCACCTCATAAGGTTGTGTCGGATCCGTCTACCAAATCTTTCGTAGTAAGGCTCGACGCATACCTGAACTCCATGGACACTAGGGAACAGCATAAGAAGAACGCCTTGACTATTCATATTACTAATTCTTAATTTAACTATTTTCCTTACAGTCTTAATAGCAATATAACCACTGCTGTACATTCCGAAGCCAAAACACTCCTGCCATCTAGGAGCGGATCTTGAGGAACCAGAGTTTGCCAGTTCCGGCAAGCGAAGTCGAGATTTTTTTACGAAGGTCTTGGGATAATTTGGATGGGCTATTTCAATCGATAGGAAGTTCAAGAACCATTGACTTTAATGAAAAGAAATTGCGCATACGATGCAATCTACTGTATTGTACCACTAGTTAATGAGTGTTTCTTCTGTGATCTGTACTTGGATTTAAAGTGAACCTGATATATGACCAAGCTACGCTTGCGGTATTACCAGGGCAACTTCTAACGTTTGAACCCACTCTTACGAATGAGAATAAATCAGAAGGCAATGAAGGATGGAAGAGAAGTTATACTTGATCGTAAATAGAGCGGCAATGGAAAAGCAACGTCTAGGCTGGCAAACTAGAGAGAGTTGCTTTCCACGGTACGGCGTGACGTGATCTGGTGATGATGCGTGACCGAGTGCCTTCAACTAGTAGTGTCCGCTAAAACAAACATGGTCAGCATCAATGTCGAGGACCTATGTAACTATTTATTTTGGTGATTATTTACCGCTACCTCTCGCTCCCCCCTAATGGGTTCATGAGGACCCTATGACGTACCAGCCAAAAGGTAAAACCCAATGCATTAGACGTTGGTAAACGTTCCTTTGATAGCTTGAGATGTTGTACAGCTTCTGGGCGTCAGTGCCTATGCTAGGGTGTCGTTACATAAAACATTTGTACACAGTATAATCGTCCTCATCTCGTTCCTCTGTTCGTTTCCAGACGGCCTAGAAATCCATAAAAAGGAAAATTTTTAAACATGTGCATTTCTCATATCTATATAAAAACAATTTGGCAGCCTAATGCGGTTACGAAGACGCATAAAATGTCGACAACACTAATATCAATACAAAAAGGTTTTTTTAAATATTTTTTAAACATATGAAAATGTGTAAAATGCATACCGTAAAGTTAAAAAAAACAATAAACTTTTCAATACACAGAGTGGAAAATTAGAAACAAAATAATTTGACGCAATATTCGTTTAAGTGTTCTGGAAATCGTACGTTTCTACCAGAACGTGTAGCTCTCGGCTTTATGGAGCTCTTCGAAACTTCCACTTGCTTGTTGGTTGTTGCTTGAGACGTGGCGACTTCATTCATGTCAAGTTTCGGTGTTGTGGCGAGTTCGACATGGAAAGGTTTACCTTCTAGGTAGGCTGCTTTGAGGCGGTCAATGCTGACGTTCTCCTTGTGGCCATTCTTGTCGATCGTATAGTACTTTGTTTCACGTTTCAAGACCCTGTATGGTCCATCGTAAGTCGCGTCAAGAGGTCGACGTAGAGCATCACGATGTACGAAAACGTGTGTATTATATTTTAAGGCGGGTTGGATAAAAGTGTCTGTCGATTGTTGTCGAGTTTGGACTGGCTTAACTGAACGCATAGCATTTGTAAGCCGGTTCACGTGAGAATTGATATCTAGGTCCGTTGAGGTGGAAGCGGTTTCCACAAACTCACTTGGTAGTCTAAGAGTCGTTCCGTAAACTAATTCAGACACACTGCACCCGACATCTACTTTTACAGTGCTTTGGATTCTGCGTAAGACTAGTGGCAAAGCCTCTGTCCACTGCGTGACGTTCGTAGCTGAAAGTGAAGCTTTCAGCTGTCAATGAAATCTTTCTACCAAACCGTTAGATTGTGGATGGTAGGCTGTTGTTCGGAAGCGCGTCGCTCCAAGAAGTTTTGTCAGAGAGTGGAACAATCCAGATTCAAACTGACGTCCACGGTCTGTCGTTATTGTAGATGGACAACCAAAATTCGTTATCCATCGTTCGACGAAAGCGCAAGCAATCGTTTTACTAGTGATGTCTTACAGTGGAATCGTTTCTGGCCAGCGTGTAAAACGGTCCATGCATGTCAAAAGATAAGAAGATCCATTTGATTCTGGTAAGGGTCCTACCAAATCAAGGTGGACGTGGTCGAATCGAGAGTCGGGAGTTGGAAAAGTGCCGGGAGGACATTTGTTTATCTATTTATTTTAATCACATACTACTCAATTACAATAAACGTTGTGAAGAAACCATTTTGGGCTTCATCAGTTGAGTATAATAAATCAATAAATCAGATTAGCGAAGTAGTACTAAGAGTATAAACGCTAATGTGATGTAGGACGTGTAAATAAAAGAAATGAGAAAAAAGAAAAAAATTCTAAAGAGTTCAATGCGTAGTCGTAGATTAGACTTTGCATAAATAGGTTTGTTAGCCAACTAATAAACCCAATATAATTAAAATGTCAAGTTGTAATCAAATTTTTGAATTGGTTTATAAGTGATGACAGAAGATAGATAATAATAATAATAGTAATAGTAAAGTAGATTGGAACAGAGTGAAAATATGCACTATTAACCATATAAAATACATAGAGAATTATATCAATGGAGAGGTCAAACAGTGCAATTAACAGTGTGATAAAATTGTGAATTTTCACTCAAGTAATATCAAAGAGGTGAAATTTCTGAATAAAAAATGTGCTTGTACATGAATAAGTATATGGTGTTGAAAATCAATGGATAATTACAGTATGGATTCAGTGTGGATAGGATTATTAGACAACTAATGAACCCAACATAATTAAGAGGTCAAATTGTCATCGAAGTAGTGAATTGGTGTATAATTGATGATAGAAGATGGATAAGGAAAGTTATCAGTGTAATCAAATTATGAGTTTTCGCATAAGTGAATTAAGGTGTGTGCATGTGGGCTGGAACAATATGAAATTATGCATTATTAACTATGAATCCCTAGGCGTATGGTGTATTATGAATGCATTTGATATATTTTAAAACTGTTTATACGGAGCTGGGACCTTCTTTATATGTATGATCAGTTATTTCAGGGTAGTTGAGGAGGCTACATAGACCTTCACCTGAAAGGTATTCTTGAAGTAGTGTTTTGAACGCGGCTAACGACTTGCTGCGGCGAATGTGCTTGGGAAGTTTATTCCATAGAGTCGCATATCTCACTGTGACAAAGCTCTGGCGTAGCTGTGTGCGACATCGCTGGATAGTAATAGTGTTTTCCTTATTACGTAGGTTATGTGTGGAGGTGTCGAGGATGGGCTGTAATGCCGACGCGTAAGTTGCGCCACTAACAAGGCGGTACATGAGAGTAAGGTTTAGTTTCAAGCGTCGGAACTAAAGGGGTTTTAGCTTTAGTTTATCGCATCGTTGTTGATAAGTTTGTGTGCTGTGGTCACCTAATAAGCTCTTAGTAAATGCTCGTTAAATCTGCTCGATTTTCATCAAATCTATGTGTCTACAGTTGCTGTAGAGTAGACAACCATATTCTAATATTGGACGAACACACTTTGTGTATAGTAAGATTTTTGAGTTTAAATTGAGAAAATTTTTTCTTATAAGTCCAGTTAACTTCCTCGCTTTGGAAGCTTGAAATGCAACATGCTCCGATAAGTTAATGCTATCAGTATATCTGAGCCCAAAATCTTGAGCGACGCTTAGAGGTTTTATTTGCATTTTGTATAGGTGGAGACTGAGGTTCCATCTGCGACCAGTGGAAATGTATCCACTTTTGTGCACGTTTAGGGGGAGATGCCATATTTTGGTCCATTCCGATAAGTTATCGATTTCTTTTTGTATTATTTTAGTAATAGTGTTTTTATTTGTAGTGGGTGGAAATAAATAGGCAACCTTTAAGTCATCTGCAAAGAGGAAGATTTTGCCATGCACAAATTGCTGGCACATATCGTTGATGAAGAGAAGAAAGAGCAATGGTCCAATTACGCTTCCTTGTACAACTCCGCTGGATACATTTACTGGCTTTGAGTAGCTAGAACTGATACTTACAATTTAGCGGCGCCCTGTGAGGAATGATTTAAACCAACTTAGTAGTGGGCTTCGTATGCCATAAGAGTGCAGTTTTGAGAGGAGAAGGTTGTGGGGGACACAATCAAATGCTTTACTGAAGTCAAAATAAAGTACAATAATTGTGCTGAATTACTTTGTTCTTTTGGCAGGCCACGCGGGATCGTGCCCATTCTTTGATGTCTTTATTCATCCTTGGCCAGCAGAATCTCTGAGCAATCAGTTTAGACGTAGCACGAACTCCAGGATGAGAGAGGTTGTGCAATGTCAAAGTTGATTCGTCGATAACTCCTGGGAACGGTTGGACGGGGTGTACTTGTAGAAGAATCGCAAATTAATGTTTTCTTACCCTTTCCGATCGTGTTTGTTTGAAGTTTCAGCGTTGTTGTGGATAACTCGTGATGAAGATCATTGTCTTCATTTTGAATTCGAGCTAGTTTAACATGGTCGATACCTTGGATACGATTCAGGGCATGTATTCGTGATAAGGCGTCGGCAACTACACTGTTAGCTCCAGATATATGTCGTATATCAGTAGAGAACTGGGAAATGTAGTCTAGATGACGCGACTCTCGCAGAGAGTACTTATCTGGAGATGACTTCATAGAAAATGTCAGTGGTTTATGGTCGGTGAATATTGTAAATTCCCGACCTTCGATGGAATGTTGAAAATGTCGTACAGCATAGTACATTGCTAACAATTCACGTCCAAAAGTGCTGTATCTCGATTCGGTATCGTTTAGTCGTCTTGGGAAGAATGCTAATGGTTGCCAAGTTTGGTTAGTCCATTGTTGCAGAACTGCGCCAATCGCTGAGTCAGATGCGTCAACCGCGATGCTGACAGGAGCTTCGGTATTGTGATGTGCCAGCACAGTCACATTGGCTATTGCTTCTTTAGTCGCAGTAAAGGCTTTCTTTGAGTCTGCATCCATTGTGACCACATTTTTATTCCCATGAAGCTGATCCGTTAGTGGTTTCATGATAGATGCACAATTTGGTATAAGCCGTCTCTGGAAACTTACCAACCGATTGAAAGCTCGCAACTGCTTGATGGTGGTTGGTTCCGGGTACTCCAGAGTAACCGCCACCTTATGTTTTTGGGGTTGCATGCCATTCGAATCAATAGTATGCTCGAGGAAGTCCAACGAGATTGTTCCGATTTGGCATTTCTGTATGTTTATGGTCACTCCATATTGTTGCAGTCTACTAAAGACTGTGTCCAAATGTTTCATATGTGTTACCTCGTCTGGGCTTGCTATCAAGCAGTCGTCGACGTATGCATAGACATAGTCAAGCCCGCGGAACTCGTCATCGATGAGACGTTGAAATGTTTGTGCCGCATTCCTCAACCCAAAAGGCATTCGAAGGAATTCGTAAGGGCCAAAAGGGGTTACAATGGCGGTTTTGGGTATGTCATTTACATACATCGGCATTTAGTTGAACGCCTTTACCAAGTCGATTTTCGAAAATAATGTCATTCCATTCAGGTTGGCCGTTAACTCGTGGATGTGTGGTAACGGGTAACGACAGGGCGTAGTTTGGGCGTTGAGACGTCAGTATTCACCGGTGGGACGTCAATCGTTGCTATCTTTCTTCGGGACCATATGTAATGGAGATGACCATGGGCTACTGGATAGGCGTCTTATTTTCACGCCAATCATATGATCGAATTCGTTTTTCGCTATCCTTAGTTTTCCGGGTGCGAGTCGGCATGCTTTGGAGAATACGGGTTGACCTGTTGACGTGATGTGATGTGTAACATTGCTGGTTACACATGATAATTTCGGTGTTGCCTTATCCAGATCTGGATACTTGTCGAGTATCGGCTGAAAATAAGGGTTAATTAAATGTTTAGAACGAAGATGACATTAACTACAACCTGTAGCCGCGGTTCCACGAACGTATAGATTTGTGTTACTACCCACTAGTCTCTTTTTACTAGGGTCCACAAGCAAGTTGTGGTGGCTCAGTAAATCGCTGCCTATGATAGGTATTTTCACATCGGCGATGGTGAAAATCCAGTGTATGGATTTTCGTAAACCTACGTTTAAGTAGACATATCGCGTACCATACGTAGCTATGTGTTTTCCATCGGCTGCCTGTAGATCGAATGCAGTTTCATGTTGGTGATCAGATGGAGCTGCAGGAAGGACGCTAACTTCTGCGCCAGTGTCGACAAGGTGGCGAACCTTCGTTATCACATCAGTGACAAATAACAGGCGGCTGTTTCCAACAGCTACTGTTGCCGCTAACGCGTGCCGGCGGGGTAGTTTCCCGATGCGTCGACATTTGGCTTTTGTCTAGGAAAACAACAGGAGTCTCTACATTTCTTGGAATCATTGCCATAGGTGTTGTGGTACCAACACCAATGTGAGATTTCGCTCCGTCGCAGTCGCGACGACGATCTTCTCTGTGATGTACTTCGTCGACGAGAATTGTTCTGTCGGTGTCTTTCCTTCAGGTCAAGAAAACGAGAAAGAGCATTACACAATTTTGTCACGTCGTTTTCAGTGGCATGAGGTTTTTCAGTAATGGAATAAACCTGATTGTCGCGAGTTCTGGTGATCTCCAGAATCCGATCAGCAGATGAAGCTAGTTCATCTACTGGGTTGTTATTAAACGTTACCATAACTGCTTGTACTTGTTGTGGCAGTTTCGATAAGAAGAGTTGACGGAAAAGACCTTCGTCGAAAGTGCGTTGACCAATCACTTCTCGCATGCGCGATAACATTTCCGTCGCTGAACCGCTACCTAGCTCGATGGTGTGAAACAACTCATCAAGCCGTTGTCTATCGGACAAGTCTCCGCGTTTGAGAATCGATCTTTTGAGTTGGTCATAAGGTTCTAGGCAGTCAGGGCTGAAAAAGGAAGGGGTGACGTACCTGTTCAATTCACGCGGAAGTGACCTTACAACGTCAAGGAATTGAACGCATGGGTCTGTCACGTAGTGGTCTCGAAACTTGGCTTCTGCGTAGCAGAACCCAGCTTCTATGTTTTCTGTCCAGAACGGAATGAGCTGAAAGTTTGGGGGTGTGGGAGTTTTAATCTTAATGAACTTAGGAGTCTGATCAGTCATCATATATATGCAATATATGAAAATACAAAAATAAATGCAATGAAAATGTGCAAAAAATGATAATCACACCAAAAATACTGTTAAAAACCATAAACAGGAACGAACTCACAGTTATGAACGTGTCCAGATCACGTCGTGCTCACCAATAAAGTGTACCCGATATATGACGAAGTTACGCTTGCGGTATTACCAGGGCAACTTCTAACGTTTGAACCCACTCTTACGAATGAGAATAAATCAGAAGGCAATGAAGGATGGAAGAGAAGTTATACTTGATCGTAAATAGAGCGGCAATGGAAAAGCAACATCTAGGCTGGCAAACTAGAGAGAGTTGCTTTCCACGGTACGGCGTGACGTGATCTGGTGATGATGCGTGACCGAGTGCCTTCAACTAGTAGTGTCCGCTAAAACAAACATGGTCAGCATCAATGTCGAGGACCTATGTAACTATTTATTTTGGGGATTATTTACCGCTACAGATTCATTTTAAACCGGTATCCCAATTAGTACCCAGAAGTACATAATATATTGTATGTCATTATGAGGTTTTATCTAAGCCGTTTATATCCTTTGTGAAACAAGTCCAATGTTGGCAGGCATTCCTCATACAGTTTAAGCCTCTGTTCATAAACGGACTTAGTGGTCCTTCTTTGGATTCGTTACAGAACGTCCTTATATTTTTAGAGTGAATTATGTCTATTCCCTTAGCAGATTAACTTGAGAAATGAATGGGTAGGTAGGAAAATATGTTGAAAATGGGATTTCATTAACAATCAGGCTTTCGGCGCAGAAGTGAAAGTTTACAAATCCACACTGATCGTTTAAATACTCTACCTTCTCTTATACTCCCAGGGACAAACTTCGCTTAGGTCGGCGCTAAAATGTTGAGTTCAAAGTCCTTGTCGCCGTTTTTTGGACAGAAATGTTGTTCAATGGCGACTTTGAAGGATATTGCAGTAAGACTACGGTCCGTCAAAAACATACAAAAAATCACTGCGTCCATGAAGATGGTTTCAGCCTCAAAGTTTGCTAGAGCTGAACGTGACCTTCGTCCTGCCAGACCTTATGGTCAAGGTGCTCGAGGTATTTATTATATACATGTTGACTGCTGTAGCATTTTATAAGACTGCGGACCTCGTACCCAGTGAGCCTAAACCCAGTGAGAATGATTTACTGATAGCAATCACATCAGACAGAGGTCTTTGTGGTGCAGCTAATAGTAGTGTTGTGAAGGTTAGCTGCTATAAATTCACTTTAAATCTGCAGGCAATCAGAGCTCAGCTCCGCAGTAATCCAGAGCTAGAAAAGTCATGTAAATTACTTTTGGTTGGTGACAAATCCCGTGCAATGATGCTTCGTCAGTACCGTAACATGTTTTTGATGACCGTCAATGAGGTTGGTAAAAAAGCACCCACATTCGAGGATGCCTCGACAATAGCCGAAACAATCATTTCTACCGACTTCAAGTTTGACAAGGCTGTAATGTTTTACAACACATTCAAGTAGTTGCCGTTTATAGTTTGATATTTTGTAGGACAGTTGTTTCTTACATAACGACAAGTCAATCACTTTTAAGCCTAGATAAATTGTCATCTTCTCCAAATATTGCTATATACGACTCAGTGGATGACGAGGTTTTGAGAAGCTACAATGAGTTCTTACTGACATCACTTATATTTTCTGCTTTAAAGGAGGCAGCTGCCAGCGAACAGTCTGCGCGCATGACTGCTATGGATTCTGCTACGAAAAACGCGGGTATGTATTCTATTACTCTTTGTATTCGATATAGGCGACATGTTGAGTAAATTAACACTCAGTTATAATCGGACACGTCAGGCGGCAATCACACGCGAGCTAACTGAAATTATATCTGGTGCTGCAGCAGTTTGATTCTTTCTAGAACCTCAACTTTTTAGACAGTATTATCTAGTGGTTAATATTTAGTAGATAATTCATGTTTTCTCTTATGTATTAAATTCTACGCATATGGGTCCTGTCTTTCCTAGAGATTTGGCAAATATTATAAACTTTCTTTTTGTCGGTTAGAAAATAAAGGAAGTGGTCTCTACTGCTCTATTTTTGTCAAATAGTTAGGAAAATCCAGCTTCCCAAACTGAGATTTATGTAAAGTTATCCCCTCCGGGATATTTATCCATCAGTTTAGTAAAGAAATCAGGGCGCTATGGAGTAATATGAAAGCGCATTTTATTAGTGTAGACAGACTTGCACAATGTTTTACAAACTCAGTTGTATTTCGTGTAAGAGCTAGTTATACTATGTGACTGGCGATAGGGTCCGTCAGGTGGAGTTTAGTCAGTTCCTCAACCTGTATAAATGTGCTTGCTAACGAAAAGCGACAGTAACAGTGCGATTGTGTATACCGTCCACAATAATATTTTATGTCAGTTTCTTTTGACTAGCGTTAGTCATCACTATGATCTACAGCTTTTGTATGGGATTATACTTTTTTAGGGTAGCCACAGCTTTTTATAAGCCTCGGTTATCTTTAATGCTAACGACACTAAGCACCACACTGGATCAGAAATCAGATTTGGTGGCCAATATATTGACAGGTGCCATTTTTAGGCACGAGTTCAACTCAACTGCAGTTACTGAGTCAATATCATGTCCCTAGTAACACCTGGTTTTTCTTAATGGTTGCTGCTTATATGGATGGTCAGTTTAGAAAAGCTATACATCAACCCCTATTTGTAGTGTACCAGTTTTTTTAAGTAATTATAGGACTAGCTGAAAAATCTGATTTTGAAAGCGATTAGTAGGATAGTGTTCCTCGAGGCACACTGACGACAATATTGTAATGGTTAGTAATTAGCGACCTGAGACCAGCGGGAGTAACCCACTACGTGAATTTCCGTACACGGTATATATTTGTGTAATTGGCCTTAAGCTGCACTGTGCCATGGCTAGTGATATCAAAGTAGGTGGCACAAGGCTGAAGTGTGCAACAGTGGCTGGCATTCGAACCTTTAGAGCCTTAAAAAACTGACAAGAACATGACGTATAGTATGGGGTGACTAGTCTTACTTTATTGGCATCACAATGCAATACAGTTGGCATAACTCACTCTGATTTATCTAGAGAGCGAGTGAATTTGGCTATCTGAACATTCAGTTGAAAATACGGTAAAGTGAACTCTCTTTAGAAACTGTCAAGTACACACGGCTCCCAAATCAATCTTGAGCCTTTTTAAAATTTTAACTGTTATACAGCCATACGATCAGTTGCGTCTTCTACAATCCTAAATGATCTTACCAATGAAGTCATTCCACAACATATGTTCATTTTGTCTCGTGGTCATACAGACCTTGCTGTTTTTGATGCGTTTAGATTGGCCTAATTCTTCATAGTACAACTAATACCTACCGGAAATAGGAATATTATGGAGTTACATCCACCTATATTCTTGAATATATCTATGATTTTTCTCGTGATTTTAATTGGGAAAATCCTGGCATTTAAGAACTAGTTTAAATCAACTTAGACATTTTACAATTATGAATTCATTTGAATAAATCATTGAGTGTTTGCCTAAAATATATGAAACAACGATTTGAAAATCAAGAAAAATAGAAATCCAAGCTTGGGCGCCATAGTGAACGACCATATACTATAAAGAAATAAATAAATTGTTGGGAAGTGTTAATACGAGCACTTGATGTTGATGTAAGTATGGTAGTCTGAACAAGAGTAAACAGGTTTACCATTGATCCAAGTACATATGAGCTCCACTTGAGGCTTCAGGTTTTTTTCACATGATGATGGATGTATAATTATAAAGTCTGCGCAGGAGCCTGAATTTAATGTTCCTAAAGGCAAAATGGATTGAGATTCATCTGAAGGTAAAAGGCGTAGAACACTTGCTGGCCTAGTGCTAGCCGCTGCTAATGCGTACCCAAGTCCAGCCCACTCCTTAGGAATAGTGGGTTCAGCCTCAAATTTCTTACAAGTGACTTCTAGCCAGAAGTTCCTGACACACGTTAACAATGAAGTAGTGCCTCCAGCTAAACAATTTGTATCAGCAATATATGCCCTAAAATTGGTACAGAAAGCAAAATACCAATACAAATTACCGCACAGAGAAATAAAAACTGCAATTGGTCGTAAACGTTGGTCCACTAGTATGCATACATATCACACGAACGTCTGATAATGGTCACCAGCTAACTTGAAAACTATGTAGTGTATGCAAGGTTCTGGGTGCTTAACTAACAGACTTTTGTCACTAAATTTGTTGTACTTTAGATTAAGTTGGTAGGCATTCGAGATCATTATCACACGTTCGGTCCCGAGATGTACGGACATCCGGCTTTAGTCGTCTTATTAATCAATGGATGTTCGTCATTGTGGGGCGTACGGAGAGCATATCAACAAACCGAAAAGTTTATCCCATCGCAGACGAAGACGGTACTTTGCTGAAGCGCTAATTTATATAATTCCAAGAAGACTTAGTGACAATTCAAGTGCTAGGAATAGCATTTTCTCCCAAACACAATGCTGATTAACAATCAGTGGACTAATGGTTATTCGGATGATTGGTGAGTATTAGTTAGTCATATTAATTGTCCTAATCGTGAAAATATTGTCTGGTAGCAGGTTAGGCATTGATACATTTACAAAAATGCTCGGTTTTTATAACCGTTAGCATAGAAGAAATGCTAACCTACTTATCAAAGGGCTGATATGCTATGTTTACTATTAGCTTATGGTTATGAGATGGCTTTAAAGACATATGACTAGGTTGCTATAGTTTGATAACAGATATCTTCACACCAATCAAAACATCGCGTAGATAAGTGTGATGCCCAGTCAGCCACAAACTATGCATAACCTGGCATAAATGAGCATAATACAAGTTGCTACATTTCACGTCAGCACGAGTTGCAATTAACAAACCGAAGACAGGTGATGACGCAATATTCAAAATATAATGGGACAAAGATGTTGAGTACAAGTTGGCCACTGTGACTGATTTTGAGCTATGTTATCCAAGGTCTCCAAACATGTTACTACTGCTTGTTTACACCAGAGTACGTACATGACAAAACAATATTATTTGTTTGTCGTAGCGGTAGTTTGGCATTAAAAACCACTTTAAATGTTGTGCTGTAATGGTAAACCAAGGCAAATGGCAGTTACCGCAGAAAAAGATGTATTTCCAGGTTTGAATTCATTAGTCGTTGCTAAGATGCCAAATGAGGTCAAACTGGGGATTTGTAGTGCTGAATGTATTTCTAAGATATAATCACAAAAGAATAGTTTTTTATTGTCGGAAATAGTACAAGAAGCAACTACAAGCTGCTAGACACTTACTTTCCGGCAGTTACTTGGATATTTTGCGCGCCAAATGTATACAAGCCATCCTCCAGACCGAATGCAGTGTTACAATCAGTGACAAGAGTTACGTGGCCAGGTGAAATCGCTTCTGCCAAGCGTAGGGCAGCGGGATGAGAATGTACTAGGTCAGCAATAAGTCCAATATACAGTGGTGTCTTAGAAACAGAGAACAAACCAAAGATGTGGGCTTTGCGATGATGGAAAGATGGCATAGCATTGAATAGATGAGTGACAAAAGTTGCTCCTGAAGAGACAACAGACTCTGCCGACTCATAATCAGAATTGGTATGACCAATCGACACTATGATACCTTGTGAAGATAGGTAGGCTGCAGCTGTTGAGGCACCTTCTAGTTCCGGAGCGATTGTAATCATCTTTATGTTGTTAAGATTAGGACCATAAACCTCTGAAATGGTCTTTTACCGTAAAATTTGCAAAGGATAAAATTTACCTTAACAGGATCGACACCAAACTGCTTTATGTAATCTACTGGGTGCATTCCAGCACAATCTTTACTAATAAATGGACCTTCGAGATGAACTCCAAGCATTTTTGAACAATTTGGTTTGTTTATATATTTTTGATATCCTGAGAGGAGTTTCGGATACAATTCTTGACAGGATGTAATGATTGTCGGACAAAAAGCTGTAACTCCTGTTTGTGGGAGTCTCTTTGCAATCTGAGTACATGCATCATCAATATCATGATTTGGATTCGAGAAGTCATATCCATAAGCACCGTTAACTTGTACATCTATAAGACCTGGTGAAATAATATTCCCACCAACATCAATAAGAATATCTGGCATTGCCTTTTCAGAAAAAAATATAGTTAACCCATCAAGGATTATTCCATCTCGAATCCATAAATCATCCTTTACCAAACACTCCTCTTTGACTAAATAGCAGTTGAAAAATTTTATTATTTTCCCTGTTAAGTCTAATGTTGATAAGGCATCCATCAACCTAAACAGACCAATAGAAACGACTAGACATTAACCAAAGTGATTAGGAAAATATCTTTATTATATTTGTACCTTCTGAGCAACAACGATGTATGACCAGACTATTATTCGTCAGTGACATCATATTTGCAATAAAGGCAGCGAATAAAGTTTAAAAATTCCGGCGTTTTACCCGACAAAGTGGTTCGAGTTTAATCAGGGAAAAGTAATATATATATATATATATCGATCAAACGCCTGCCCACTTATGTTCGACTTGAGAATTTTGTGTTGCAAAATATGATCAAACAGTGACATACATACGCGCATTTGGGCGTACTTATTTCTTAATGTTATTACATACAATTAACAAACTAAACATTAGGCTGTGGCTGGGGAAAATTTGGCGTAAAATTGTACATATGAGTCAGTCAGTCAGTAACAACGAAAACTTGGTACGTGCGTGCATCACTTCAAGTGCCATGCATTAATTAGCAGATAGAGATCAAATTGTCAGATCAAATCCCAGAATAGTGAAGGAAGAAACAGTTAGTATTAATGGACAGGATTAGAGATCGGAGATGGAATTTAAGAGAATATAATTCAGTAAGAAGGAAATCAGATGGATTCAGAAGCTTAGGATTTGTAGGAAGACAAGGAATGGATGCACCTACGTCATTCCGAACGATTTTGAGTCATGTCACCCAAAGTCTAACCATTTATTACGACCATTACGCAGACCCCAACCAGGTTGTCTGCATCTATTAACATGGGTCAGCCCAATTGTCAATGACTTCATGGACTGGTGCCATGCCAGCCCCTAGCTTTATTCCAGTCTACACCTACACCAGACAGCATTACTTTTCGAGATAAGCGGTGGTTGGGCATACGCAACACATACCCTTACCACCTCAGCTAAAGATTTATTACTTTAACAGATTTACCATACTTACCTAGTACTTTATTCCTAACCCACGTATTACTTAATCGGTGGTCCCAGTAAACACGAGCAATGCTTCGAAGACATCTACGATCGAATATTAGGAGCCTACTAATATCCTCTAACATACGAGTAGATTAAATGTGCCGAAGTATATAATGGAAGACAATAATCAGATAATAACAATATCAAATAAAATATTTGGACATAAATCCCATATAGCAGTCGACTAATTAGTAACTATTACTGCTGGCGTAATTGGCAACATAGATAAGGTGGGTGTTTACAATCGAACCATTGATTGTTCTTTATATACAATGAAACCTTTTTGGAGAATTATAGCTGCTTTAAAGTTAATCTTGTCCTGTTTTTAAAAAGTTCAATGCAACCGCTGATCTATTTTCAAGCTCCCTAATATCCTTTGATGATTTAGGAATATATTTCAGGCAATTCGTGTTCCTTCACTCTAACACCCAACTGTCGACATGTTTCTCCTACGAAAACGACACTACATTTCATTTCATAGATAAAATATTTCTTTCTTCTTAGGTATATTGAATTCGACTTTCATTAGTGCCGATCTAATGATGTCACCTGTACGAAAACAAACGTTGCATTATGTTTGTTCAGTATTTTTTTGATTTTGTCCAAAACATTGCAATTTTCTCATCTTATCTGCTGATTATTTCAACTACAACTTCCACTTTCAATGTAGTTTATTTACTTGGTGCCCAATTTATCTTAAAATATTCAAATTTCGAATATGGTGACAATGGTTGTCTACAAAAACAGAGAAAATATACGTGTCAAATTTATCGCTACTCATGGTTAAAGTAGTGATATTATAACCATCGAGGCGTGGGTCCGGAACGCACCATATCTACTATCATTTCGCTAAACAGGTAATAAAAAAAGTCTCCAGGTACAGTTTGTGGGTAGAAGCCGATTATGTAAGCTTAAGAGGAACTATATGTATGGCACTTTGTCGAATCGGACCAGAGAAAATTTGTCATTCTTTAAAATTAGTTAGAGATCATGACTGCAGTAAATGGTTAGTATGGATCGCATGGTTTGGGTTTCATTCGAAGAAATATTGATAATGCTCAGTGTGGAGAGTTTCAAATGTTGTTTGAAACGATACATGAGATATATGAAGTGCGACGTAGTATACCACATGAAGACTTCGTACGACATCGTCGTGAATAAAAAGATAGTAAAGAATTTGGCAAAGCATCTTTACAGGCCTAATATTTTACTAACATCTGACGACTGAATGTTATTCAGAGTGCAAGAAATTTTTGAGTTGCAGAATAGTTCTCTTTAATTGAGTCTGATAGCTTTTAATGTAAGGATATAAACACATTTATAGAAATGCCACATAAATCACTTGGAATTGTTGTATTGTAGCAACTGTCACCTTCAATGACTCTACAAACGTGCTCTAAGGAATCCATGAGTAGTCATCGCCGGCACTCATGGAAGCAGCATTCTGTGGTAATAATAGTTTATTAATTTCTTGAAGTCCATGTTAAATTTGTCTAGGTGCAAATAAAAACATGGGTAAGACTAAAGAACGCGAACCAGTGAGAGATCCAAGAGGAACCTAAACCTAATCCAGTCAGCCAGAAAACAGATTATCGGAGAAACTGTTTCTTGGCTATCTACTTTTACATGTAATTTTCTAGTCAACACAAAGTTGTATCACTGTTACTTATCTGAAATTCTGTGGTAGGACTCACGAAGTGCCACCTTCGAACGAGACAAGACATATTCACAACGTGTGGATACTCCAGCTTCAATTTTATTTTGTCAGATTATGGTCTCGCTAATTTATGCAATTCTATCTACAAACCAGATGTGTAAATGACACGAAAACATAATATCGTTACGCTAGTGTGCATATACCTAGCTACAATTATCCACCATAATTACATTAAGAGGTCTTGACGAGTAACCTATTCTAGCGAAAGTAGCAAATAGCTCCCTATAAATTAGTTAGCATGCGATAAATTGCCATTATATGAAACGAAAAAGTGAGCAGTAAATGTGAGACTGTGATCTGCATTTTGATTGTCTGTTGCCTGTTTTTCAGTCCTACCAAAACATAGGTTCATAATCAAAGATTTTAGAACTTATGTTTTTTTAAAATGTGTTGGTTATAACAAAACCACCGACCACACGGTGACGAAGTTAGGCATAAAATCTTATAAAAAACATGTCGATAGTTGAGGCTATGAATACGAACTAACTGAGATGGCTGGAGATTGTACCTAATAATAACATACTAATATACCTAAGGTAGGTTGACTAGACTGATAAATATGCTGCACCCAGGATGCAATTCCACACATAGTTAACATACATTTGCATCTACACGCAGTTACTAACGATTCATAAAGGCATGTTTTTTTCGTAAATATTCAGCCAAATGAAGATCAGTAAGCTTTTAGCCACAAATATATTATATACACAACCAACCACATATTTCGTAACTAATAGGATTCGTTTTTAGAAAAATTTTTTAGGAATCACAAGGGATTCGTATTTAGTGCAAATCGGTTATTTATATAAGTAAATCTAATGATACCATTAAATCTTAAGTAAATATTTTCTGAAATTATATAAAATGCAGGTGTACACCTGCATTCCAAAGTGCAGTTCGACACTTATCGCTTCAAGAAAAAAACTAAAATGCAATATTGGGAAATACAAAGTCTGTTAATGTCACCAACAAACCCTTGGAAAATATTGATATTTATGGGTGTGAATACTGTGCCATGACCTTGAAATCAAATAGCCTCCCCCACGTGATTTGGCTCGGTATAATAAGTCATGTTAGTCATAAATTCTGACAAAAATCAGTACTTATTACTAAGTAAGCTATTTATTAACTTGGTTGTTTGTACAACGTTTTTGCAAAAGGAGGTATGAAACTATCAGCATCCATGTTCACAGATGCTTAGATCAATCATGGTCTACTCCATTTTGTCTAATTGGTTTGTAATAACTAGCGATATGCCACAAAGCTCCATCTTCAGACTACTTCTTTCCGCATTATTTACTAATGGCCCTACTCCCAATTTAGAGTCACAAACCCTTCCAAATGCAGAAAATCTGAATGTCTGAATGGAGATTCAAGGTCTCATTGACATCTTTCGTGCAAAATGAAATAGAAATTATAATTTTTGTGAAAGAACATGCTGACATAATTCCAGTATTAGACGTTTACTAGTATATTTGTCGATGTATATATTTTGCAGGTGTCATTTTAGCACATCAAGAACAAATATGTATCCTTGTACTACCACACCATATGCTTCTTCATTAACTAACACGTGTGCAACACCATTTATTTTGAATTCTTCCTATCTCTCTGAAGTCAATGACTACGGCTAAGGCACGCTCTCTAAATGGGAATCATCGTCTTGAAGTATTTTGATTTTTCTCAAATTCGTGCTTTGCCCGACACAAGAGAAAAACCGTTTCAACTCAAAAGGTCCTACTCTGAACTTGCATTCGGTAGACTTGTTTTGTTCTAGTATTCGTTTTAAAAGACGATGTAGTCAGCCTTTTACTGGTTTTATCGTTTGCCGTTAAGATTTTCGTTTTATAAAAGGAAGCCTTTTTGCATTAGGATTTCTAATGGGTGATACTTATAATTGATGCAACCAGTAGTAGTCTTACTGCTTGACATGTTTGCCCTGGTCGATTGCATTTTTAAGTCTAGTAATGACCTCATTTCTGATTTTACTCGATATTCGAATTGTATTTAATTTATATCCCTACTGTTACGTATCCTTTAGATTATGGCCCGGAAAAACATATGCTGGACACCGGGATGTAGTTTTCCAGTCGTTCGTGGCATACGACGTGATCATTGCGAAGGGTGGTGCCATGAAGCTCGAACTGATCTAACCATAGGTGCCTATAACAGGTTCATCAATTCAGATCGCATGTAAGTTTGTGGACTATGAAGTACGTGTGTGGACGACAAGCTGAGTAGCGTCATAATGCAATTAGCAGGACATCTAACTACCATTCAGTCTACAAGTCACCAAGCAATAAAACAGTAAAAAGTACGCTACAAGGTTACTGATGAAAAGAATACTAGGCCTGAGTGAAAATTACTCCATGTGAATATCACTACAGTTCCACTCCCCTATGGCATCGACCACCATGGACTCATTCAGCAATCCCTCTCCAAGAACAGCATTCTGAAGAAAGCCTGGTGAAGGGACTATATAGAATTCCATCACGAGGCACTGGAATTTGAGAAAATCATTGCTAGAGACACTCAACGGTCCAGTTTCCAAGCTCCCTAAAGTTGCTTGGGTCAATCACTCAACTTCTAATGTGCTAGTATTACGACTAAGAGTGACTTACTTGGACGAAAAAAATCAAAGGATGTCATCAACCAACAGGGGCCTTTGGAAATTATTGTGACTACCAGGATCATCCAAAACTTGGGTGATCATTTGTCGGGATGTCATGCAAACGTTCGGGAGGACTCACTAATAATTGTGAACCTCAAGAACTGTCCAGATCTGCCTCTAAGTCTTCAGGATAGACACGATAGATTACAATGGGACGAAGTCAGTCGCATGCTCAGGCTTTCAAAAAACGGATCTTCGACATTGATGGCGTTCACTTGCGCTAATAAACCATAACTCCTTAACTGCTTATCGATGAATACATGAGGTCCGTTGGACGAAGTTGATGAACCACATGATTTTAATGATGCAGTTGGTACTCAGTTGGTTTTAATAACGGAGACATTGGAATCTTCTCAAATCATGGACAACGAAATTGCGGTACCAAAAATGTCACTACTCCACAACTTTAAGAACATCGATGTGGATGGTACAGCAGCATTATATATAAGTCCTGCGTACTGGCACATCCAGTTAGCAATTCAGAATCATCCGGTCTCCAAGGATCTGCTTAGTGTTCTGTGAAATTGTCGAGTCCCGCAAAACGTCTATTCGGAGATACATATAGGAAACCCGCTGTCGATATCCAGTACGATAACCAGATGTTAGAAGTAATGAACCGATTTCTCAGATCAGGACATACTAATATTTTGATCCTAGGGGACTTCAATCTCTTAAAAATCAACTGTACTGACTATACATGTAATAGAGGGAACAATTCGATTATAGGTCAATTCTTTCAGGCGATCAAAGATTCAGGTTTATTTGAACACGTAAATTCAGAAACCCATCAAAGGGACTGTCAAACACTCACGTTCGGATTGTGTTGTCATCAACAAGGAGTTTTTGTAGGCAGTCTGAAACTTACAATTCTAGCTCGTTTTAGGGAAAAGTGACCACGCCGTCTTGTATTTCAACCTCAATTGGAAAATGGAATTAAAATGCTTTGTTGATAAGATTTACGGCTTAAGGTCAGGGTTTAGAAAAGTTTAAGGCATCATGTTTTCTACCTTTAAAAGGACACTTCCATTTTGAAAGGTGTTTAGCAGACGTCAACTGAAAAACAGACCTTACACAGCCCAATTTGGTGCATTCATCTTGTATTCACCGCGGTATGGGAGAGATAGGACTACATGGTTTCGACACGTCATGTAACTTATAACATCTCCATCCTAACAGATCACTGGGAACTTTTGCTCCTAGACTAAATATGTAAGAACGCAATCACAGGGTAAGATGTGAAAGAGATCAAGCGAAATTAAATTTGGGTGGCCTTGTATTATCTTAAGGATTTATTTGTTAATTGGAACATAAGTGATTTAACTTAGTTATATGCACATGTACACATAAATGTCATTAGTGTCTTGGCTTCTGAGTATTTGACGCGTACACCGTTTTACATGATTACAATTATACGTCAACACTCTTTTTCAGTTTAATTACCAAAAGCCGTTGGTTCTGAATACGACCGATCAAAAGTTTATGTTACTCTGGGAGTTAGTAGCGCTCAGGACTAGATTGTGATTTGTAATGTATGTTGACTACGCAATTTCATATTGCATATTATTATCGACGCTTTTCAAGTAAATAATCGTTTGTGGTGACATGTTGTTATTCCCGTTACGAAGCAGCTTCTGCCAGCCAGTAGATGGATAACAGTATTCTTCTATAATGATGATAATAATAATTTATTTCCTGATATCACGAGCGGGCCCTTTTCAGGCATGATCAAGAAAAATATATGGTAATAATGGTTTTTAATTGTTACATAGTCTGATTATACTGTGATATATGGAGATAATGGAATGATAAACGTTGTTTTAGATTGGTATTTATGTGCAGTCCATTGCGAACAAGATCTTGAAACGACCTTGTGACAGAAAAAATTACAGGCTATGTTCAAATCACTATATCGGGGAAGATGTAGATATTCAACGTTTTGCGTAATATGAAGCGACCTCCCAGTGTTCTAGCTTCTGGTCACTGATGCAGCTTAGTTGTAAGATATTAGGTTCACGGACGTCCATCATGAACAATTCGGTAAGTACTTACTGAATCGAGAGAATGTATATACATACATATATATACATAAATGGAAAAAAGGGAGAAAGGAAAATACTTTTTGTGTCCAAAACATTATCTGATTGATTATAACTCGTTTTGTTTCTGGCAGGTAAAATGTAGATGGAGGTGCAGCGGTTCGTAGATATCTTTAAATCAGAAACGTCATTGCGTTGTTTTTGATAACCAATTAACTTCAGATATTAAGGAGACCTATTATTTCCGGTGCATTTGGATTGGTTGCTTCATCAGCCAGGAAGCTAGTGTCCCTGTTTGTCATATCAAGTAGCTTGTAAAATACTAGAATATTGTCAGCCATGCGTACTTCTGCTGGCAGTTTGTTCCAAATATAACCGTACCTAATCAAGTAAAAGTTTGCGTAAGCTTTAAATAAACAAATAGCATTTATTCTCATTGTGTACATGAGAGCATGCCAATTTACAGGCATGATCAGAATGATATGAGTTTCAGTTCGTACAGATATTTAGAGTGTCACTGTAAGGACATTCATAACACACAAACAGCTGATTTGAAAGCCAAACCAACTGCAACAATGTTTACGGTTCTAAGACATTAAATATATGTATTGTGGCATGGAGCATATACTACAGAGAAACGCGCGCTCCTTGACCAGTGCGTTACGATTCCAAAAACCGGCTGAGTTAGCAGAATGGATCACATATGGGATAAAACCAAGAGTATTTGGAATTCGGGTGTTGAAGAAAAGCTAGTAGTATCGTGCCATGTTTGTCCTGTACATAATCATCTATGGGTTCTGGTTACTGGCGCACTTCAGTGGCGAGATGCCGGGTTCGGCGAACATTCATCGTGAGGTATTGGAGTCTGCAAGGTTGATATTTGGATAAACTCTCAAAACAGAAGGAAAAAAAGAGAAAAAAACATTTTTTGTGTAGTGCACAGGTATAAGGATGACCCAGATCATGATCCGAATGATTGTAAGTCGTTGTTTCTAGCAAGTGAATTGTAGATGAACGTTTGATGGTTTATTGATATATTTTACTCAGACAGGTAGTCACGTTGCGTCTTTGATGTCCAATCTTTTTCAGATATTAAGGAAGTCTATTACTTCTAGTGTGTCTGAATACGTGGCTTCATCAACCAGGAAGCTAATATCTCTGAGAGCTGTATTAAGTAGCTTGCAAAATACTGGAAGATTATCTGCTATGCGTACTGCTGCTGGCAGTTTGTTCCATATTTGACTATACCTAATCAAATAAAAGTTTGCGCGAGCTTTTGTTTTGTAATTTTCAATTTTAACTTGAGAGATCTTATTTCTCAGATAGTAGTCCCGAGTGTAGGTACGGTATGCAATAATAATTGAGGTGTAGGTCATATCATGCAGCAGTTTATATAAAAGGATTAAGTTTGTTCTCAGTCTTCTTTTCCATGGAGGTTCAAGTCCGAGCATGTGACATCTAGTTATGTAGTTTATTTTAGAATTACCTTTAATCATCTGCCGTGTTAAGTAGCGTTGCACACTCTCTACTCTGATTTTGTCACTTGTTCGTAGATCGCTAAATAGGAAGAAACAGTACTCATGTATAGGTCTTACACATATTTTGTAGAGACTGAGTCTTGACTCATTTTGATAAAAGTTTCTTAGAATGAAGCCTAGGAGCCGTCGTGATTTAGACAGTTTGGCAGAAATGTGCTCAGAGAAGTTAATGTTGTGGGAATATTGTATGCCTAGGTCGGTTACCGTCTTAAGTTTAGGGAGTTTGTGGTTGCTAAGTACAAGTTGAACTTCAAGTTTTCGGTCCCCCATGCACATTCACCCACATTTCTCAGTATTGAACTCCAAACACCAGTAGGAGCACCATTTACCTAAGTTGTTTAGCTCGTCCTGTATATTTTCGATGCAATGTGCCACGTCATTTTTGTCAGTCCTATAGACTACTTTCAAGTCGTCGGCATAGAGATATGGCCTTCCTGTTATAAAGCACCTGAATATGCTATTGATATATATAATGAAGAGTAAGGGCCCTAGAACACTGTCTTGCACAACCCCGCTGGTTATAAGTCGTGATGTTGACGTTACAGTGCTTACCTTCGTTATCTGATATCGGTTTGTGAGAAATGATTTGAACCACCCTAGGAGTGGATTAGTGATTCCTATGGACTGCAGTTTGCAGATGAGTAGATTGTGTGGTACCATGTCGAAGGCTTTTTTATGTCAAAGTATAGTATTATCACTAACTTTTTCTGATCACGGTTTCGAGTAATCTCGTCAAAGAAATCAATGAGGCATGTGGCGCATGACCTCCTTTTGAGAAAGCCATGCTGATATGGACTAATTAAGCCTCCATTTAGCAGGTTGTTAGATGTTTGATCTTTGATTACCTTCTCCATTACTCGTGAGATCACTGGCGTGATATTGATTGGTCGATAGTTTTGGACCAGGTTCCTTGCTCCTGTCTTATGTTTAGGGAGTACGTAGGTGGATTTCCAGATTTAAGGATAAGTTTCAACTTCTAGTGAGAGTGTGAACATTTTAAGTAGGAGAATAAGTATGTCTAGTCCAGCATACTTGTAGAAGATTGATAGGATATATTTGGTCTCTGAGCTATTATTAGGCTTAAGCGTCCTTATAGCTTCATTGATATTTTTAAGCTAAATAGTATAGTGCTTAGCGTTGTGTTGTATACCCTGTCTAAATTGACGTCCGGCGTTTGAATTGTGTTTTCGTTAATCGCGAACCTTTCGCTGAGAAGCTCGCATATAACTCGTGGGTCATCGTAGGTTACCCCATTTTGCAGTTTTGAGTGAATTCTATAATCTTCAGTTTTATTTAAGCATTTTTCTAATAGATGGCACAGGTTTAGGGACTTAGATGCGCCATTGAGTGCTGTACATTGCTCATCTTTCAGACGAGTTTCATGTTTACATCTTACTTGTTCTAGCAAACAGTGTATTTGATTGAGAGCGGTGAAGTCATTTGAGATGAAGTACTTTTTCCTTAGTTTACGCAGTTTGGCCTTAGCTTGAGTGTTGATGTAAAAGGACATTGCTTCGTAGCTCATCTCTGTTGGCACTATAGTGTCTATTAGGGGCTTTATCGTACGGTAGAATATTTCTAGTGTCTCAGCAATACTGCCACTAGCAAAGACATTGGCCCATTCAGAGCATCTAACTTGATTTTGAAAGATGCCGTAGTCAGCATGGACAAAGTCTTGATACTGAATGCGCTTACAGGTCGTCCTATGCTTGCTACCTATCACAAGAAACTGTATAGTACATAAGACTGTGTTGTAGTCACTTTTATCGAGTTTTAAGGCATATTCTATGGATATCGGCGTTATATTATGACACAATATCAAGTCAAAAGTGTTGTTGTTTCGTGTAGGCAAATGCACATGTTGTTTCCAGCCGTGTATATTGATATATTTAATTATACTCTCATAAAATGTCGGGCCAGAGAATGTGCGCCAACGGACACCTGGGAGATTAAAGTCTCCACGGATCATTTTATGGTCGAGGCTGAGGGTAGCAGCATGTCCAAATGATGCAATTATTGAGGCATCTACTAGTTTTGGAGTGTTTGGAGCCCTATATATGCAACCTAGTAGTAATTGGTAGCTATTTACATGTACTTTTAGCCATATCGAGTCAGGTACTGTGTTGAGGACTTCATCATCGATATTTTCCACCTTTATAGTCTTTGATACGTATGCCAAACAACCTCCACCTCTTTTGGTGGTTCTATCGCAACGAAATACAGCGTAGTTATCTATGACAAGGCATGAATTTGGAACATCAGGTGTCAGCCAACTTTCTGTTATTAGGGCAAGTGTAGGGTTGTATAGAAGGACCAGGGTTCTCAGAGATGTCATTTTATTTAAGCATTTTTCTAATAGATGGCACAGGTTTAGGGACTTAGATGCGCCATTGAGTGCTGTACATTGCTCATCTTTCAGACGAGTTTCATGTTTACATCTTACTTGTTCTAGCAAACAGTGTATTTGATTGAGAGCGGTGAAGTCATTTGAGATGAAGTACTTTTTCCTTAGTTTACGCAGTTTGGCCTTAGCTTGAGTGTTGATGTAAAAGGACATTGCTTCGTAGCTCATCTCTGTTGGCACTATAGTGTCTATTAGGGGCTTTATCGTACGGTAGAATATTTCTAGTGTCTCAGCAATACTGCCACTAGCAAAGACATTGGCCCATTCAGAGCATCTAACTTGATTTTGAAAGATGCCGTAGTCAGCATGGACAAAGTCTTGATACTGAATGCGCTTACAGGTCGTCCTATGCTTGCTACCTATCACAAGAAACTGTATAGTACATAAGACTGTGTTGTAGTCACTTTTATCGAGTTTTAAGGCATATTCTATGGATATCGGCGTTATATTATGACACAATATCAAGTCAAAAGTGTTGTTGTTTCGTGTAGGCAAATGCACATGTTGTTTCCAGCCGTGTATATTGATATATTTAATTATACTCTCATAAAATGTCGGGCCAGAGAATGTGCGCCAACGGACACCTGGGAGATTAAAGTCTCCACGGATCATTTTATGGTCGAGGCTGAGGGTAGCAGCATGTCCAAATGATGCAATTATTGAGGCATCTACTAGTTTTGGAGTGTTTGGAGCCCTATATATGCAACCTAGTAGTAATTGGTAGCTATTTACATGTACTTTTAGCCATATCGAGTCAGGTACTGTGTTGAGGACTTCATCATCGATATTTTCCACCTTTATAGTCTTTGATACGTATGCCAAACAACCTCCACCTCTTTTGGTGGTTCTATCGCAACGAAATACAGCGTAGTTATCTATGACAAGGCATGAATTTGGAACATCAGGTGTCAGCCAACTTTCTGTTATTAGGGCAAGTGTAGGGTTGTATAGAAGGACCAGGGTTCTCAGAGATGTCATTTTATTTATTATAGATCGGGCATTAATTAGCATCAATGTCAGATGAGGCGAATTAATGACCTTATATGAGCCATTGGTGACTGCATATTTAACAGCGTTCGTACTGTGGGTTAATCTATTATATTTATTGTAACAGTCATCGTGACATTTGCTTGTGGCGTGGGCATCTATACTGTGGGACGGAGAGTACTTCCGTCTGACTCTAGTAGTGTTGATGGATGAGATCTAGCACTACTCATGAGCATTGGTTTAGTTAGGGCTAAGGGGGTAGTAAATGAATTGAGATTATAATTATGAATATAACTTGGACTAGATATTAGGGGACTACAGCATTTACTTAGCTGAGATGTTATTGAGGATGTACTCAGTGGTTGTTCCGTGAGGTCCCTGTTCTGAACATCACTATTATCTCTGTGGTAAATACTTAAGACACTTTTGTTAACCGGATATGAGATGGTAGCAACGTTTTTCCTTAGTGATGATATGAGTCGTGATTTGGGGCATTCATGATTGGCACGAATTGTTGGTTCAAGATGGGTGGTAGAGGTAGTGAGTGAAAGTGAAATGGGTTGTAAAGTGTTGAATGAGGATGCGCTAAAAAAGGATATAAGTGAGCATGTGTGACTTTTGGTTCACAATAGTTGGACAGTATGTCATGAGTTCTAGACATATAGTCATGAGCAGAAATGTTTGCTATAGGTAGCTGTGTCGGTATCAGATTTTCAAGTCTATATGGCCATCTATATTGGTGATAGAGATAATCTCCATGATTGTAGTGATTCGTACCACTATTTGGTTGGGGTAATGGTAGTGTAAGTGGCAAAGGGTGACTTCTGCGTACAGGATTGTCTTTCTGGGACATTAGTATTTGGTACTCTGATGCAGTCGGGTGTGTCGCCTTACACCTTTTAGAGTAATCATGAGAATTAACGTGAAGATAGGAGAGAAATCGTTTACTGCCACACTGAGTATTAACTTTTGCTTAGGTGGTAGAGATTTAGTCTGCCTAGGTTTACACGGTTTGCTGTTGATCTTATTGTCTAACCTGTTAAGGTTACGACTGTTCTTAGGCTTGTTTGTACTGATAGTTTGAGGTGCGTTGTCTGACGTTAAGGGGAAGAATCTATTCCTAGTGTGTAGGTACTTATAGCTACCGTCAAACCGATGTTTCAGTTCCTTTTCAGTTTTTACAGTGCGGAAATATCTTGCAGTACATGACATTTTCTCGTGCGTCTCATTAGTTTGAGAGATATTCGTGCCCGATAGGGGGGTGATGTCCAAATCTACAGGGTCGGTGGCAATTTCTGTTGCTAGTGACGTAGTCTGTGAGCCTATGTCGAGAGAAGTAATTGGTCCATTCAAACTGTGGTCCCTCCATTTTTAGTTTAGTCGGTGGGGTTGATGGTTCCAATGACATGTCGCCTTCACCACAGTCTACTGTAGGACTGGCTTTGCTGAGGCTGTTCTGGTTTGCTAGTTCATGTTTGGGTTCCTTTAGGTTAGGAGCTGTGGCGTTGTGCCTGTTACGAGCTCTGCGTTGTAGTGGTGTTTTGTCAGCAACTATTAGTACATTCTTGTACTCACTGCTGGTTCTTACACGATTCACTGACTTGATAGATTCCATGGAATCCTGTGTAGACTTAAAATAAAATAGGACTGGGCAGCTACTTTGCCAGTCTTTTTTCTTCAGTCTCTTGCATTCACAAGGCACTTGGGGCATGCGGGAAGCCTTTAAGAGAGTTATTTTTACCTTATTAAAAGAGAGTTGTCAGGAATGTTGTAAACTATGGCTTTATGAAGCGAGTTAATGCGCTTAACAACTTCAGTAGAAATGAAACCGAGGAAGACTTCAGCCTGTGTTACTTTATCTACGTCAATGTCATTATGCTTACCATAAAGGTATGATATCGGGGTTATTTCTTGTAGGACACACTGCATATTGGCGAGTGTCAATTTAATGTCATCATCTTCCCTTTTGTAGGTGGCAATATCACTGTTCTGATCGGCAATGTTAACGACCTTAACAAGTAGTGTGCGACCGTCGGCTAGTTGCTGAATGGTGATAAATGCATTGTTGGTGAATATTTCAGGATGTGCAAGGGAAGGGCAGTTAAATATTGGTCGCTGTGAATTGCCACAATGTGATTGTGTTTCTAGTTGGTTAACAGGAGTAAAACTAGTGGAGGGGATATCGCTGGGTTTAGGAGGACTAGTATTAAGTTTAGAGCGTTTGGCCTTAATACGTGATATTCCGTTATTCTAGGATACTATAGGGTTGTGAGTGGAGTTAGGCAATACTGCGGGAGTACTACTAAGGGCGTTATATAATGTAAAACGTGTAAGATATCTCAAAATATACAAAATAGACAAACCACGTGGAAAAACGTTACCGTATTTGGAGTTCGCGCGGATGTTCAAATCACCATATCGGGGAAGATGTAGATATTCAACGTTTTGCGTAATATGAAGCGACCTCCCAGTGTTCTAGCTTCTGGTCACTGATGCAGCTTAGTTGTAAGATATTAGGTTCACGGACGTCCATCATGAACAATTCGGTAAGTACTTACTGAATCGAGAGAATGTATATATATACATATATATACATAAATGGAAAAAAGGGAGCCAGAAATGGCAACTACCATTCAATCATAGTAAGTGTGGGATTATACAATTCGGAAAATATGATGTTCAACAATAACTCTGTTTGAATGAATGTAAAATTCAAACACTGAGCTCCATATGTGACTTGGGTATATGCTACAGCAAGAGCCTTAAGTTTACTGAGCATGTATCGTCAACTATATCCAAATCAAGACGACGAATTGGCTTTATTGTTCGAAATTTTTACACCAGGGAAGCCAAGCTTGCAATATACAGGATGTGCGTACGTCCTGCCCTAGAATACTGCTCGCTTGTCTTCTCTAATATGAACCATACAGACACCATACGAATTGAAAATCTCCAGAGAACTTTCACCCGACGATTACTGGGGTATAACTGTAACAAAACTTATGTAGAAAGATGTAAGTTACTTTCTCTAGAACCCCTATGGAGACGCCGTCTAAAAAATAACCTAATTTATTTTCATAAAATAATTCACGGCTTCACTTTCTCAACCTTTTATCCCTCCTGGAAGACTGTTGTCAAATATAACCTAAGGAATCTGGATCGGACACTGTATACCGAAAGATGCAAACACAAATCACGAAATAACTTTTTTATAACACTATACAGTTTACTATGGAATAGGTTACCACTTTCTATCCGCTCCTGTGATAATTTACCACAATTTAAACGCATGATAAGCTTGTTTTTTAATACCGATGGGACCCAGCAACTGTTTCCTGAACTATCTAGAAATCCAGACATGATAAGTCACAGACCACCTCATATCTAGCATACGAGTTCACGGCTCATATCTGAAGCCTGTGTGTCATTAAGCTTATGAAACCTTACCTTTCACAGTGACCCGGTGTGAACACTACTATTGTACACTTCCTAAATAGCCAACCTATCAAGGATAAAAATTTGACACTTGCCAAATAAGATTTAATATCCAAGTATTTGCCAATTCAAACAGTCATACTTTTCTGATTGCTTAAATAATCAGAAAAGTATAGCTGTCATAATACTGTTGCTCCGTTCTGCTGTTTGTCCTCCTTCTTTCCTTTCAGAACTTGGAGATTGCTTTATATTACGTAAAGGGTTGGTCGTCTACATTTTCTGTCAAAATGTAACTCCTCGATTTGGTGACATGAACTCATCCTGTTATTCTCCCGCATCACAAGGTCGTCCCAAGGCCATGTTTGTGATGGACGCTAGATAAATGCCAGTTTAAAACAAAGTTTATCATTCTAATATCTCTGTACATAATTGTGTAACAAGTTTGCATAACAGTTAAACCATTTCAACTATCTGGTATGTTATTGTTGATCTTGCCTGTAAAAATGGCTTGCTCCTGATATTCAGGAAATAAAATATCATTGCTATCCATAGCTCTAAACAGGAAACGTTGAAATTTGGGCTAGTGTTGGTTGCAATTTGCAGGTGGCTGGAGTCAAGCACGAATAATCTATCCGAAGCTTGTGATAAAATAGTCATTAGTTCGACTTCATTACGACATGTAGGTATGGTTGAATATTGTTCAATAAGACATTTGATTAGTGGTGAGGCCGACTGATTAAATTAGGATACATGGAGAGTGACTGTATCTTGATAACGAGCGAAAATAAGTAAGCAGTCAATATTCTGTGTGTCCGAATACTGTTGCCTAAGTAATGTATGGATCTAACTATTAAATAACAACTTCAACTACTAGGTTTTCCAGTAAACGAATAGTGTGGTAGCACAAAACTGGACAGCAAATTAATCATTCCATTTTATGAAGGCAAACATTTATTCATGCACTTATCCATACATACTGCATAGACTCTGTGGGCAAGGCAACCCTAGTGTCAGGATATCTGTGTACATGCCCTACCATATTAGATAAATCGCTTCCTTGTTAAACTGTTTTTGGATATCACCTGTTGTCCTTCCCACCTCGGATGGTTGATTAACATGCTGTTGTTTGAAGACGGAGAGTAGTGAGCAATGCGTTTGTGTTATTACCGAAAGTCCACATTATTTAGAATTATGATCCTATTTGTTGTGTGTATACGTTTCTGTACTATTTTAGACAATGTGTATTTGTGTCCACAGTGGCAAAGTGTGGTTTGGCAACAACGCATTACTATTCTATCCGAGTTTTAGGAATTATATTCAAGTTAGTTATTTGACTAAGAAACCATTTTGCCGACGGAAAAATTGCAATAGCGTCCCGGAACGTCAGTAGCCTCTAGGTCGTAGTAAATTAGGGTGGCTAATGTGACATCCATGTTCATCCAATTAATCATTCTGAAACCTAATAATAATTGCCTAAGTGACTATTTTATCAAATAAGTATAACTGTTTCAATATCGTAGGCTATTTCGAGAAATAGTTTAGGGAATGGTAGGCAGTTACAAAAAAGCAACTCGGTAGATCTAATTAGTATAAAGAATCCTATTAAAATGACCTTTTCTAGAGTAGGGTATAACTTACTGGGACCTTAGCCAATTTGTCGCCATTTCGCTCCCCAGATATGTTTTTTTACGTTGCAGTGACCAAAACTTTAAAATTTTTGGTGACAGATTAATCCGATTAAAGTTAGAATAGAGATTCTAGACGATGACATTATCAACTCTCGTGAAATAATATCTAGAATACAATATGTGTGTTGAATCTTCATCGCCTTATCATTTAACCTTGAGTTAACTGATGATCGCCCATCAGGGTTTTAAAACTTTAGGCAGTGCAACCATGGGTGTTGTAGTTAAAAAAATTAAAATAAGGGGATCCTGATTTAAAACTAATTGATTTACTACTACGAATTAATCCTTTTCCTATTTCACATACTGTTCTTTATCACTATCTCCTCGAACTTATGGGCCTCTTGCATAAGGAGGTGGTTTATTTCAAGCAACTTACTCCTAACGCTAGTTAGCAGCATACGTAATGCATTAACAACTTATTGTTCAAAATCAATCCACATGAATTACATCACCACGGCGGAATGCCCCGTATACGTATTTATTTGGCGCTTTTATCCAAGTATCAAATACTCTTGGCTTTATCCTGTATCTGAACATGCTCTATGATCCCATTTGTTTACTCCTAACCGTTTTCTGGAATGATAACGCCCTACACAAAGTAATGTGGCTGTCTGTTAAAAGTGTACAACGATACAATATTGTTGTGACGCGTGGTTTAGATCTCTTATAGACCGCAAAGATCACCATCGCCAATTGTTATCTTGTCTAGGCTAACCGCACGCTTCGACTCCTAAGCTATGATTTGACCCCCAGGCTGAAACTACTCGTCAACAGGAACACGAGAGAGAAGACAGGAAATACTCAAAAACACTTTAATGCAAGAGTTCCGATTATGTACAGAAAATTAGGATATATATATTATCATAAGTGTCCTTCAGGCTTCTAGAGAATTCCGTAACCTTCTAAACACAGTGGCGCTAAGACAACTGACCAATAACAGACATAGCACGTGACTTCTCTCTGTCTAGAAGTTTCGGATAAAAAGCTATCCGCGCTCTGATTGGACACAATATATCCTATTGATTTCTATGCCATATTGAGCTTGTCTCGAGGGGTTTTCTGAGCCTACCCAACAAATATATACTTCTGGTAACCTAGTACTGTAATTTTTACTGTCGTTGGTTATATTTTCAACTCATATCTCCATGTGATGTGAATTTCCTGACAGCGACTGTTTACCAAAATCTATACAAGTAGATAAGCATATGTCATTCTGATCATGCCTGCAAACTGGTGTGCTCTTACGTAAAAAGCGTTGTTTGTAAATAAAAGTTATCGTTACCGCTTGTGATTTTTTACTTGTACTTTTTTTTACCTTGGTATACACGTTGCAGTATGATTTAACAATAAAGGTTACCGCAGTTGCCTTGAATATTTGCTTGTTAGGTGTAAACTTATTTCAAACAGAATTTTAATAAACTCATCGTTACTGGCTTTTAATACATACACTCATCCTATTGTTTGCGAATGTGTACTAGCCAATGTGACATACAGTGATTTGTGTGTCCATTAGTTTTGTAATACTACTTAACTGAGCTTGATTACAACCCGGTATCCACTAACAATGACAGTTTTTATCTTAAACGTTTAGTCGGACATGTGACCTGGTTGATCCATAAATAACCATCTATCACAGGTCGTTATCGACATCCAGCAGCAGTCAGCAAATGCTAAAGCACATGACACAAACGCAGCTTTATAAACCTTAACAGCGAATGTATACTATAAAGACAACGAGTGTTCTGAAGGGCTGATACAATCAGCCTGTAAAAACGGTCGACAATTAAAAACACAAATTTTGTTACTTGTTAAAACGTAAAGCGTTCTTAGAAAAACAGGAATGTATTTCTGGTAAAAATTAGTCGGGTGGATTGCACAATTAGATAACAGTCACTGTAGCACGCTAACTTTAATGTAACCTCAGCTAGTATATCAGGATGAATAAAACAAGCTTCCATGGATGAGTCGTCAATGTAAGCTACCAAAAGTAGTTCACATTGATTAGATACACAAAACTAGGTGAAGTTATACGCAACTGTCATTTGATTCCTGCTTACTTACCTTGGCAACCAGTCAGAAGAATATTGTAACGGAGGGCTCTACCAGTTCTGCCATATTGAGGGCCATTTTAAAGTACATGTTGTATTCACCACATATTTTCGTTAGCCATCCAGTGTCGCTTTAGTGTCTGATGCTTCAGCATGCGAAAATCAATTATTTTTTTAACGTCTTACATTCTGACGGTACGTTTTTCAGTAGAATAAAATGTACTGCATAATTGGTGTAAAGCTACGGTCACTGAGAACGTTCTTTTGTTGCAATGTGCTCCCAGACATAAAGAGGTTATTTCCTCAGCGAATCTGCTCGTGTCAGATCGGAAGTATTATTATTATCACCGAACTAATTTGATTTTTTTACTCCGCTTCAGCATTCATTAATAGTCATCTGTTTAAAGAGTAATCTCAGCCTGAAACACCTAGGGTTGTTGCCGGCCCCTAGCCCGGATAAATGAAAAGGGTTGGGCATGGGGTTAGCATCCTCATCCCGTGAAACAACAACCTTGCCAATAAACGCTAACTAGTAAAAACCTTTATGACTATTATAACTCTGCCCTGGGAAGGTCTGTTATGACTCCTCATGGTAAAAGCCGAGTTTCTTCGGAAGCAACTAAATCGATGTCCATTCTGACAACCAGAGCAACAATTAATATAGGTACACGGAATGTATGCACGATGTGGGAAACAGGGTGAAGCATCCAAATAGCTGAAGAAATGAAAAAATACAACCTGAAGATACTTGGAATACACCAAACGCATTGGTTACAAGTTGGACAGCAACGATTGTGCTCAGGAAAAGTCCTTTTATACTCCGGCCACGAAGAAGACGACGCCCCACACGCATAACGAGTAGCACTAATGTTGTCCCAGGAGGCATAGATAACTCTTGTGGGGTTAGAACCTCATGGAACCAGGATCTTCAGGGCATTCTTCAAGACGAAGGAGGATGAGGTCACGATGAATGTCATCCAGTGCTACACACCCACCAACGACAGCCACCAAGACGACAAAAACCAGTTCTATGCAAGGCTGCAATCAAGCATCGATTAATGCTCAGCCAAGGACCTGACCATTCTGATGGGAGACTTCAAGGCCAAGATTTGAGTGGACAGCACCGGACATAGAGGCATCATGGGACGACATGGACTGGGAGGAAGGAACGAAAACAGTGGGAGGTTTATAAATCTAGGTGCCATCATCAAAATGATTATAAGGTGGCACCATATTCTCCCCACTCACAAACACATGCACAAAGCTACATGGGTTTCACTGGACCACATTACGGAGAACCAAATCGACCACATTTGCATTAATAAGAAGTTTTCGAAGGACCATGGAAGACGTAAGAGCAAGGAGAGGAGCCGACATAGCTTCAGATCACCATTTGGTGGTGGCTAAACTGCAACTAAAGCTAAAGAAGCATTGAATAACTGGAGCAGCAGTATTACAAAAGTTTAATACAGCCCTTCTCCGGGATACTAACAAACGCAACGAATTCAAAATAACTCTCAATAATAAATTCTAGGCATTTTATGATCTACTAGAAGAAGATGGAACTAATATGGAGGACAACTGGAAAGAGATTAAGGAAACAATAACTTCAACATGTCAGGAGGCTTTGTGTTACAAGGAACAACACCATTAGGAATGGGTTTCTGTTGGTACTCTGGGAAAGATCTAAGAAAGGAGGAACAGAAAGGTAGAAATAATAACAGCTGGATAAGAACAGAGAAAGCCAAAGTGCAGGCCCAATACGCCGAAGCCAACAAGCAAGTGAAGAGAAGCATCAGGTCGGATAAATGGAGGACCTAGCAATAACAGCGGAAAAGCTGCAAGAGAAGGAAACCTGAGGCTCCTATACGACATAACGAAAAGCTACCTGGAAAATCCAGTAAGCCAGAATGGCTGATCAAGAACAGGGGTTGCAAACCAATCACTGAAGTGCATGAACAACGAAACAGGTGGGTAGAACACTTCCAAGAACTCTTGAATAGGCCAGCCGCACTGAACCTACCAGTCACGGAAGCAGCAGCCACGGATCTCCCTATAAGCACAGGCCCACCAACAGTCGAAGAAATCAAAATGGCCATCCGACAAATCGAAAGTGGCAAGTCATCAGAGCCAGACAACGTACCAGCGGAGGCGTTGAAGACAGATATAGAAGAGACAGCAAAAATACTCCATATTCTCTTCAGGAAAATTTTGGGAAGAGGAACAAGTACCAGTAGATTGGAAAGAAGGGTACCTCATCAAGATACCAAAGAAAGGTGATCTTAGCAATTGCGAGAACTGCAGAGGAATCGCTTTTCTTTCAATACTAGGAAAAGTCCTTAATAGTGTTATTGAACAGAATGAGAAATCCATTTGACGCCCAACTCCGAGATCAGCAGGCCGGATTCCGCAAAGATTGATTGTGTATCGACCGAATCGATACTCTACGGTTCATTGTTGAACAACCAATTGAGTGGAATTTACCACTTTACACCAACTTCCTCGACTATGCATAAGCATTTGACAGCGTGGATAGGAGAATATTATGGAGTCTTCTACGACATTGTGGCGTACCCGAAAAGATAGTCATCACCATATGGAATTCTTACAACGGACTACATTGTAAAATCGTGCATGGAGGTCAGCTCACAGATTCATTCGAAGTAAAGACCGGTGTCAGACAACGTTGCTTACTCTCGCCCTTTCTCTTTCTACTGGTAATCGACTGCATCGTGAAGACTGCAACATCTCAAGACACTCTCGAAATACAATGGACAATATCGACGCAACTAGATGACTTGGACTTTGCAGATGACCTAGCTCTTCTTTCTCACACACAACATCAAATGCAGATGAGGACTAACAATATAGCAGCGGCTCCGGCAACAATACGCCTCAACATACACAAAGGGAAAAGCAAGATCCTCTGATACATAACAACAAACACTAGCCCAATTACACTTGACGGAGAAATTCTGGAAGATGTAGAAACCTTTACATACTTGGCAGCATCATCGACAAACAAGGAGGGTCTGATTCGGATGTGAAGGCGTGGATTGGTAAGGCGAAGATAGCATTTCTACAGCTAAAAACATCTGGAACTCAAACCAACTTTCGATCAATATAAAAGTCAAAATTTTCAAAACAAGTGTGAAAACAGTTCTGTTGTATGGAGCTGAAACTTGGAGAACTACGAAAAGTATCCTTCAGAAGATACAAGTATTTATAAACAACTGTCTGCGTAAGATACTTTGGATTCGTTGGCCAGATACCACAAACAACAACCTTCTGTGACAGAGAGCAAATTGACCACAATCCAGCCAAGGAGGAAATTAGGAAAAGACGCTGGAGGTGGATTGGACGCACATTGAGGAAACCGTCAAACTGTATCACAAGACAAACACAAAATTGAAATTCTAAAGACCAAAGTAAAAGAGGAAGATCCAGGGATGCACTGCGTCGGGAATCGGAGACAGACATGAAGAGAATGGAGAGCACTTGGGAAGAGCCGGAAAGGAAAGCACAGGACAGAGTTGGTTGGAGAGTGCTGGTGGGCGGCCTATGCTCCACATGGAGTAACAGGTATTGATTGATTGATTGAAGTACGTGTAAAAGCATTAACTTTATTTAAGTCACATGAAGCCATCAAGGATTAAAATATTCTGTTAGATAGCAGATTATAATCAATTATCCAAAAAAATAGACAAACATACAGATTAGTACTTCCATAACGCATTGCAGGTTTACACGCCTGAGTAGGGGTATTTGACATTAAAAGGGAACAAGGAATAGGCTGAGGATACATAAATCCTAGTTGATAAACTAGGAAAGCGTGATAAGTTGAGTTTACTACATAAGGAGGCTCATATACTTCTGGAGTATATGGATATAGGGGTATCAAACTAGGATATCTATTAACCCTGTATACTGGGGGTGGTTTTATCGAATGATCTTGTATTTGCATATATTGGTACCTCAATGGTGACTGATCAGACTCCTAAGCTTATTAAGCTTAAAACTCCCACACCTCCAAACTTTCAGCTCATTTCGTTTTAGACAGAAAACACAGTAGCTAGGCTCTGCTAGGCAGAAGCTGAGGTTCAAGACCACGGCGTGACAGACTTACGCGTTCAATTCCTTGCCATCACAAGATCACTTGCGCGTCACTCCTTGATGAGTTGTTTCATACCATCAAACTTGGTATCGGTTCAGCGATGGAAATGTTGTCACGTATGAGAGAAGTGACTGGTCAATGCACTTTCGAAGAAGGTCTTTTCCGTCAACACTTCCTTTCAAAACTGCCACAACAAGTACAAGCAGTTTTGGTAGCGTTTAATAATAACCCGGTAGATGAACTAGATTCATCTGCTGACCGAATTCTGGAGATCACCAAAACCCGCCACAATCAGGTTTATTTCGTTACAGAAAACCCTTATACTACCGAAGACGAGGTGACGAAATCGTGCAATACTTACTCTCAGTTTTTCGACCTACAGGAACGACACCGACCAAACGATTCACGACGACGAAGTCCATCACAGAGAAGTTCGTCATCTCGACATCGACAAACGGAAAACTCACATTGGTGTTGGTACCATAACATCTATTGCAAAGACTCCAAGAAGTGTAGAGACCCTTGCAGTCTCCTTAACCACAAACCCACTGTTGACGCATCGGGAAACTATCCCGCTTTAGTGGCAGCAGTAGCCTGTGAAAACAGCCGCGTGTTATTCATCAGTGATGTGATAACGATACTGGCACAGAAATCAGCATTCTTCCTGCAACCTCATCTGATCGCCAACATGAAGCTGCATTTGACCTACAGGCAGCCGATGGGAAATACATAGCTACGTATGGTAAACGATATGTCTACCTGAACGTGTGTTTACGAAAACCCATACATTGGATTTTCACCTTCACCGATGTGAAGATTCCTACAATAGACATAGATTTACTGAACCACAAAAACTTGCTTGTGGACCCTGGTAAAACGAAGCTAGTAGATAGCAACACAATGCTATACCTTCGTGGAACCGCTGATTAAGGTTGCATCCCATGCTCCCTCCGTTTTAAACATTTGATTAACCCATATTTTCAGCCAATACTTAATAAGTGTTTAGATCTAAATAAAACAGTGTCGAAATTATAATATGTAACCAGCAGCGTTACACATCACATCACAACCACAGGTCAACCTGTATTCTCTAAAGCACACCGACTCACACCCGTGAAACTAAGGATTGAGAAAAACGAATTCGATCATACGATTGACCTGGGAACAATCCGCCCATCCAGTAGCCCATGGTCATCTCCATTACATATGCTCCCGAAGAAAGATAACAACGATTGACGTCCCACCGGTGAATACTGACGTCTCAACGCCCAAACTACGCCCAGTCGTTACATGTTACCACAGATCCACGATTTAAGGGCCAACCTGAATGGAATGACACTATTTTGGAAAATCGACTTGGTAAAGGCATACAACTAAATGCCGATGTATGCAAATGACATACCCAAAACCGCTATCTTAACTCCATTCGGCCTTTACAAATTCCTCGCAATGTCTTTTGGGTTGAGAAACGCAGCGCAAACATATCAGCGTTTCATCGATGACGTGTTCCGTGGGCTTGAATACGTCCATACATTCGTCGACGTCTGCATGATGGCAAGCAAAGACCAGGTGGCACATATGAAACACTTGGACTAAGGCTTTAGAAGACTACAACAATATGCGGTTACCATAAATATACAGAAATGCCAAATTGGAACAACCTCGTTGGACTTCCTGGGGCATACTGTTGATGCTAATGGTATACAGCTTCAAAAACATAAGGTGGCGGCTATTCTGGAGTACCCGGAACCAACCACCATTAAGCAGTTGCGAGCTTTCAACGGACTGATAAGTTTTTACAAACGATTTATACCGAACTGTGGATCTATCATGAAACCACTAACGGGTCAGCTTCGTGGGAATAAAAAAGTGGTCACAATGGATGCAGAGTCAAAGAAAGCCTTTACTCCGACTAAAGAAGCAGTATCCAATGCGACTATGCTTACACATCACAATACTGAGGCTCCTGTCAGCATCTCGGTTGACGCATCTGACTCATCTATTGTCGCAGTTCTGCAACAATGGACTGGCCAAACTTGGCAACCATTAGCATTCTTCTCAAGACGACTAAACTATGCCAAATCGAGACACAGTACTTTTGGACCTGAACCGTTAGCCATGTACTGCGCTGTACGACATTTCGAACATTCCATCGAAGGCCGGGGATTTACAATATTCACCGACCACAAACCACTGACGTGTTCTATGAATTCATCTCCAGATAAGTACTCTTCGCGAGAGTCGCGTCATCTAGACTACATTTCCCAGTTCTGTACTGATAAATGACATGTATCTGGAGTTATCAATATGGTTGCCGACGCCTTATCACGAATACATTCCTTGAATCGCATTTAAGGAATTGACCATGTTGAACGAGCTCGACTTCAAAATGAGGACCATGATCTTCATCACGAGCTATCCACAACAACACTTAAATTCTAAACAAAACTATTGGTAAAGGTAAGAACACTCTAATTTGTGATTCTTCTACAAGTACAGCCTGTTCAATCGTCCCCCCCAAGAGTTAACGACGAATCATCTTCGACACATTGCACAATCTCCCTCATCCTGGAGTTCACGAGACGTCTAAAGTGATTACCCAGAGATTCTGCGGACCGAAGACAAATGAGAACATCAAAGAATGGGCACGATCCTGCGTGGCCTGCCAAAAGAACAAAGTAATTCAGCATAACAAATGTACTCTTGACACTTTTCCAACTTCCGACGCTCGATTCGACCATGTCCATCTTGATATGGTAGGATCTACACCAGAATCAAACGGATTCTCCTATTTTTTGACGTGCATGGACCGTTTCGCAAGCTGGCTAGAGGCGATTCCACTTCATGACATCACTAGTAAAACGATTGCTCGCGCTTTCGTCGAACGATGGATAGCGAATTTTGGTTGTCCATCTACGATAACGACAGACCGTGGACGTCAGTTAGAATCTGGATTGTTCCCCTCTCTGATCAAACTTCTTGGAGCTTCGCGCTTCCGAATGATCGCCTACCACCCACAACCCAACAGTCTTGAAGAAAGATCTCATCGACAGCTGAAAGCATCACTTTCAGATACTAACGTCTCGCTGTGGATCGACGCTTTACCACTAGTCTTACTCGGAATTCGCAGCACTATAAAGGAAGATGTTTGGTGTAGTGTTACTGGATTAATATTAGAACGACTCTTCGACTACCAGGTGAGTTTGTGAAAACTGCTCCCACATCGACAAACCTGGATTTCAATTCTTACGTGAACCGGCTAACAAATGCTATGCGTTTAGTTAAGCCAGTCCAAACTCGACAACAATCGATAGACAATTTTATCCAACCTGTACTAGAAATCTTAACCTGGCAAATGAATCTTACTCAGAAGGGGCTGTCAGAAAACACGTGCACATCCCATGCCGATTCCTACGTCGATTATACCAATGGGTTTCATTTCGATGGTTTGGCTGGTAGTACGTTTGATTCCTGGTTTAAGAAATACAAAGACTTGTTCAAGGTTGATTCTATCATAGTCTCCCAAGTAGCAGTAACATTACATTGAATCGACAGAAGTGTTTCTGTCCCATGTACCTAGTGTCGTTGCTCCAGAGAAAGAAGGTGCACTGGAGACATTTATTCAAATCATTCCAGATGTTGAACAGTCATTAGGTGGTAAGCCAGCTGCGGTCTCAAAATTATTTACAAAATTCCACAGTGCTTACCCTAACACACGTGCGCGGGGCATAGCCGCCCGTCCAGATCAAAAAGCAATTTTGATTACTGTGTCCAAACAGTCTGCAGGGCCCAAGAAGCCGCAGCGTTCAGCAAGGCGAAGCATTAAGCACAAGAAAACTGCTACTGTCGTTAAAGTACGCTCCACACGTGGTCGAACCCTTGATTTCCCAACCCATCTGTTACCACACAAAGATCCCATTACATTCCATGGAAGAGGAGCCTAGTGGTAGATTGTAATTTCCTAGTTTTCGATGTAACTAGTCATATTCCTTTTTCTTTTCCTGATTAAATTGTATTTTTCACCTGACCACACAAAAGCTGAACTGGTCTCAAGAAACATTTCATCATTTTCCTCATGTTTCAAAAAGAGGAGGTGTTAGGGATTCGAAATCCCTAGAAATACAATTGTTCATTTTATCAAGTTTTATTGATCTTTTGTTAACATGATTTGTAAACTTTCATCACTTTTATTTGAGCACATTTAACAACATTTAATTGCATTATTGTAAATGTTGATAATTTCAATTTAATGAAGAATCACTACGATTATTTTGTATATATAAAGGAGTGTATGAAATATAATACGAATCTGAATCTGATTCTAATTCCGATCCTGTCATGGTTGGTCTATCGGCTTGTACTACTATCTCTGGCTTGGGACTGAGTGAGCATAGGGCAAACGCGCATTATCAACTAGGGACACCTCAATAGGCGTCCCGCTTAACCGATCAACTTTTCTCCCGTCATAACACAACCTGCATCACACACACACGTTTTCCTACGTCGTGACGCCGACCTCTCGACGCGACCTACGAAGGGCCACATGAGGTCTTACAACGAAAAACAAAATACTATACAACAGAAGAGAATGGCGACGAGGAGAACGTCAGCATTGACTGCCTCAAAGCAGCCTACCTAGAAGGCAGACCTATTGATGTTGAACTCGCCACAACACCCGCAAACCCTGACGTGAACAAAGCTGCCAGGCTCCAAATAACGACCAACAAGCAAGTGGGAATTTCGAATAGCTCCATAACGCCGAAAGCTATACGTTCTGGTAAAAATGTACGATTTCCAGAACACTTGAATGAATATTATGTCTGTTAATTTTCCTTTAATTCCCCACTCCCTACGTATTGTAGAAAAGAATAAAAATTTAATAAACTTGTTTTTTCCACGTTACGGTATGCAATTTACCCATTTTCGCATGTTATTAGAAAGCCTATTTTTTTATTATTATTAGTGTTGTCGATATTTTATACACTTTTATAGCCGTATTGAGCTACCAAACTGTTTTCTTTTGAATACGAAATATACAGGTTTTAAAATTTTCTTGTTTTTGAATTTCCAGGCCACCTGATAACCAACAGAACGCTGAAAAAATATTTTACGCAAATGTTCTATGCAACGGCACCCTAGCGTAGGCACTGACGCCCAGAAGCTACACAACATCGTAAGCTATCAAAGGAACGTTTACCAATCTCTAACACATTGGGTTTTGTCCTTTGGCTGGTACGTCATAGGGTCCTCACGAACTTATCAGGGGGAGGGAGTGAGCTGTAGAGGTAAGTAATCCCCGAAATAAGTAGTTTCACAGGATCTCAAGATTGATGCTGACCATGTTTATTTTAGCGGACACCACTAGTTGAAGGCGCTCGGTCACGCATCATCACCAGACCACGTCACAACGCATTGTGGGTAGCATCTCTCTAGTTTGCCAGCATAGACGTTGCTACCCCATCGACGTTCTATTTACGACCAAATATAACTTCGCTTTCGTCCTTCATTGCCTTCTGATTTATTCTCATTCGTAAGAGTGTGTTCAATCGTTAGAAGTTGCCCTGGTAATACCGCAAACGTAACTTGGTCATATACCGAATGCACTTCAGTGTCATCTTCATGGATTCTAGCACACAATAAACCAACCATTTTGAGCCTTATGATTACATGAGATATAACAAGTGTAATAAGTTCGTGTGTAATTTCCGCTTATTTCTTAGTAGTGCCCAGACTAGGGTTTGTTCTTAATAAGTTTTCGACAAAAGCTAATGGAGTTTGTGGAAATATAGCTAGTTCACAAAATTAACACTTTTTGACTTTAATTAAACGTGCTCATGTTTCAGAAATGAAGCACATGGCATTCAGAGTTTCACAAAAATGTATATTTGGGATTTCTTTAATTCATGTCGTAATAGTATACACAGCACAGGTGCTGATAATGTAATATATTCTATTGCTCACATGTTAAATTAGTAAATTCTGAGCGGTAGAATTTGGCTGAATATGCAGAAAGGTCACATACCAGTCAAAATACACCTTGTACCCACTACTAACATCCAAGGTATTTACTGGCTACAATGTATGATATCTGTTAAGACCGAAAATTTTTGATAAACCAACATCCTACTACTCAGATTTTAACGCTCCTTGGTAGTCCATACAGAATGTGTAGATAGCCTCCTTTTTTGTAACGTATATTCCAATTTCATTAAAAACCCGGCTGGAAAGTGGAGGCTCACACAAAGATTTGATCTTTCAAGACCACGTAAGCACGAGCTAATTTTTCTCACTTGATGACCGACTAAATAGCTTGTCATAGTTTTACTTTGTCAAATTAACATAACTGAAATAAAAGCCTACTGCTTTAAACACGATAATTCCACAAATATTTCGTTTGTCTGAACTAATGCATTTAGGAAGTTGGCACAGCAAGATATTGAAAGCTCTTTTCGGTGGGTTTTCAAAGTACTAACGTAGGGATGTTGCGTGACTTATTATTTAAGGGTAAAGAAATAGCTGATAAAGTGTAGGTTCTGTTTGTTCGCAATTACTTAAAAAGGTCCAACATTATGATGAATTATACTGATGTGGAGTTGAAAGTTCGAGAAGCAACTAATGATGAAATATGCTGTCCACATGGTTACCTTTTACAAAAGCTAGCAGATTACACGTACGCTCATGAAACTTGTCTCGAAGTCATGTCAACTCTCTGGAAAAGGATGCATTCCGACAGTAGGTGTAGTTGGAGGAGAGTTTATAAAGTAAGTGTGGATTTTGTACTTACAACTTTATGTAGTGCCACATTTACTGATTGTTTTAAGTACGTTTCATGCGGTACTAGATCAGTGAACAGTAGTGCTAATCAATTTACTTCCATAGGCCAAACCAGATTGGTCATATTTATTTACATCCAGTGGTGGATGTTTAGTACATTTATGACATGATTTTGCCAAGTCTGAATTCTTCTCCAGTATTCAGAAGTATGGCCTTAAAACTAAGTAGCCTGATTAGCCGTTGAACGTTTCGGTTCTCTAGGGACTAAGTATTGCTTTCTCCATGTCTACGAGGTGTACTGTGGTTGATTATCTCACTGAGTATCAGCCATTGTCGTAAATAGTTTAATTTTGGTTTCCGATTATTTTTCAGAGTATCTTCAGATATTCGATTTTAAGGAAAAGACTGGAGCGATATCTTGTTTAAAGTACCGGGATTTTACTTGGTTAGGGTAGCTGGGTTGTATCGTAAGCTGCTACGAAGTGATTTACCTCAACTCCAGATACATAAATCGCACATCCGTTGATGAAGTTGTCTTTAGGATTATCTTTTATTTATGGAAGAAATACTCCACATCAATGCTAAGATCATTTTTCAGTAGACAAACAAATGTAAGAACGCTAATACCTATGCCAATGTGGAGATTCGTAAATATTCGGATTTTTGTTCGTAGCAAATTTAAAATCACTGTCTGAACCTTCCCTGGTACATCACTTATGTTTCGAAATCGAACTGAATGCTGAAAATTCATATTCAAATATCCTGATATATGTTTGTCGTCACATAGTAAAAGTATCCTCGTCGATGTTCCAAAGATTTACTTAAAATTTATATATTTGAAAACCTTCGACAACTGTTGTCTTTATGTTGACCGTGATTTTGAGATTACGGCTCATAGCGACTCTGGAATTTCTTGAACTGTTCATTTTTGCTTACAGTTTGTCGTCTATAGTTTTGTTGGTTTCAATGGGAGATATAGCCCGATTTCCTTCTGCATTATCTGTCGATTTTACACAAAGCTTAACTTATTAATTTCCAAAATTTTCAGTTTTACTTGAAATTGTAAGTACTAGATCTTATTAAAGGCATTATATATATACATGGGGAGAGATGGCAATTCGGACTGTTGCACACATATGCTATGTCCTACATTGTACATGACAGACTAACGAGTATATCTCTTTTTATAGCTGCCAAACATGCAGTTTTAATAGGGTAAAAGGTTGAACAGGAGTTGGAAACTGGAAATATGCTGGGAACTATCATAAAACATGTGTGAAGTTCTAGAGATTCAATTGAGACTATAAAGAATACAATTAGCACCTAAAATGTGTTAAACACCGAACTTTAACTAATTTAATTTAAACTAACGTTAAACAAATAGGAATACACAGACACTAGGTTACATAGCAACATAGCAACTGTGAAATTGCTTTGATATTTAACCTTGATTTTTACTTTCTTTGTGTAGATGTGATTTTGTCCGTTTGCTGAAACTTTCGTAGGCGTGTTGGTTTCAAGCCTGCAACCTAGCAGTTAAAATTTGAATATTTAAATTGCCAAATTACTACTGATGACACTAAATTAGCATATATTGAAGCTTTAAAGCGTTATATTTGTCCTCATTGTTAGTAGGATTTTTATGTTAGGTACAAATAAAAGGGCACGTTTTCTTTTGACACTTCTGTTTATGAAACCAGGTTTTTTTATTATATTTCACTAAGTTACGATTAAGTGGACGGTTGGAAACTAGAATATCTAGTTATTTAACTTGTAAAATTCAATAAACATACGATAAACATTTGCACATCGGTTCTGTGTGCCGCTTATAGTGTCAAAGATGAATACGAAGTATATCCGTGGACTATTTGCCATGTGGATGCATTTGGTGAATTGTTTAGTTTAACTTAATTATCATATTTTCTCGTAATGTATTTTAAAAAGGTTTTTCAAGTTCAGATCAGTCACTAGTTATAGGTGCTATATTAAGTAATATATCACTACATATTTTGTTCCACAATGCTGGTAGATACATCTATAGCCTGGCCTCTAAATGCAAACTATTGCTCCAGGACTGGTCTTCTTCAACACCTGAACTAAAGGTAGGGAGTGAAGTAGTTGAGCACGTCGACCACTTCACTTATCTTGGAAGTCTGATTAGCCCTAATGGGCTGGTCTCTGACGAAATCTCAGTATGAATTCAAAAAGCTCGTTTGGCTTTTGCCAACTTACGTCACCTATAGCGCAGACGAGATATTCGTCTCTTAACGAAGAGAAGAGTGTACTGTTCAACAGTTCGCTGTCTCACTGTATAGGTGTGAGACGTGGCCATTAAGGGTAGATGACACTCGACGGTTATTAGTTTTTGACCATCGATGTCTTCGAAACATCACTCGCGTTAGCTGGGATCACAGAGTAAGTAATAGTGAGGTTAGACGACGAGTATTAGACAAATGTGGTAAATCAGTCGATGAGGTTGTGAATCTTCATCGACTGAGGTGGTTGGGACATGTGTTGCGTATGCCCAACCACCTGTCTGCCTCGTCGCGCAATGTTGGCTGATATAGGAATAGGATGGAAGAGAATTAGAGGCGGCCAAACTAAAACATGGCATCAGTCCATGAAGTCACTGACTGCCGGTTTAAGTCGTGTCGGTAGCTGCAGACTACCTGGAAGGGGTCCTCGCAATTACCGTAACCAGTGGCTAGAAACACTGAGTGACATGGCCCAGAATCAGTCACAATGGCGCAGATGTATTCACTCATTGTCCTCCCTTAAATCATGAGCTTTAAATTATTCCATAGGTTTCTTTCTACGTTTCCTGAATCATATTCTATATGTTCACACTCCTTGTTACTATTATTATTTTATTTTATTGAAGTAACTTCTACTAATGGTGATGGTGTTAATCTTGTGGTGCCATGGTGGTATGCCAACTTGAACCGATGCGCACATGTGCCAGGTCCTACGTTAATAATACACACACACACACACTCTATAGCCTGATGATGCCTACTACCTGAGTTTATTGTTTTAACTCAACAATAATTTACTGCTGGTCTCAGCATTTCATTTATTTTTTTATTTATAGTCGTTGATTGTCCTTGCTTTTCTATTGAGGAATGGTTCCGATTATGTTGTCCAAGGTGCTCGTGATCATATATACGATATTCGTACGCTTGAGTCTTTCCGGTACTTCGATGAGAATGGGAAGGATCAAGGAATGAATGGTAAGTGATTATTCAACACTGGGAAATACGGTAGTATAATATCAGGGAGCTCACTGAAAGGAATCTGATAACTTGTTAAGCATGATCAATCTATTCACTTTTCTACTGTATTTATTTGTTAGAAGATTCTTGCTTTGATGTTCTAGTTTTACTGTACTCTTTCACTTTGGACAATACAAAATCCGTTGGTAGTTGGTTAATTATAAATATTTGCGTCTCAACGTAGAGCATTTCACAAATTGTTGGAAATGCTTATCTTCGGTTGATTCATCGTTTATTCCATATTTTTCACGTTAAGTTTACAAAGCATCTTTGCTTTTTTTATTAACAATCGTAAAGTCATTATATATAAGTATTGATGGATGTAGACTGTTTACTAAGCTGAGAAAACGGGCAAACATATGGTTCAAGCTATCTAGTAGCAAAAGGATGGGCTTCATATAATGGTAACCTTTATGTATATACAAGCTTTTCATAGGAATGAACGAAACAAAGCAGTCAATTGTGTTAGAAAAGCAAATATGCTTTGTGCTAATAATGTTTAATTATGCTGTGCATTTTAAGAATGCTATTTATGCTGTTAGTTACAGAAATTGTTTCCTTATACAAAACATTTCTGTAATTAGTTCGCATCAAAGTTCAAGAAGTGATTGACCTCTTACAAGATCCAGAAAAGCTACAACAAGAGCGTCAAAAGGCCAAAACTAGTCGCCACTGTTATACAGGTTACGGAAATACTAGTAATTCAGATTGGGGTTATTCTTCTTATAGAAACAGCGGGGATTACTATCAAAGATCGTAAGTTATCGTTATATCAAATATTCTTTATATATTGAAGCTATATCTTCAAATTTCTGAATGCCTAGTTATTGATTTGTATGCTTAAATATAAATTATTTGTACCTTAGAAAAGCTCATTTTAATGTAAGGGAAAATCTTGGAGGTTTCTTACTATCGATTTTGTAAATCGGTATCAGACTTTATGCACCATAACGTGCAGTGTCAGTGATTGGGTATGGCTCAAGTATTTGGAATTAAGGCTTTATATGAGGTAGCTTGTTAGAAACTTTTCTCAAAGAACTGAATCTATTTTTGTAGTACGGATTAATTTCCAAGATATTTTTCTTTCTTAAAATAGTTATCCTCGTTAACCGAAACAACACATCACGCACGGTAATGTGTATCGCTTTCATTTGTGCGTATTTTCTCTCAATTTATAGTGAGTATATAATGCACTATGCCATGAGCAAATAGAACGGGTCCCTTTAAAGTGTTTAAAAAAATTATTGGCAAAAGTTTGCCTACAACCCCCATATTTTCGTGGCTTTATTTAAATATAAAATGTATTGTTATTAATCAATTTGTCACCGAGTGTTTACGCAGTAATTTAAATCTATGGATTGTTTTCGTGTTACGTCTGACACATATATAAAAAATCTTCAAACAGATATGTGAAGGCCATAAACTTTGTAACTATTTTAATGCCAGACTTGCAAAAAACTGATTGCAATGTATTTAGAACAGATTCTCATCGCCTCTGTATTTCTGTCAATAAACCGATGGCAGTTAGGGAGTGCTTGATGAACCCACTCTTTAAAGACATCTTGAATATTCACTAAATCGTTTACTCATAGCTGCTATCATCATTACTGTCAAACCTCTAAAATTATGTAATTTTTGAGGTTTTATGAAGGTTCACAAATATACACCACTAATGAATACATTATAATTTGAAGCATTTTGAATAATTCCTCAGTGTTTTTGGGATTCGAAAGCTCTTTAAAACCTACCATTTGTGCTTTTATTGCATTTTATGTTTTATAAACTTATTAATTATCCTGAACACTATGCGTATTATTTCTAGTTGAATGTTACTAATTACTTATTATTTTCTTTTTCTCCAATTCTCTCACACTTTCGTTTACGAAATTTTGCTATACAATCTGGTCCTTGGACGATTGTTTTCACGTTTTGTGTGCTCATATGTTTCTGCTTTTATTTTTTTATTTCTGCCCCCTACATTTCATTGCGACTTTGTGCTTGGCTTCTTTTGTTCGATTTTCGTACATTGTGTGCCTCTATATATATATATATATATATGCTTTTCACAAATTATTTTATTTTAAGTAATTCACTTGATGGCTGTGATAAAGAAACATATGCATCGAAAAACATAATGTCCCAATCTCATGCAAAAACGAAACAACAATTATCTGAGCATGCATCCAATTTACCTCCACCTAGGTTGGGTAGTTTTGATGATTGGCATGTGGGTAAAGAACGTGGTGTGATGGACGATGTTTTAGAACAGTTCAAAGAAGCTTGGGATTTGGCCAAAGAATCAACCAAGGACTTAATATTCTCCAAAAAGCCACAAGATACTAGCTCAAAGTAGGTAGTTTATATTCTCCAGATGAAACAAATAAATACTTTTATGTCTGCAGAAAAAAAAACTGGTTGAACTTTTATACCAGTGTTTTGGTCGTAAATTATCTATATTATGTAATAAGTTCTCTGTAATCTGTCGTTCGTAATCACCATTATAGTCCACTACCTTTGAAGTATGTGTTATTGAACAAACTAACTAATAGATCTATTAATCAGAACTACAACTTCACTTGGTTTAATCGTGGTATAAATAATGAATAGTCCATAAGCTGTTCAGTTAGTTATTTAACAAGTTCGAATTGCTGGTGGAAAACCTATGTTACTATTCCTTGTAATCAAAAAGCATACGTGGTATTTTTTAATTCATTAAAGAGTAAATTCTGTTTCTTGATAGTTTTTTTCACAATTAGTGAGTTATATTATTTTAATATTTATTTGGATGTGCATGTGTTGATTGCTTTCACTCATCCTCTCTCCTTCCTTCTGTGTGCCTCTCACATAAGCACATTATTTTGATCATTTGATTGATATTAAAAATAACTATAGAATGCAATGATTTTAAGACACTTACTTAGTACTGTGTTCATTGAATTGCTTTGATCTTTGTATTTATATGCTTCTCGCCTTCTCTATGTATTTACCACATTCTGATGATATTACTTTAAATCAAGCAGTTTATTTACAAACAATGAAATGATGGTTATGAAACCAAAACTTTTTACTTCAACAATTGCATACAGCTTAGCTATTGCTCATATTTAGCTTGCCATTGTGTATGTGTATGTATATATATGCTGCCTACTAGGTAAGTTATCTTTTTTGCTTTGTCATGTGTATAACTGATAATAAGAACAAGTGTGGACATTCGTACTAAAGACATCTATCAGTTTTTACTGACGTAATTGTTTGTTGGTTATTGTTGTATAACAGATTTGTTATCTTAAATATAGGTAGCAGTTTATTGAATTGTCTATCAGTTTGGGCTGATGGTTTATCTTTTATCTACCAGTATTCACGTTTTTTCATAGCTTATTACAACTTTCTAAATATTGTTTAATTAAAAGAGTAGTTTGCATCAGATAATATACACCATTATCACATATGTGTGGAGTTGTTGGAAGTAGTCGGCAGAAAATTTTAGATCGAAGCCTAATGCCAGATGACACTTGTCAGCATTGTGCTCGACGAGATTGATTCATGATATTTGTACCTACTCAATGGTTAATCAACTTAAATATCTTAGTCTTACAGGAAGTCAGTCGCGGTCAGTTGAATTCAATAATAGCGTCTCAAACCGTGGCGCGAGTTCAAATCCCGCAAGGAGCATTAATCTCCTAGAGATTTCAGGCATAGTTTACTGACGAGTGGCAGCTGGCACGAAACTTAGGTCAAGTAGGGTTACCTCCACCCATCTAATATCTGCATCTAACATACATGCTAAGTTGAGTCACCTAGACTAGTGACCGCACTGAAACTTGTTAAATGCTATTCAATCAACACTATGGGCTAAGCAGACATTACATTTGCCAGAGAAATCAACCACTGAACACAAGTATGTGAAGTAAATAGATTCTTCTCATCACTTTGTTCTTCATCATTTTTCTCATGTGTTATTCACACATCATTAATGCATTTGTTATACAGCTTTGAAAATTACTACTTCAGATACCCTCAATCACTTAATTACATGTAAGCTGACACCTCTGTAGGAAATTAAAGTATCTAAGCTGTTTGGTGTGTACTATTTAAAGTACTGATATCTATGTTTCCGGATAAAAAGGTATGGAATAATTTTAACAATCCATTAAACACTAAGGGATTCGTAAGGGCTTATTTAGTAAGTTAACTTCATACTACTGACAGTGTTTGTTACAATCGTAAGTTATTTGACAATAATTAAGTATTGATCAATTATTTCTCAGAATCACATAATATGGTGATCTGATTAGTATAACTTATGCCTAACGTCATATCTACTTTGTCATACGCTTACTGTCCTTATTATTTTTCAAGTTGATTATTAATTTGTTATTGGAAAGAATTATTTCCTAACCTCGACTTGCTTGGATTTTATTTCATTGTTTGTCTGCATTACAAAGACACAAATTACGAAGGCCTTTATTCTTCATATGCAACAATCTTACTATTGTTCTAAACGTTTTTTCCTTTAGGCGATATATGCTTGATCCTATGTTTAGTGCTTATTACGTAGGTTCAATACATTTTGATATTCATTTAGACAAATAACTACAATAATTGAGTTCATTTTACCATTCAACTTTGGTGTTGTTGAGAATTTTGCTGTACTGAGGCAGTTACCACGAACTGTGTTGGATTATGCTTGCGAATCAAATGAAACTTATAAATAAGTGTTATGGAGGAAGAGTTCGGTTAACTCAATGGTACGACGTAGCTCAGTGTTGTTTGCTTGTGAGACTTGATTGTTGACTCAAGTACGTCGGATGAACTTATATGAAAACAAGGTTATTAGTCAAGGTTTCTGTCTAGTAAAATGACATGCTTAAAGATACATTATTAATGTGATTAGATGTCATAAACAACTAAAAGGTACTAACTTTGTAGCTTACTTGTGCTTCAATTAATCAAGACCTGACTATTACGCTTAATCTTTTCTCATTCACTAAAATTTCATGACTCTTTCTATTTATGATAGTATTTTGTGCTTGTTAGATACTAATTGTAATTTTCTAAATTATCCTTTGATATGTATATTGGTTAACTTGATGTAATAAACGTTTTGCTACTTGTATGCACCTAACACTTAGTTTATTCATTTGGTTGGCTTAGAAATTGTATGTATATATGACTGCTCAGAAAATTTATTAGTTTCTCGCTTCGTAATTTTTGTTATTTATTAGTTAGGTTGGTCGCTATCCCATAGATAAGAAGATCATAAACAATGTAGCTATTAAGTAGTGTTATATTAATAAGACATGTTTACTCACTGTTAGTGAAGAGATTTCTGACAAAAGATGACACAATAAAATGAAATTCATTATGTATATGTACTCTTCATCGGTCAAGAACACTACCCCGCTGTTAGTGGGATATAGACCGGATTAAAGCATGCTCAGTGCATGATCGTGATGGCGCACGCTGATTGGCTACTTCTAAACCAATCAGCTCCAGTGGATTGTTGCAGAAGATTCTGGAAGCTTCTTATGTAAATACTATAAATACATTAACGTTTGTCTAACTAACGATTCCTACTTCTGTCTACCCTTGTTATTTGGAATATAATTTGTTCCTGTTCAAACGTGTTCTGATTTGGGATCTTGTCAAGTGTTCGGTGTCTAAGAATACTAAGCAATAGAAGTATTTGGGTCGTTATATTTAGAAACTTAACAAGTGGCGACGGAGAAAAAGGAAAATACATTTAAAATGCCGATATCAGATGACCAGCTCAATCGAATACTGCAACAACAGCAAGCACAACTTGATGCACAAATGCGGTTGTTAGAAACTCTTACGCAACAGCTGAACATCCATTGTTCAAATTCACATGCTTTTTCAAGTACTTCTTGTGATGCAGTTGCCAGCAGCATACCAGAATTCTATTATGACCCCGATAGTGGAAATACCTTCCTCATGTGGTTCAAACGTTGGGAAGACACATTCAGAATAGAATTCTGTAAACAAGATGATGCATGGAAAACTCGATTGCTGATGCGTAAGCTGAGAAGTAATGAACATGCACGCTATGCTGATCATATATTACCAAAGTTACCTCGAGAGCTCAGCTTCGATGAAACGGTAGCTCAATTATCAGAGATATTCGGCGAATCATCTTCATTGTTTAGTATTCGTTATCAGTGTCTTAATTTGGTGAAACGCGAAACTGATGAATATGGTGCTCTAGCAGACATCGTCAACAGAGAGTGTGAACGGTTCAAGTTACGCTCGTTGACAGAAGACCAATTTAAATGCCTTATATTCATCAAAGCTCTTCAATCACCTCAAGATGCTGAGATTAGAACTAGACTCTTAACTCGACTGGATCAAGATCCAAACATCACACTCAGAACATTGACAGATGAGTGTAAGCGGCTACAAAACATCAGACTCGACAATCAGTTAATTGAACAGGTAAATCCTAATTTAACCTGCAGTAGTGTCAACGCTATTACTAGGTTAAAAGCTCAAAAACCGAGAACAAGTGGTAACAAACCAACGACTGCATGTTGGTTATGTGGTGATTGGCACTTTGTACGATTCTGCCCATTTAAGAAGCATAAATGTCAGATGTGCAATAAACGTGGACATAAAGAAGATCATTGCCCACCGAATCGTACGTCCCAGCCCAAGAAGAAACATAGACGTCCTCGACACATGGTGAAGTCAGCCGAATCTCAATCACTTTCTCTGGTAGCAGCCTTTCAAACAGACTATGACATTCAGAGAAAGTATGTTACTATCCAGATTAACGGCATACCAGCTCGTCTTCAAATCGACACAGCATCCGATATCACCCTAGTGTCTAGAGAAACATATAAGCTGCTTGGGAAACCGCCAATAAAGCCATCTAAGAAAATTGCTAAAAACGCGTCAGGAGGAGTTCTGCAACTGGTTGGCGAATTACAGTGTGAATTTTCCTTCAACGGAAATAGCTGTAAAGGAATATGCTATCTTACAGAACGACCATACCTTGATCTCCTTGGTCTTGATATGCTAGAAAAACTTGGAATAATGGATGTACCCATCAACAGTGTTTGCAGCGTGTCGTGTCCAGCATTAGACACCCCTATACGTGCAAAACAGACAGGTGAAAAGTTACTGGAAAAGCTGAAGAGACAATTCGCTCCTGTTTTTCAAAATACCCTTGGTCACTGCACCAAAATGAAAGTTCATCTACCCGTGAAACCAGATGCTAAACCCATTTTTCGTCCGAGACGTCCTGTACCATACGCTGCTCTTGAATTAGTTGATCAGGAACTTAATCGTTTGCAGCAAGCTGGAGTAATCCAACCGGTCAATTACTCTGCATGGGCAGCGCCGATCGTAGTGATTAGAAAGTCCAATGGAACACTACGCATATGTGCTGATTTCTCAACCGGTTTAAATGATGCATTGGACGTATATCAATACCCGTTACCAGTTCCTGAAGACTTGTTTGCTAAGCTAAATGGTGGTACATGTTTCGCGAAAATAGACTTCTCCGATGCCTATCTGCAAGTAGAAGTAGATGATGATAGTAGAGAGCTTCTGACTATCAACACTCATCGAGGGTTATTTCAATACACTCGCCTACCATTTGGCATCAAGACAGCACCTGCTATCTTTCAGCAAATAATGGATACGATGCTAACAGGTATACCTGGTACAGCAGCTTATCTAGATGATATCATAGTTATGGGTTCCACTCACAGTGAACTTTCTGATCGACTACATCAAGTTCTTAACCGAGTGTTGGAGTACGGTTTTCACCTACGTGAAGAAAAGTGTATCTTCTTCATGCATTCGATCAAATACCTTGGTTTCATCCTAGATAAGAACGGTCGCCGACCAGACCCTGCCAATATAGAAGCCATTCAGAAAATGCCTGTACCAACTGACGTTCCTTCATTAAGATCCTTCTTGGGATTAGTTAGTCATTACAGCACATTTTTGCCTGAAATGCATCGAGTGAGAGGTCCTCTTAATGAATTACTTACAAAAGATAAACCTTGGCAGTGGTCAGGAGAATGTCAAGCATCGTTCGACAAAGTCAAGTCAATGCTCAGCTCGAAGCTTCTGTTAACACACTTCGATCCCAGCTTGGAAATTGTTGTTGCATCTGATGCCTCTAGTCATGGAGTCGGAGCAGTGATATCCCACGTGTTTCCAGACAAATCAGAAAAGACAATTGCTCATGCTGCTAGATCACTCACCCCAGCCGAGCGAAACTACAGTCAAATTGAAAAGGAAGCTCTTGCAATCGTTTTCGCTGTTAAAAGATTTCATAAAATGCTGTATGGCCGTAAGTTTACTCTTCTGACAGATCACAAACCATTGATTGCAATCTTCAGTTCTAAAAAAGGAATCCCTGTTTATACGGCTAATAGACTACAGCGCTGGGCAACAATGCTTCTGAGCTATGACTTCAACATCAAGTATCAGTCAACAAATACTATTGGTCAGGCCGATGCCCTCTCACGACTAGTTGGAGTTCAACACCCTGGACCGGAGGACATGATCATTGCCTCCATATCAGTTGACCCAGAAATACGAAGTGTAGTAGCGGATGCCATTAGAAACACTCCAGTGTCGTCAGATGAAGTCAGAGAAGAGACTCTTCGAGACCCAGTTCTACAAGAAGTTAGAAAGTTCCATCTAGAAGGGTGGCCCTCGAAGACCAACTCTACGGAGCTTCAGCAGTTTTACCAGCGCAGGCTGTCTCTCTCAATCATTGACGACTGTCTTCTGTTCGCCGAACGCGTCATAATTCCGAAGAAGCTACAACCAGCAGTGCTCGAACAGCTGCACGCAGGACATCCCGGAATAAATCGCATGAAAGCGCTAGCACGACGTTATGTTTACTGGCCGCAATTAGACACTCAGCTTGAGCAGCTATCCCGTTCGTGTACTAAATGTGCATTAGCAACAAAAGCACCGAGGAAAGCAGAGTTGCAATCATGGCCAATACCACACTCACCGTGGCAGCGTATACATTTGGACTTTGCTGGTCCACTTCATGGACAAACTTACCTTCTGGTAGTTGATGCTTACAGCAAGTGGCCAGAAATTTTCCTCATGGAGCATCCAACCGCAAGCTGCACAGTCAGAAAACTACGTCAATTATTCAGTCGTTTCGGGGTTCCAGAACAAATAGTCAGCGACAACGGAACACAGTTTACGTCTGCTATCTTCTCAGACTTTTGTCGCCAGAACGGAATCAATCACATCCGAACACCTCCATTCCACCCTCAATCAAATGGCAAAGTAGAGCGCTTTGTTGGTACATTTAAAGATGCTCTGAAAAAATCAAGAGGGGAGGGGGCAACCGAAGAGATCTTAGAGAGGTTCTTGCTTATCTACCGTTCCACACCGAACCCTCAGACAACTAACGGGGTCTCTCCAGCGGAAGCATTACTGAGCAGAAAAATACGGACACATTTCGATAGCATCCGTCCGACGCCAGCTCTTGAGCCTAAACGAAACGTAAATATGGAGAAACAGTTCAATCGTCGGCATGGGGCGCAAAGACGATTGTTCACTGTGGGTCAAAGGGTACTTGCTATGGACTATCGAGGCAAACATCCTACCTGGACGGCTGGTCGGATCGTGCAAAAGAAAGGAAATGTGGTGTACGAGGTGTCTGTTGGCTCAGAAGCCTGGGTGCGTCATGCGAACCAACTGAAACCAACCTGCATCGCCAACAACGAGACGCGGTATAGACTACCACTCGATGTTCTGCTAGACACCTTTGAGATCAACATACCTGAAACAGATAGGACAGTCGCTGTGCAAACGAAGGATGGTACCACTTCCTTATTACCTAGAAGGTGGACAAATCGTAAGCACAAACCAGTACAACGGCTGCAGGTGAATCCTAACACCAGATCCTACGAATCTGCTCAAGGGGGAGGTGTTAGTGGGATATAGACCGGATTAAAGCATGCTCAGTGCATGATCGTGATGGCGCACGCTGATTGGCTACTTCTAAACCAATCAGCTCCAGTGGATTGTTGCAGAAGATTCTGGAAGCTTCTTATGTAAATACTATAAATACATTAACGTTTGTCTAACTAACGATTCCTACTTCTGTCTACCCTTGTTATTTGGAATATAATTTGTTCCTGTTCAAACGTGTTCTGATTTGGGATCTTGTCAAGTGTTCGGTGTCTAAGAATACTAAGCAATAGAAGTATTTGGGTCGTTATATAGCTAGAAACATAACACCCGCCTATTTAATTTATGCATTAATGCATTGATTAACCATCGTACAAAATTATAGTGATTTGTTTTGTCTGTAACTGGTCAGTGTCTTTCTTCACTTAATTGACATAATATTTAATTGTTTACACCCTGTGATATAAGGTTTATATTTCCGACGTGTGTTCTTGTGTCTTTGAATGCGTGTAAACACTTAACGAAGTGTAAATACCTTTTGGTTCATGTTATATCTTTCTTTGTAACACTCATACATAACACCTGCATGATATTTAATGAATCGCTTGTTTATTGAGTAACAACTCAATAGAATTGCTTCGTAAGAAACTTCTTTCTTATTTGTTTATTGTTATTTTATCTAAACATCAGCTTTATGTGTTTCATATATGTATGTATACATTTTTTCTGTCTTTCTAAGTGAGTCTAATCCACGTATGGTTTCTGAAGAGGTGTATGAATTTCCATCGAATGCTGTTGAATCCAGTGGAACATATGAAACAAGAATGCAATCATCTTACAGTGGCGAATATTCTGTACAGAATAAATTTTCGACGATAAGTATTTCAAAATCTGTTAAATTTAATCATCACAATAGCCACGTCAATAATAATAATAATAGTAATAATAATAATAGCATCCATGCATCTCACTCTAGTGGCAAGTCTGCGGATTCAGTTATTGTGACACCTAGAAATCAAGTATGTTACCTTACTTAAGTTTTTAATATCTGTGTACATAACTGTTTGTATGCGTATTATTATTCATTTATTAAAGCAACATTTTACTTACTTACTTACTGCCCGTTACTCCTCGCTGAGGAGCATAGGCCGCTCACCAGTGTTCTCCATTTAACTCTGTCCTGAGCAATCCTTTCCAGTTGTTTCCAGTTGCTGCTCATCCTTTTAATGTCTGCTTCCAATTCTCGACGCAGCGTGTTCTTTGGCCTTCCTCTTTTCCGTTTCCCAGCAGGATTCCATGTCAATGCTTGTCTTGTGATGCAGTCTGATGGTTTGCGTAGTGTATGTCCTATCCATTTCCACCGTCTTTTCCTAATTTCCTCTTCGGCTGGAAGTTGGTTTGTCCTCTCCCATAGTAAGTTGTTGCTGATGGTTTCCGGCCAACGGACATTCAGTATCTTGCGTAGGCAGTTGTTTATAAATACCTGTATCCGTCTGAGGATGTTTGCAGTAATTCTCCAGGTTTCAGCTCCATACAGCAGGACTGTCTTCACGTTCGAATTGAAGAGTCTGACTTTGAGGTTAGTTGATATTTGTTTTGAGTTCCAGATGTTTTTCAACTGCAGGAATGCTGCCCTTGCCTTGCCAACCATTGTCTTTACATCTGCATCAGACCCTCCTTTTTCATCGATGATGCTCCCCAGATATATGAAGGTATCCACCTCTTCCGGAGTTTCCCCATCAAGTTGAATTGGGTTGGTGCTCCCTGTGTTGTATTTGAGAATCTTGCTCTTACCCTTATGTATGTTCAACCCTACTGCTGCTGAAGTTGTTGCTACACTGATTGTCTTCGCTTGCATTTGTTGGTGTGTATGTGCTAAAAGAGCTAGATCATCTGCGAAGTCCAAATCATCGAGTTGCATCCTACTTGTCCATTGAATCCCGTACATTCCCTCAGATGTGGAGGTCTTCATGATCCAGTCGACCACTAGGAGGAAGAGAAAAGGTGACAGCAAGCAACCTTGTCTGACTCCGGTCCTCACTGAAAATGCAGTTGTCAGTTGTCCTCCATGCACAATTTTGCACTGTGTTCCGTCGTAAGAGTTCCGGATGATGTTGACGAGTTTCTCTGGTACACCGTAGTGTCGAAGAAGTTTCCATAGTGTTCTCCTATCTACACTATCAAACGCCTTCTCATAATCAATGAAGTTGATGTACAGTGGCGAGTTCCATTCAATTGATTGTTCAACGATGATCCGTAGTGTTGCGATTTGGTCCGTGCACGACCGATCCTTCCGAAAACCAGCTTGTTGATCTCGAAGTTGAGTCTCCACTGAATCTTTCATTCTGTTCAACAATACTCTGTTAAAGATTTTCCCTGGTATCGACAGTAGCGTGATCCCTCTGTAGTTGTCACATTTGCTCAAATCTCCTTTCTTTGGTATCTTGATATGATAACCTTCTTTCCAGTCTGCCGGCACTTGTTCTTCTTCCCAGATCTTTTTGAATAAAACGTGGAATATCTTTGCTGTTAGGTCGATATCTGACTTGAGTGCTTCAGCTGGTATATTGTCAGGTCCTGCTGCTTTCCCACTTTTGATTTGCCTGATGGCCATCTTGATTTCTTCCATCGTTGGTGGAGTGACATCTATCGGGAGATCTGTAGGTGCTGCTTCAATGTCCGGTGGGTTCGGTGGAGCTGGCCTATTTAGAAGTTCCTCAAAGTGTTCTACCCATCTATTCTTTTGTTCTTCAATCTCAGTGAGTGTCTTGCCTTCTTTGTTCTTGATCGGTCGCTCTGGTTTACCATGTTTATCTGCCAGTTTCTTCGTTGTGTCGTATAGCTGTTTCATATTTCCTTCTCTTGCAGCCTTCTCCGCTGTCGTTGCAAGGCTTTCGATGTATTTCCGTTTGTCAGCTCTAATGCTCTTCTTTACTTGCTTATTTGCTTCTGAGTATTCAGCTTGAGCCTTGATTTTTTCTGCTCTTGTTCGGCTGTTGTTGATTTCTATCTTCTTGTTCCTCCTTTGTTGAATTTTGCTCAATGTCTCAGTGGAGATCCATTCCTTATAATGGTGCTTCTTGCGGCCTAGAACCTCCTGACACGTTGACGTTAGTGCTTCTTTGATTTCTTTCCAGTTGTCCTCCATAGTGGTTTCTTCTTTTTACAGTAGATCTTGTAAGGCTTGGAACCTGTTGTTGAGAGATATTTTGAATTCATTGAGTTTGTCAGTGTCTCGGAGAAAGCCTGTATTGAACCGTTGTACTGCTGACACTCCAGTTGTCCACTGCTTCTTTAGCTTCAGTTTTATTTTAGAAACCACCAAGTGGTGGTCTGAAGCTATGTCAGCTCCTCTCCTGGTTCTTACATCTTCCATTGATCTTCTAAATTTTTTATTGATACATATATGATCGATTTGATTCTCAGTAGTATGATCCGGTGAGACCCATGTAGCCTTGTGTATGCGTTTGTGGGCGAATATTGTACCACCTATAACCAATTTGTTGAAGGCACATAGGTTTGCAAGTCTTTCACCATTGTCGTTTCTGTCTCCCAGTCCTTGTCGTCCCATGATTTCTTCATATCCAGTGTTGTCCATTCCGACTTTGGCGTTGAGGTCTCCCATCAGTATTGTCAGATCCTTTCCTCGACACTTTGCTATAATTGATTGCAGTCTATCGTAAAACTGATCTTTGTCTTCGTCGTTGCCGTCGTTGGTTGGTGCATAGCATTGGATAATATTCATTGTAATCCCTTTCTTCATTGTTTTGAAAGATGCTTTGATGATCCTGGGTCCATTTGGTTCCCATCCCACCAGTGCATTACGTGCCTCCTTGGACAGCATCAGAGCAACTCCTTGAGTGTGGGGAGCATTTTCCTCTTCGTGGCCGGAGTATAGTAGCGTCTCTCCCGAAGCTAATGTTTTCTGTCCAGCTTGAGTCCAATGAGTTTCGCTGATTCCGAGTATTGTCAAGTTGTATCTCTTCATTTCTGCAGCTATTTGATTTGTCTTCCCGCTCTCCCACATTGTTCGAACATTCCATGTACCTATAAAAATATTTGCTCTGGTTGTTAGAAGGGGGGCATCGGCCTCATGACTTCCGAAGAATTTCGGCTTTCATCATGAGGCGTCATATATCCTTCCACTCCCAGGGCAGAGTTTAAATGGTTTATCTTGTTTAATCTGGTTTGCGTTTTTTTAGCAAGTTTGGGTTTTTACGGGATGGGGGTGCTAGCCCCATGCCCAACCCTCCTCCTTTACCCGGGCTTGGGACCGGCAGTAACCCTAGGAGGGCTACAGGCGGAGTTAAAGCAACATTTTAGTGAAGAGAAAAAAAACGAAAAGATATTTTGATTAAGAAAACAATACAAACTCCGATCTTCTATCTCCCATGCTTCTACAATCTAGTTCCTTAGATAACACAACCAACAACAAACAGATAACCTAAGCAAACACGTATGATTTATGTTCTCTTTCAGCTCCACTCGTCATCGTCAATGGAATTTGATATTAGTGTATGGTTAATCCATAATACACGGTACTATAGTAACATATGGCATATCCTTCAATGAAGAGTTCGTTTCAAGCCCTAGCTTTCATCATATTTGTGTTTTTAATTCAATTATATCGGGCTATAACTACACGACCATGAACTAGTGTATGGTTAATCCATAATACACGGTACTATAGTAACATATGGCATATCCTTCAATGAAGAGTTCGTTTCAAGCCCTAGCTTTCATCATATTTGTGTTTTTAATTCAATTATATCGGGCTATACTACACTGACATGGACATTACGGACAATTGAAGACAACTCCAGACAAAAAAATGACCGAAATTGTTAAATAAAATACACCTATCGACTATTAAGAGCGTGGATAACCTTAGCCAGAAAGTGTTATTTGGATAGTGATTTGAGATAGTGGAAAGGAGAAATCCTTGACCTAGGTTACGTACCATTTAGCACTCGTCAATAAGACGTACATGCACTGTTATGAAAACAAAGATATAAGGCGGATTTGTTTTCAAGCCAATCAGTTCTATAGTTTGCGACTGTTAACTTAGAGCTATTTGTGCTGCAACTAACTTCCTTTAAGATTGAGATATTCATATTGATTGATCGTTGATTACTAACCAATCTGATATCTGTCTAATCCTCCATAGATCTATATAATTCAGTCACCACTAAAAAGAACTAGACGGACTTCACATTATCCACTATTCAGTGATCACTCAATGTATATATGTACATGATGTATATGTGCTGGTGTCAACATTTTATTATTTAAAGCACGTTGCTTGCATATCGAACAGTCTAGTTCTCTAATTGTTCGAAATAATGTGAAGTTTATGTTAATTAAAATAGTCTTAATATGGTGCTCACTTTTTTGTTTTGTGTTTAGACTACTGTTGTTTTTCAAAGTTGATAATTTTCCATGTTACCACTAGTTGACACATTTTATTTAACTGCTTTATATTATGAATAACCCTGTATTGATTATTCCTTTCATCCAGTGGTTAAGATTTTTAAACTATGTTGTTGCTTTCAAATTATGCACTACTTTAAATTTAGTCCATGTTTTCTTAATTGAGTTTTCTGCCTGTCTCTGAGCGCTTGTAAGTGTACTTATTTCTTTATAAGGCATACTTGTTATTTTCAACTGTAAATCTACGCGGTTTGCAGAATTTATGTACACACTTGTTTTTTTTTCTATGGTTTTCTTTATTCATCCTTCTGAAAACCTATCATGCTGCTAAAAAATTACCTGTATCACTGGTGAAAATAAACGACTTTTCGTTTTTTCGAAAAATTGGTTTTCATTTAAATAATCAGAAATCAATGTATTTTACATGTGATTTTTCACATGTAGTTTATGTACAAAAATATTTTTCAAAATAGAGATACTATTAATAGAATTAAAAGATACTAAATATCTTTCATTAGTAAATTTCCCATGGAACATTGTCTTCTCGTATTGTGAGAAGGCCAATTATTCATTTGATGAAAACAAAGAACATCATAAAATATTACATACATTACTTTTAATCATCAATTTACACATCCTTCGCGTTCTTTGATCCGTGTTGATTGTAGGTTTGGTTCCCTTGGTTGTCCTCAATATGATCATTGTACAATTGATAAAGTTAGGTATTTAATTTTAGGCTTTTAAAGTAAATCAGTCGAAGAGTGTGTGCATAAATTGATCTACTGGTTTAATTGTTCACCACTACATATCGTACCATACCATATCTGGAGCAGAAGAATAAAGTGGAATGTTTGATGAGTTTTTGTATTAGTCGTTGGGTAATACGGTTTAGAATCGATCGCATTTACGTAGGTGCATTCTATCTTTATCTCCCTCTAAATCTTAAGTCTTCATATTTCTTCATATAATTTTTTTCATCTCGTCTTCTCAATATTTAGTGATTATTATTATTATTATTATTATTATTATTACATTGTTTAAACTCCTTTGGTGTTTATCTCATCGTGCTGTGTGGCACGACAACATAAATTAATGGACATTTGTGCCGAGCTTACTGTTGATTATGATTGACTCACTAATATTTAGAATATAGATTACGAAAAGAATTATATATATTGACGAAATCACAGAATGTTACGACATTTGGCATTAAAATAAAACCAAGAATCAATAGATTTGCGAAAAGTAGAAAGTTTGTTAGTATTATACGTCTACACTGTTATCAGTCACTGGGGCACATGTGCATTTACTCTTTGTCTTCTTACATCTTGAGCTAAAATTAGTTTATACCTTTCCACTAACTAATTCTCCCTGAATAGTACTTTACGTGTCTACACTATTATGCCTACTACCATTAGTATAGCGACTACTACTAATTTAGTGTTCATTTTCCTGTGATAAAAAGATTTGAACCGATGTACATATATGTCTAGTTTTACGTTATACATGCCAGATTGATTGATGTCTTTGTTGTATAGTTGATATAATTATAGAAAATTGACAAAAGTGTTCTTAATAAGTCTTTTTATAACTACTTTATCCTAATAATAACTAAACATTTTAGCCACTTTCCTCTTCTGTCGTTCAGGCTACTGGCAAAAAAGACGACACAAAACCAAGACCACCGTCATGTGATTTGTTGGATTCATTTGGTGATAGCAATACAGCTAAATCAAATCAAACGGTTGATATTTTTGATACAATATACAGTTCAACAACACCGACACTTAGTGTACATTCTCCACGGTCTCAACAACAACAGCCAATCCAAACGTGTTCTGAAGTTAAATGGCCTGAAAATCCAATTACACCAAGGTTATCATTAAATACCAAACCAATTCAAAACCATGCTACTATCCCGTGTCAAAATCATGATGAGTAAGTGTGTAATCATGTTGTAATTACGTGGTAGGTATTGCCATATATTTTTTACTGTATCTCATTATCACTTAGTTATTTCTGTCATTATGTTCATTTTTTCTTTATAAACTTTCAGTTTATTGGACAGTGAATTTGGCGATTTCACTTCAGCATCTATTATACAGTCTCCTACTTTTTTTGTAACTACTGGCTCGGTTCTTCCATCATCACCGCTATTTGATAGTATCTCTTTCTCAAATACTTCAAATAATCAGTTTCATCCATCCAAGGAAAATGTAAGTGATTATAATTAAATATAATTGTTTTGTATGTACGTTAAGAGGATAGTAACAACAGCTTACTCTCCAATAATATCTCATTGATGTATTAGCATTTGTTTATTCAGTTGAAACGTGACTGATACCTTTTTGAGAAATAGGGATATTCTTTCTAAAGTGGGGTGATGGTCTAGTGGTTAAAACATTATTTTTAACTAGTGGGTCAAAGGTTCAAACCTTGGGATACTTCAGTTTTGGCAACCGGGTATTATCGTTAGCTATCTTTCAATTAACTTAATTTAAAGCGTAGTACGTAATTCTATATTTGGTCACATTCATACTGTCTATAAAATATAAGTTATATGGTTACGTAGTGAAACTATTCGTTAAGAAGATTGTTTTATAAATGTATTGTTTTCATTTGTTTTGTTTCTTCAAATCGTCGACATTTAGTACAAAAATATTGCACCAGTCATTTGTTCTAAGCCAATTTATGTCATTAGCATCTAGCTTTTAGAATTGTAATTCACTCTTCTGTATTCGTGCGTGCTTTTCAATATTATCCTACCATCAACAATATTTGTGGAATATGATAAGTAGTAATAAGTAATTATAAAGCATATCCAAATTACAATAGCAGATTTAATTGTTTTAAATTATTTTCGTAGTGTGTTATCATAGGTTTTCGCCTAGCGAAAATTTTAAGAGGAACAGTTTGCTGTCATATATCTAATATATATTCTATAGTAGTCACCATACTCAGTGACGTAATCATTGACATTAGTTATCATTAAACAGTTACCACGCTGTTTTTCAATGCTCTGCTTTTCGTTCAATTTCTTTATGTTTCGTTTTTGTTATAAAGCAAAAATTTAGTCTCATGTCAGAAGTTAATCAAAAGAGACTAAGAAGCATTCGTTTAGTTATGTAGAACAACTACTGTTGTCAATTTTGGTATCACGAATTAGTCTAAATTACATAACTCGACCACCTGGAAGCACTGGATAGCTGCTCCGTCCTACTATGGGACTCTTCATCAGTGCGCATCCACGACTCCATCAGAGATCGAACCCAGGACTTTTTGGCTCCGCAGCGAATGCTTTACCATTAGACCACTAAGTCGGCTCTTAACGGTTGATATTTCTAATTCAGTCAACTCGTGGTACGTTTGCGCGACCTCATCCTTGCCATCGGTGGGTAACTGCCTCACACCCGACACGGTTGAACTCCACTTGTCACATCTTCACACTAGAACTCCAGGAATTACCTCATGGAGTTAGTCAAAAATGAGTTGATACTAGTTGTACTTGGGTGTTGTGGAGATAGTTGACTACCGGTAGGAAATAATTAACCAACCAAAGGAATTTATAAGTCAGTATTAACAATGAAATGGTGGATTATATGACTAATCATATTAAGTAAAAATAGTAATTATATATTGGCATTAGGATTGCGGATGTATTCGTAAGACGAAGAATATTTTTCCCTACTTTAACATTTTTGGCTCTGTTAATTAGAAAATACTGAACACAATGAATTTTACCATTTTACCTGTATACTATCTATCTTTATCAGACTATACAACCCTTCGCAATAACAGTATTCATATATTTTTCTAACGATACCTGTTTGTTTCTCTCTATGTTAATCAAATCACAAATCATTGTTTGCAATCTATGGTTAAGGTTATCCACAGTGTTTTGAATGTCCTTTGTGTTATGCTTAGTAGTCAGTTATATGCAACGTAGAACCCTGCACATATGTGCCAGGTATGAACGTACCCAGTGTAGCTCAACCCTACATGTCAGATGGGGGGGGGGAAACATAAATATCTTGAAAGTTAGTGCTTGTACCAAAATCTTTAACGTAAAGTATGCCCTTGTACACAGCATTCATCTATTAAATGAAGAGAAAAGTGGCTGGAAGTGCTGGATACGAGACTACTCAATCGAGATCTATATTTTGTTACAATTTGTTTAATTTTAATTTATTTTCTTACATACTATTCATTAGTCTTTTCAAAACAAGCAAACTGAAGGATTCGAACGCTATCAACAGCAACCACAAGGAGTTCAATCCAATCCAACTTCACCATCCAAATCTAAACAATTAAGCATTGGTAGTACATGGAAAGAGTTGGGTTCACTAAGCATTGACTTAGATTCATTAGTCAAACCAGAAAAATACAATACACGACCACATGCCCCGAGTTTGCACCAATTGAAACAAAATCAACAACAACAACATGTTCAATAATTGTAGTCGAGACACATGTGTACCATTTTTCTATTTTGTAACAAAATGATAGTTGATATACTCATAATCAATAGAAAGTCTTAACTACATTTCTAAGCAAGACTGTTATTGTTTTCTAAATACTTACGTCTATGATGATTTCAACTACATTCATACATATCTTAGCACAATAACTTGATCTTCTTTTTCTTTTTTTCTAATTTTTATTTTGAAATTTAGATTTAAATTCTAAATAATATACTTCAGTTTCTAACTAATTAATTTTTCTAATCACTGAATTAGTTCAAAAGACTTTATTACTTCCTTTGTTGTGGTTCTGAAGATTGATATTTGTCTTTTTGTAAGTACAATTTATGAGTGGCGATCGTTCAAAGTACTTGTATGTAACGTTTGTCTGTTTCTATGTATAGGAATTTGTCTTTTTAAATTTATTTATGATTGTCTTTCAGGTAGTACTTTATTATCACAACTTATTACAATGAGAAAGTTTCATTTCATACAATGTGATTATTTGTAAACACCTAATTTTAATACATTTTATTTTTCACTGTTATCATTGCTTTGTAATTTAATTCAAGCTACTTCTGTGATGTTACAGTGACTTTAAACTTTTATTCCCTGTCACTATCTCGTTGAATACTACATCAACATCTTTATAGGAAGAAAGCTATTCAGTTTAATCATAGGATAATTATTAATTGAATAACACATTATGTGCCTTAATTGTTTTCTTCATTTTTTCTCCAACTTATTTCAAACGTATATGTTTATATATTCGGTTATGAATTGGTTTAATATGTAGCTATAATCTACTTGTTTTATGTATGAAAATGTCTGCTTGCTTTAGGTGATTACTTCACATATAGGCACACTAGTGGGTTATAAAAAAATTTTCAATTTTGTTCTTGTTTGTAAAATGAAGAGAATAAACGCTATTTGTCAATTATTACACATAAATTCATATACAAGTCTGATGTAGTATAATGTACTTACCCTGTATCAGAGAAATCCGAATGTTGTGTTAAAAATCAACAGGTGTTATGAGGCTATCATAATTTAGAAGAAATACTAAGCAAATTTACTAATAATTACTGTTTATATTTTAGAGCTTAAAGATTATTATTATTTTTGATAACGACTAGCACTGACGTAATAAGAATGTTCACCGCATATGTTCAAGTGTGTCAAATACTACACTATTTCGTTATGGTTATTCTAAAGTTACTTTCTCATTTAGAAATCCTTTCGTAGGCACAGAGCACACAATCAGTATAGTTCTGTTAAACGAAGATGATAATAAGACGTTAAATTTATTGTATCGCCTGACTTGACTTACGCTTAGATTACACGTAATTTGGTCACAAGGAAACTGACAGGAAGGCTGAAACCTTTACTTGGTGCTGATCTTGTAAAATATATCCTCGGTCTACAATTGTATGTGTATAAAAAGTAACAAAGAAATAATACAGTCTCCGAGTATAGAGTTTATTTCATTTTATAATATGGACTTTTAATTAAAGGAATGAATTTTAGATTACAAAAATGATGAATACAATGGTATTATCATTGTAATAAGCCATCAATCACTTAGATATCAGACAACAAGACTATTAATCAGGAGAAAACAATTATTTGTTAAACAATGCAAGATGCTTGTATGCAAAATATTAATATAATGGTAAACATGATATTATATGCCATTGGAGAATAAATCAATACCTGTGTCATTATCAGAATCCTAGTAAACTAATTTCGTCACGTTACTATGCAATAAAAAGAGCATTTCTCCAGTTTCAAGTTTTATACCAACTAACCTCAAAATTACCTATATATGCAAAAATTCTGGGTTTCCATAGTTATTATTCAAATAGCAAGAAATTGGTATATTACTTATCGAATTGATAGCTGTTCTTATTTCAAAAGTAAAACTATCACCTTTGAGAAAGGAGCAAGGTCACTAAACGACTTTTCTTCGCAAAGTAAACGAACAGGCAAGATGTTATTCAGTTCCAAAATAAGATAAACGTGAAGTAGTTACAGAAGAAATCCTTGCATAGTATATTAATTATAATTCAGCTGAAATAATGGTTAGAATCGTAAATTCAAGTTTGTACCATTTATTGAGTTTGGTGAAGGTGTTTTTATCGGCTGTACAGATAAGCTTTAAGTGCTATCAAAATGTAGATTAAACTTAGTAAGCTAATTGATTGTAAATTGTATTTTCCAGGAAGACAACAAAATATTGGTTAGAGAGAGAGTCAGCAAGAAACCCTACCTGACCTAGGTTTCAGGCTCTTCGACACCAACAAGTCATTCCTATAGTTCTTTTGGAAAGTAGTATTTTCTGTGGGGTTTGAACTCTATTTAATTTCTTAGTTTACGACATCATACTAATCTCGATCCTTGACTGAATCTACTGTAGGATTATAATAGATGATGGAAATCATTATTTGAATGCTAGTGTATCTGTATTCACGTTACTCAAACCAAGTTTACCTATTACGGTAGTATCACAGATACTCTCTAAAGGTTCATAAGATTTTTTTTCCCTACTGATCCAGTTAGTAAACAGTTCCAATTATAATGTGTTAGCTGTTAATATTTAAGTTTGGAGTTGTGAATTAAAGTTTAGCCTTAATAAATGACGTAAAACCAAAGTGTACTTTCATTCAAAATTTTTATAAAATTAAATAAAAGGTGGGTCTTTTGAGAGATGATTGACTGACTATTGTTGATGGTAATAAATAAAAATTGGAGTAACACAGTTTTCCATTTTAATCTTTAAGCATTATTTACAGAAATGTATCTATATTTGAGTTTCTTCACAAGGCCCAGTTTTAAGAATGGAGTATTCATGTTTCATTTCAGCACCAGGAAACGATGTTCTAACTAAATCATCTTTAAATTGAAGTGGTTTGAATCTGTTGTTTTTCTAATTGAAATCGACTGACCTCAGTTCCTTTCTACAAAAAACCAGCGACCATAAGACTGAAGTTTTCTCTTAGTATGTGCTCTACGGAGCCCGATTTTGGGTTCGACTCCATGGTGTGATCAAGATTAAGCAATGCTCAGGTCTATGCTAGGACGAAACAACCCTCCAGTGTTCACTGGTCTTGAATTATGCACAACTGCGGCCACTTTGTATTGAAAATAAAAAAAATTAAAGGCCAGTCTACACAAAACCACCTCAACCTAATTATGATAATCAGCTCAATAATGACCTGCTACAGAACTAACTTGAAGCTTCAAAGAGAAGTAATTACTAGTGTAGTTCAGAGGAGACCAGTGTGGAACAGTTATCATTAATATCACTGAATGTTCGTCGAGCAACACTATAAAACATGTTTGAATCTAGTCTATTATTTCATATGCTGGAGAATACCTCAGTCATTATTTTTTTTCAATATAAACAACGGTACCTGCAAAATGAAATGAATTCACTTTGTCCTACAGTGTTTATTGTGTAGGAAACTTGTAGGGACAAATGTTCACTACAACATTTGTTAATTTACTCTAAGTTGGGAGGGGTGAGGCGGAGTAGGTGAGATGGGTAGGTGTTATCATATATATTTTTACGTAATATTTAAGAAGGAAGAAAATAATACTGTTCTTAAACGCCCTTAAATAAGCAGTTTATGCTTCTTTTTACACATACCATTTAAATCGTGTGTCAACTAGCTTGAGATGCGTCTAGATTTGTACTTTACTTTAAAATGAGTTAAATGCAAGGGATATAAAATTTTTAAAGTGGGCAGTAATGATTCTTTACAACTGTTAGTATATATATATATATATATAGTTAATATTTAGTACGCATATTCTTAATTTACAAATGGAGTAGTGGCTCTGTGGTCCAAGCATTCCACTTTCAGCTACTGTATTTCTGGTTTGAACAGCTTGTTGTTAGCTTTGACACCGATAGTATGGCTTGAAGCTAAATACGCGTATCTATTCCTGATAAAACAATTAATTATGACAAAGACGAATAGTGTATAACAAGAAATCTCTTTAATTATAAACCATAAGCTTTAAACTCATGATAAAATAAAAAGGATTTACAAGCAGACCTCAAGGATATGTATTTAACCTTAAGTAATATTGTTGTCGGACCACCAAAGAAGGGTGAAAAACTTGCAGAACTCTGTTTTAGAGGACTAATTTATTTATTCTGGTCATGAATAATGTAAACATTACATTTCTATTATTGTTACGTTCCACTTACCCTATCCTCCCGTTTAGTATATTTTCTGTTATTATGTTGTCTCTTACTATGGACTGCAGTTAATTAGTTGTGTACAAGTTACCCCCCCCAATTCACTACCACAATCTCTTCTGTTTCGTATTAATGTGAAATCCCTAATTGGTTTGCTGTGTGATCTGATTCTGTGTATATATAAAGGCATGATTGAAATACAATACGATTGAATTAGATTGGATTGTGTCTGTTTGGCTCATAAATCGTTGTTTTCTCTGTTTCGGCTTTGAGGACTGGTAGTCGCGGGGTTGACGTGTACGTATACTGATTGGCAATTATCAAGGGCACTGTGTATTTGATATGCCGGGCACATAACGAAGATTGTCTATTTTCGAGAACTGTGCTTTTGAACATCATTCCAATTATGATAACTGTGGACAGTTCAAACATTTCATTTCTATGACTGTTATGTTCCCCTTGCCCGGTTCTCTCGTTTGTATATTTACTTTTGGCGCATTGTTTATTTACTATGAACTATACCTACTTAATTGTGTACAAGTTGTAACATTCACTGCCACTCTTCCCTTTGTTCTGTACAAATGTTAAATTCTTGATTGGTTCACAGTGTGGTCTGATTTTATGTATATATAAATGCATGATTAAAATATAATGCGACCTTGGTCTGGTTCTCTCCGGTCCTTAGTTCTCTGGTTCTTGGTTCTCGCTCTCTCAGTCTTCCTGTTCTCAATTCTGGTTGTCCTATTGTCGGCTTAAGGGGGGTGAATGGGCTTAGGTCAATCGCACATTCCTAACTAGGCACGCATCTCATTGGTGTTCGCATCCACCAACCAAATCATCTCCTCCTTCCTTTCTTTACGTCATAACAGTATTTTTCGCAATTCATAACAAATATTCAGCGGTCGTATGCTGTGCTTGTCTGTTTTTAATAGTTTCAGTCTATACCAAAATATCGTTACTTTTACAGATATAAGGTTGTTGATGATTTTATTTCGTTATACATAACTAATTAACATTAATAGTTATCCGTATTATCGAAAAGAAGAATCTGTAAATTAATAGATGAATGCTGACCATTGAGTGATTCATGCCAAGGATGTGTCTTGCGCCTGCTTATTATTTCACATAAATGTAAACTTTGCCTTGAAAACGTTCAGAAAGCATCAGGAGTCAATGTTTAGGTTATTTCAAGAATCATCTTCCTTTCGTATAAAGTTGTTAAATAATTCTATCGTCTTTCATTATTTAAGTTGTTATAATCTTACTTAAATGAATACTTCAGGATGTTCGTAGTTCACGGAAATGAAGTATTTTTTGTATTTTCGGATTCAATTATGTATATTCTCTTATAACAAAAAGCTTTTTATTCATTTATGAAAATCCATAGTACTACTTCAGAAACTCACCATATAAAGTATCTATATCATGTACGATATATGGGTTGAAACAAATTTTAAGCAGTCGACAATGTAATAAGAATCATTAAGAATATGTATTATGGTCATAAAATATTTATTTGGACAAAATTTGATTTTTACACTTACTGAGAAACGATATTGAAGGCCTGCTCAAACTACTGACCCATAATCTTTCTTAACGCGCATGTATTTTAAGGAGATTGTTTGTTTGTATTTCTTTTAATCAAATAAGTACATGCACGTCAATTGTTTTACTGATGAGCTTTTATAAAATTATTTCAACCTGAGACGAATGTAATTACGACGAAACTCGTTAAGTATCACCAAAGTATCTCGTCTATTTTCATCCTCCTCCACTAACCTTTAAAGGAAGGAGAGCTGTTTAAATTAAGTGTTTACAGTTACTGGAAACGATATCTTACGTACCAGCTAGGTTGTGAATAATTATCTATGAACATATATGACAGTTAATCATTATACAGATACTTTTTATACATAATTTTTTGAATGTCCACAAGTTAAATGCTTGTAAAAGGAGAATCCTGTTGTAATTTTACCTTTAGAAATTGTCACTATAATTACACATATAGTATGAATAAAATGATTATTATTATTATTATTATTATTATTAATGGAGTTTATTAGTTAGATTGACGGACTTTTGATATAGCAATGATAACAGTTATTGTTGCGACCATCTATCAACCTCTATTTTAATATAAGTTTTGTAATGTGGAAAATGCATGTAATTCACATCAAATTTTCTTGTATAATCCAAATGAATATTGTAATATTTACTCATTTAGTAATCTTCATTTGAAGCATACAATTTCTATTGAAAGACCTATCGTCTCTTATTGTACTTGGATTTTAGTTACCACAGTTGAAGTATCGTAGTCAATAAAATATCGCGTTAGATCTAGTTAATTATTAAATATACTATCAGTTCATACTTACACTTTAAGTCTAATCTATATTTATAGATTACACTATCTGGTTAATAAATAAACAAAATGTTCGACTAACTTGTTTGTAATAATTTACTCGATTGAAACATGAATTTTTGTGCAAAAATGACATCAACTGTTGAACCACTAGATAAAGCCATTGATTCTGAATCTTCTTAAATCCAATATCATGTTGTCTGTAACTACAATAATTTCACACAAAACAGTTGAACTCACATAAGTGAACTGAAAAGTTTAAACACTTAGCTGGAGTAGGACAGGTATTGAGTCCATTCTGGTTTACAGTAGGTTTTCAGATAATATCACTACGTGTCAAGAAGTATATTCAAATTGGCTTGATATTCACAAAAACTTAAAACCCGTTTGTGTGTCTTAAGAAAGCACTTTAGCCTATACTTAATTATACAACTTCACATATCAAGCATTAATACTATATGGACTGATCAAGTTTAATTTCCTAAAACTGTTAGTGAGTTAAATATTGTTGATTTATATTGATTAAAGAACTGACTAAACTCACTGTAACTTATCAAAGGCATATATAAATCTAACTGTTTACTGTGAGTATATATACATATATATAGTGCTATAAGTATTCACGTGTGCATATGCTTTTATCCTAAGCATCACTGTTTTCCCTTTCTGATTTATTTTTATGGATGTATTTCTACTTTGAGGTTATGGGTGGTATTTCGTTGAATATCAGTTTTTATCTTTACTTAAGTGGAAAAACTCGACGTGTTTATCAGTTCACTTGTTCTTGTTATATCGGCAGCACGAAGCATGTACTATCCAAAAGATTCTTCGAGTCAGTCAACAGCATATAGTCAATTCAAGTCTTGTGCCAATACACAAATCTATCTTTAAAATCATTCACATCGTTAGAAATTTATTCACGATCTGCAATCCCGGCCTGATCTTTGTGTTCAAAAGTAGCATTCCTAATCTATAATTTTATCATAGTCATAGTACTTCTCCTGCTTTTTATTGTTTCCTGTCCTTTAATTGTTTTACATATTACTATTACCACATAGTGTTTATTTTGTTATCCGTTAAGTTGGTAGTTTTCTGTAAGTTTAGTTGTTTATATTCATCATTTATTGAGATTGGTTGGATATCACTGAAAATTAAGAAGCGCTAGATACCTATTTTGTTCTAGTACGGGACTCAGCAGTGAGCACCTTCAAATTAGATAGGGAGTCGAGATGAAAGCCATTAGGTCTCAAGGCGAACATTTAGTCATCTCCATCACTCGGCCGATACACAAAACCACCTCAATTCAATTATCTTTAACATGTCTCCCGTCAGATTGTAAAGACTATTATTTTAAATCTTCATATCGGATACATGGGGACGTTTAAAGTGCTTTTACTATTTTTGCTATGTAATGTAATACTTCAATTAAATATGACCCCCCCGTTTTATTTGAAAAGTGAGTGACTTCTGATTACTTCGTCAAATGATATAATGTCTCTTTATTTTATTATTGACTATTATTTGTTAAATTTACTATGAATAAGATTTTATCGCGAAAACAAAGCAATTAAGTGTCCTTTATAATGTGCAGAAGTAGAAGTAAAATCGAGTATCTTATGAGAGTGGGAACAACGGGAATGAAATTTTTATTACCTTGTTAAGTTGCATTTCCACATTTCTTTGTGTGTTTTAGACGAACGATTACTATTATGAAAATTCAGACTAACTCTTAAATTTTCCCAGTTTATTCATACAAGTTAACTAGAGTTTAAATAGTGCAGAAAAATAGATCAGGTATTATTTGCAAAATAAAGATAACAGTCAATCTATTCATAAGAATGTCTGCAAGTCAAATATGATTTCATGAGAAACAGATTTATATGAAAAGATTTGATGAAGGAATGAATATTATGAAACTTCTAGTGTGAAAGTGCAGAACTAATTTGTATGTGTTCATGTGGTGCAATTACTTTGTACAGATGCAATGTGTGATTGTTCGGGAAAATGTTCGAAGTAGAGTTCTTTTCTCGTCTAAGCGCTGTTGGATTTACCATCAAGTGTTAGAAGTCTTAGCAACTTTTTTAGTTAGGAACGTCTTTTAAATTTGTTTAATATTTTTAATACCACAAATTGATTTGGCTTTGATGCTACCGAAAACCACGGAGCATTGAATAGTTGTTTCTTTTAAATATGGGACCCTTGATTTGGTCAAAGAATCAAAACCAGGGTCATCAGGTCTCACAGCTATCGTTTAACCATCCAAATCACTAGGCCATCAGCCAAAAAATCAAGGTGTGCACTACTGAGGAGTCACACACTAAGATGAAATGACTGTCTAGTGTCCCCTAGTTTTCAGTGGTACCAAACTAACACCATTCTAAGACTAACATAAATAACTAAACTTAACACCTATTCTTACGAAACCACCTCGTTCAATTTTTAATATCAGTTTAATGTTTGTTAAAAATAGCTTGTTCTGGCATTGTTGATTAAATTTGCAGATTTTCAAGTCCTACAGGATTATTAGATGAATGATATTTATACAGCTTAGATACTATTTGATACGATTTAAGACCAGACTAGAAAACTTTCCCTTCTTGAATACATCCAAATCGATACAACCTTATTTTTAGGAGTAAAATGATATTTTTTCTGTTGTAATATATTCCGAAGAGTTTGTAGTTTCATAGAGTGATTTTACTCTGGATGATTTGTGAACCTTTTTCATCGTGAAATTTCTCTAGTTACTGACTGGAACTTTATGACTAAGTTCGAAACACTTATTATAGTTTTAATGAAATTATAATTGAAAGCTATCAAAACAACACAAAGTTTACAGTAGAAACCCGAAGCATTAATTTTCATCCTTAATCTATTCATTACGTTTTATTTACTTTTGAATAACATGATTGAAAATTCACAACGAAATAATAAATTAAATACCTAGTGTTTGATAATTACAAGAAATTTGTGTAAATTAAAATACTGATTTTCTTCATTCAGAATGTCATAGTATACTTAAATATTAAGTGGCATAGTAAAAATGATTGAATTCGAGGTATCAAATCATGAACCGACTGTAATTAGACACCCAGTATAAGCCAAGAATCACTGGACAGATGTTTTGTTATAATGTAGATCTCACTAGGAGTAAGTATTTACGATCCAGCATGAAACCGAATTAAGGACTCTTAAACGTTGAATTAGGTAGTGCAATATCATGGGTTGACCAAGGCAAGTGTAAACAGAGTGATTGTTACTCAGTTTTCCAAGTATTAGACATTTGCCTAGAAGCACGTCTTGGATTTAACCTTAAATAGGCTCGTGGATATTTACTACAGAAATGTTTCATACTAAAATCATGTACGTTGTAGTGAAAAAAAACATAAAAACGGAAGAAGATTCTAGTTTGAAACTGATTATTTTGATACCACTAATCAAATTTATTTTTGTCTTTCTATCGCATAATCTATGTCACTGTCTTCCCGAGTTTATAGTCTGGACTGGCAAAGAACTGATCTCCTTTAAGCAAGTTACTCCAAACGCTGGCCTGGAACGCAATCAATGCACCAACAACTCACCACTAAAGACCAGCCTACACAAATTGGCTGCCTTAACCAAATCTCAAAATACCAGCCTTATCCTGACTCTGGACAGTCTCTATGGTTCGTCCTCCTCTCTCGCAGCTATTCCTGAGATTACAGCACCAGGGACAAAAGGCGCGCGGTTGTTTACATGAAATGTTCTGTAATACAAAATATGCCTCTAGTACTGCAGTACTGTAAACTGTGAAGCTAGCTACCGTTGGCTTCCTAATTAATTAATATCTTCGTATATCGTCAATTCCATAACAATAACTCTGCTAAAACTCTGTTACAACTATGCCATATCATTCTGATCATGCCTGTAAACTGGTATGCTCTCATGTACAAATTGTTACTTGAGAATAAACTATTATTATTATTATTATTATTATTAAAACTAAGTAGCTGTTTAATGATTATTAATTTTCATTGGTTGTTTTAGGTCTGTACACTGTACCTTACTGTTTGCATTTTGTAATATAGTTGTACTGAGTATTTTTGAAAGATTAGCTTTGATTGCAAGAATTAAGTATCGTGTTGTGTAAATAATTGTATTACTAAATGACAGACGTTGTTTTAATAAGTTGCACGAGATGTAGTTAATTAATTTTGTAATTAACAAAAATGTATAGAGGATATCACTATCATCATATATATAGAGGGAAAATGTGACACATTATCAAGCTTATTTGTGTATTTAGTGTGTGAAATATAGTAAATCTATATTATCAAACTGTAAACAAATGAAAGCAAATGGTGTAAGTGGTATGAGTTAGTTTAAGGTTACGTGATGAATGGTTGATAAGTAAAGAATATTGGGACATTTCTAGATTTAGTCGGGTGAAGTTCAATGACAGAATATAATAATTATCCATTAAAAAGTCTTATAATTAACATTTTCAAACAGTAATGTCCTGTACATATTAAAGTGATTTAATCTACTTTAATGACTAGTTACACTTAAATGTTTTGAAGTCTTCTAGTCGACTTATTGCAATGGAGAGGTCGTGCTAATTGTCTAGCAAAACTAAAAAATCAATGCATCGTTAAGGTTCCTACATTTATGTAAGATGAAATCGAATGAAAATTGCTATGTGTATTAAAATAGATCAATTATGAACGGAGAATATTTTTTTCGATAAATTCTCATCAATATCTACATATGTAATTTGGATGAGTTTGAATATTTTCGTTATTTTGGCATGGACTGAGGTTTATCAGTCTTTGTTACCATTTGTACATCCTGGGAGGGTTGCCACGATGCAGTGATAGTTCATTAGTATGGTTTGAGTTGGATTGTGGCTGGCAAGTGGAATCTAGGATGCTTGTTCCATCGCACCTGGGACTCGTCAGCTGCATGTACCTGCATCCCGACTCAAATCATCACTGTATCAAATAAACCATATAGTGCATAAAGTGACAAAGACTGATGAACGTCAGTGCATACCAAATCAACGGGAAGATTCAAACTAGTCCAAATTATATATACATACCTGATGCACATGCGTGATTGTCTGAAATCAGTAGCGTAGCGGTGAACTGCTTTGTGCTTTGTTTTACGACAAAATCAGGTGAAAGTGATGGGTGAGTATAATAAGTACTTTTTAGAATCGTACAAGTTGATAAAAAAAACAACAAGATCAGATAGAATAATGATTTTTAAACAAAATACAATATAAATTGTGTGCATAAACTATTCACTAAGTAGTAACTAATGTTACATTTGTCTAATCATTTTTTCCAGTCTACATTTTACTGAAGATCAGTAAAGTCTTGATTAATTTAGTGCTAACTTCTGTGAGGATAATGTTGGGTGATGCATATTAAATAAATACGGAGGGCGGGGCATCACAGTTTTAATGAATGACGGTACACTTTATTAACAAATGCCATCTATTATAAAATAAATTAACCACGTTTTATTGATGACTACCTCCAACTACCTTAATTACTACATTAAGTGCATCATTTCCGTGTTGCCTACCATGTCGTAAAATTCGAGAAATGGGCAATGTTAATGTTACATTTTCTTTTCTTCAGGTAAACATGATAGGTAGACAAACACTTCTAAAAGTGGAAAGTATTTTAAATATACCAAGCACTATTATTTTGAACAAATCAATTATTCTATGAACAGTCAATTTAATGTGACGAATTCATCTGAATTAAACCACTGTTGATAACCTGGAAGCACTGAACAGCTGTTTTGTCCTAGCATGGAAATGTACATCTGTGAGCGTTTACAACCTCATCGGGAATTTAACCTAAGACCCTTTGGCTTCGCGGGGAACGCTTTATCATTAGACCGCTGAGTCGGCTCCCAACAATTAATATTTCTAATTCAGTCAATCCCTGATACGTTTGCGTGACCTCATCCATTGCTATCCGTGGGTAACTGCTTCACATCTGACACCGTTAAACTCCAAATCGTAATGTCAAATTAACAGTCAGCAAATCTCCACATCATCCAATTACAATCGTTTTTAATCGATTTATATGTTATAGAACAGTGATAAAGTATTGTTATTAATGATTAGAAGAATAAAACTACACTATTGGTAGTTTATGCTACCTAGATTTAAACAACTTTGATTAATCAATATATTTAATAAAGAAAAACAAAAAAAAGTGTAATAAAATATTTGTTTATTCAAAGTGGACAAACGTATTATATGGTGTTGAGAAAGACTGGAACAGCACAGAACATATCAAAATTAATTAAATTAATTGATTTAATTTGTAAATATTCAATGTGTCACCTTGATGAATGTGAATTTGTGTACATAAACAAAACTAACAAAAAAACCTATATCAACTTAATCTGTAAATATAAAAGTGTTTGTCTTTCTTGTCCTTGTTAGACTTATATTCTGGTTTCGAAATATTATTATGAATTACTGAGGAGATTATCATGAAGTTAAAATGACCATTTACACCTTGTCATAATGTTACTTAGCTGGTGGTAGTCAGGAGGAAATTCAAAATTTGGATTTTGTTGCATTTAGCAGATATTAGAAGGGCGTACCTGAGATAATGAGGAAAGGGTGCTGCCTTTGAGAATTGCAACTTCATCTAGAGAATATAATCAACATTAAGAACTAGATAGACGTGATATGAATAAGTGATAACGCAATATATGCTTTATTATGATGTAAATTTAACTGAGAGAAAAATGTCTAAATTAGTTGATCACTGTGTAGTGACCCGTTTGATGTTTGCCAAGTCATATATAATACTGACAGAATTCTAATAACTACCCCTTAAACAACCTTCCAGCTCTACAAAGTATTGGTGATACTGAACCACTTAGACTATTGGCACATCACAACCAGAACAATAGAATTCGATCACCACAATAAAGGACTTGATGAGTATGAAACTGATCATTCCACTGTGCTCAACCAATGTATACATATCAGTCCTGCAGGGGTCTGTTGCACATCGGGTAGCTTAGTAGTAACGGTTGTAGACTGTTAGGCTGGGTAACTGAGGTCTGAATCTACTAGGGAACATGAGTTCCCTCAAAGTTTTCAGGTACACTTTACTTGTGGGTGCCAGATACACAAAACCTTGTATCAGGGTTTTATGCAGACTGCTTTCTACAACAAACTTAACGTGATATCGCACATTTTATAACAAAGGTTCAGAAGGTCAGTTGTACCTTAAATAATGAGCTGCATAATTAATAATGAATATCAGTTTAATGATGTAAATAAAAAGATCTCTTATAAATAACGTGTTGACTGTGGTCTGCTAAGAAACAAGATGTATGTAGATGATAGTTTATTTTACAAAAATAAACCAAAATAACTTTGTTTAAATTGAATTACAGAATATTTTAACAGACAATTATTTCATATATAGAAGTTCGTTGAATAACCACTGAGTAGCGAAGCTGAAAATTAACTTCCATATACACTTCATCATTCATACTATTGAAGCACTTCATTTGGTCATTCTCATTAAAGTCAATTCTTTTTGATTAGGATTCTAATGTTTCGATAATTTTGACATACTGATAGTCCATACAATGAATTAATTTTACATTATAACATTTTAACTGACTACAGAAAATGAATATTTTCATCATAATTAACAAATGATTTAATCAGATTAAACTTGAATTTAACATATGAGAATATTTTGAATATGATTTTGTTATACCAATATTTATTTTAATATCAGATATAACTAATAATTAAATAACTATTGAACATAAAACGAATTTTAAAATAAACGTTCATTTGAATGCAGTTAAACAAAAATTAAAGGAAAAAAATTGTTTTTTTTTTGTGATTATGAAAAGATGATGAACACGCTTCATTCAACTAATTCATTTTAGAATAAACCGTCTGCAATCATCGTATTCACTGGTCACTATTATTTTTATTATAAAAACAGTTATCTATTGTACTTAACAAATTGATTCATTTATTAATTGTTCATGAATTATAAGTAATTTCTTACGAAGTAGATTGTTATTTAAACATTTGCATGTCGTTTGACAATTGAATTGAAGCAAAATTTTATAGTTTGAATAATAAACACATCATTGAGAATGATCTTTTTTCCATAAAATATAAATATGAATCAATAAATTTTTGGCTGAAAAAAATACAAAAGTTGCTACTTCTAATAAATCAGTTGAAGGTGCTTTCATCTAGTTGTAGTACATTATCGAGTTATTTGTCGAAACCGTTAGAAACCAGTGAGTGATGGGATTTGCACTAAGTATATATAATTTTTTGAGTAGGTAGAGGTGTTGAAAGTTTTTACATTACTACCAGTCGTAATGAAACTTGTAACTGATGATACATGGAAAGGCTCGTTTCTTAAGGAATTAAAATTGGTATTTGTGTTAAAATATATTATTTTAAGCTTTAACTGACATGGTGGTTAAATCCTATTGTCGTTAGAAGCTAACCGTATTGCAAATACGACGTATTAAACTAGTTTCTTCGTTAATCTAATTGTTAGACTGATGAAGTAATTTATAGATAAATTATAGACTAATCAAAGTGTTAGTTTTACTACCTTATGTAGAGTAATTATTTACCATATGATGAATCAGTATAAATTAGATTTGGGTATTAGTAGGTTGACTGACTTGCACTAATTCTAAAATTTTGGTGACTCCCGATTATAATTTTTAGTCGAAATGACTAGTTAATCAACTAATGTGAATGATTGAATTGAAAATTTATGCATGCACCGTTGTAATAATAATGTAATGACGCTAAATAACCCTTGTCTGACGTAACATTATATAAATACTTTATATATAATATAAATAAATCATCGAAATCTTGAAGATATCTAGTTGTTAACTAGTGATTGATATCTTCTGGTTCCTTATCGCCTTTCGGAGTAGTCAGCTAAGCAAAATATTCGAAATTCGCATACTTGAAACTAATTATTTAGTAAGTGATACGTAGTCATTCGAGGCTTAATTTATGCTTTCGTAAGTTACGCCAGTATATCGTCGAAACATTTGAGATTGACTGAGAGGGTATAGTAATCACTACTAAAAATGTACAGTCAGGTAATCATGTAATAAAATTCCACAGAATTCAATGTCGTGCTACATACTTAGAAAAATCTCACTTCTATAATAGAATACACTACATTATTCATTCCGAATAAATATAAATAATTAAGAGTGGCTTCTGCTTACCCAAGTATTGTGGCCAGTAGATGAGTATAACAAATATTATCCTCCAGGAACATGTGTTCTTAATGTGGTGTTGCATTATCGATTTACACCAACTTTCAAACATAAAATGTCTGCAAACGGATTACGTGAACATTTCAGGGCTTAGTATCAACTATTTACATAAATTAACTTCGCATGGAAGTTATCATATATGTACTGCCGAGTGTACAGTCACATTTGGTGTGAAGAATACCGTACCATCTTTTCACATTTCAGCAAACATAGAAATACGTAAGGTACTAAATAAATATTTAGTTAACTGTTTATTATACAAAATTTATTTCAATTATTCATATGGATATCATAAACTTCAGACTTTCTGTTTAGTATTTGACCTGAAATTAAGTCATCCGATATTAGAAAATACACTGGATTTTGGACAAATCATAAAGATGTGAATTTTTATGTATCTTCTGAGAATTATGTTTGAAGAGATGTCAGTTTCAGTGAACACCTCAATCGTCAACCTTTCGCGTTATTGTTTGTGTAGTGGGTTGATATCTTGAGATTTTGTTTTAAGAATGATTGCAAATCTAAATACCACGAAAAAGGTGTTTGAATGATGGATGGGTTGTACATTTTTTTGGATGTGTATATAAAACGTCCGAGTAATCTACAATGGTAAATAATTTGTTTCCTAATAGATCGAAAGTCATTTACTAATTGTTTAACTTTTCTTAACTGAAAAACTATTCGTCTAATCACTGTTTTTCCAAAGGCTATTTGTAAACGCACAGATACTTCTTGTAAAATATAATCCATACAATAATTATTGAGTGATTAGGTTAATAAAAATATGAAAACTCACTTATAATTAGTTATACTTTTCATCTAAAAGACAAGTGATGAAACTAGAATTAAGATGTATATTTAAGTTGAATTGTGACTGGCAAGTGGAATTCAGGACGCGCGTTTCGTCCCATTCAGGACTCATCTGCTGAATGTACCTACATCCCAATGTTGATGTTTACACGCTATATCGAGGCAATTCGCTCAGGATGCACATATGGTAACAGAGACTGACCAGTTTCAGTCCATTACAAATCAACGGGAAAATACAAACTTATCCTAATTACATAGAATTAAGATGGTTCTATAACACTTGATTGATTTAGATATACAAATATGTGTATAATCGAAATCATTGGGTATAAAATGAATAAGAATGAAGCTACCACAATTCATATACATAATAAACGTAACTCAACTAATCATTCATAATTATTAAATACTTTAAATAGTAGAATTTTATCTTCATTAACTTATAAGGTGTGTCAGAAATTTATTTATTTTAATAAAATTAGAATAGGTTTCATAGTGTTTAAATCGACAATATATATATATATATATATATATATATATATATATATATATATCAAATAAATGAGGAGGTTATTCTAATTTTGTTTTTTTTTCTTTTTATTTACAATGTTTATTATTTCGTGACTTAAAAAACAAACAAACAAACAAACAACAAAATGATGAACATTTAAATATGTAATGATAAAAGTAACTAAACATTTATACTTATATACCATTACATGTACAACATACATTTATACAAAAAAAAAAGTAAAAAAGATGTGATAAGACACACCTGTTTATTTACTGTTAGATAAATAAATAATGTACATAAAGAGAAAAATAAATATAAAAAAAATCTTTTTCACATACTTCTACAATTTCTGTATTAATATATACAAAAAAAAAATCATTTACATTGTTTACATTATCAGAAAAACAAAATCAATAATTATATCAAATTTACTATTATTAATAGAAAGTATTGATTTGAGTAGGGGAGGGGGAGGAGTGATGATTTAATCTAAGGTGAATTTACTTAAATGTTTATTTAATTCTAATATAATCTAAAATTTTCAGATTAATATTTTGTGAATAAATGATATAATTTTCGAAGAAATTACTTTTTATTTTATTTATTATGAAATACTTTACAAATTGAATAAATAAACATATAAAAGCTATTAATGAATAATTTATGATATGTACTTGTAATTAGAATGAGTTTGTATTTTCCCGTTGATTTGTAATGGACTGAAACTGGTCAGTCTCTGTTTCCTATATGTGCATCCTGAGCGGATTGCCTTGATATAGCGTTATTACACAAGTTATATATTTAAGTTGGAATTTCAGTCCATTACAAATCAACGGGAAAAATATAAACTCATCCTAATTACATATATATGCCCGTTGCACAAGTGTGACTGTCTGGACACAGTAGCCTTGTGGTGAATGCGGTGGCGTTTGGCACGAAGCGGACTGAGTTCGAATCCCAGTGTAAACACCAACATTGGGATGGAGGTACATCCAGCCGATGAGTCCCAAATAGGATTCCGCTTGCCAGTCACAATCCAATCTAAATTATGATATGTACTGTTTGAATAAGATAGAAAAATTTGAACATATATTCAGTATTGTAATGCATCGACTATCAAAGATAAACAGAAAGTGACATTTCCTTGAACACTATATTATAAATAAAATAAATATACCCATTAAATCATGAAACAAATATATACAGCGAATAGATTTCATTTCAAAGAATTCATTATCAAGCTGTGCAATCGTATATATATATATATATATATATATATATATATATATATATATATAATTAGAGTCTTGCGCTAATATGCCTTCGATTAAGGACAGACTGGCACGAGAGACCAATTCGATGTGCATCTATTACTTTACTTGTTCATGTGGAGCTAGGTATGTGGGTCAATCATCGAGGCTGCTCCTTTACCGTGTTTGAGAGCATCTTCCGGAACAGCTAATTAATCAACAGTTCAGGTCAATGGAATTTTTTGTTCTACAACATATAGTAGATTCAGACCATTCAGCCTAAGATTCATCAGTTGACATAATCTACACAATTGAATCAAATGTGACAACGGTCCCACGTCTGAGTCTACTTTACACTGAAGTAGCGTTAACTATCTACAATTTGGAACATGAGTTTTGGTTACAAAATTAATGTATAAGATCACTTTCTTTATTATGGCCTTGGTTTAGAGTCTACTACCCCTACTATTACTATTTACGGTGATAATTATTATAATTTTCACCTTATTTAGGATTAATCACCTGTACAGACTTGAAACCGAGTGTTCATTTTTACACAATGATCACCAATGAGTCTGTATAATAGTATGAATGTAGGTATTAATATTCAATTGTACTCATCCCACAACTCTCAAATAGAGAAGAAACAGTATTAGGATGAACTTGTTTATTCCCTTTGAATTGTTATAGACTAAAGCTGGACAGTCTCTGTTGCTACATGTGTAGCCTGAGTGGATTGCCTCGATATATGGATTCCAAAGTATTAAATATACTAAAGTCAGTGATTAAATGAACATATAGACGAACTAATGACAACAGTCTTAAACATCAACGATATGAAGCATTATCATTATTTGAGTCACTTTTTTGAGAGAAATACATAAAAATATTCCGTTGAATTCGATGAAGAGGTGGGTGATGAATAAATGAATAGATCGAGAAATCTCTATACTAACCATAATTTTCATACTACTTTATGGCAAAATATCATGTTCATAGAGAAAATAAGTAAAAAAAAACAAACACTAAAATGACTGAACATTGATGAATGTGGTGAAGATTTCTATGTAACAAGCTATAAATTTAAGAGGTACAAAACTAAATTACTATGTTCTATAAATGGTGGAAATATTCGTTCCACTACGGCTAGTGCAATCGTTTTCACAGGTTGTTAAATCAAGTTGTAAAATTGCGAAATGCATTATTTTGAAATAACAGAGCAATTCATTATTTTTGTGTTAATGTGGTACGGAAACTTGGATCTATGCTCATATGTGCCAAGTTCTACATTGTTTATGATTGAATGACTCAGTCTCGAAGTCTGTCAAATTAAACTTGCAATAATATTATAATAGTTTTATTTAAAATACAATTTATGTGAATGTTGAGTATTCATTCTTTTACATAAACTGTTCATCACTTTAGATATATCTTTAGTTAAGAAGAATAATGAATATTCAACGAACGAATGTTTCACTTCGTCAAAAACTTTGTATTACATCTTATGTACTTCTTTAGTAACGTCAAACAGATCAATATACTGAAGTATCAAATAATGGTTTTAGTTGAATGAAATTTTACGAATTATGCATCTCATGAAAGTTAGCAATTCACCTAGTTATGTTGTCATATATGTCAACATTGAAAATCATCATATACAAGTAAACCTTTCGTATGACTATAACCAACATTATAATTAAGTATAATTAGTCATTCAGTGAAACTCGTTAAATCCATAACATCAAGTAAGCAGTATTCTGTGTATAAAGCTTAAGTATGTTTCTTAAAATTAAATCATTATTAAATCTCGTGATACAGTAAATCATGTACACGTACTTTAAAAATTGAACATCTATAGATCATTTTTCTAATTGATCGATATGAACACATAAATATGCAAAATACATTTAGAAAACAAACACAATAGAATTTACATAACTTAGCATTATAAATTACAATCAACTTAAAGTATCTTTATCAATGAAAATCTTTTGAAGTATCTACCGAATTACAAGTCATTTATGTGGGATATGCATATATCTTATTCAGTAAGCGAAACTTTAAAAGTGATATTTAACACTTACATGATAAGTAGGTACTCTTAGTATAATAACACTTAATAGCGCGCGTCCATAACCTCGTGGGAGTGGTGCAAATCGACAGTATAGACTGTACGTTAGGTGGCTTAGATAAGTAGTAGATGAGCTGGCACTATATTGGAAATGGACTGAGGAAGGACATGAAAACCAGTAAATGCAAACTCTGTGATCTGATGTTCTAGCGCTCTCTGAGAAGCTTAATGACCTTGGGTTTATTCATGAATGATTCTGTGGTTGCCAAAATAAGGTCGTTTGTGATATGAAATTGTGATTTGATGTCGTTAAGGCACTTTACATGATGTTCAACTTTGTAATTTGGTTCAATATCCAAGACTACGTTTTAACGAATTAATGACAAAAAAGTATTGCACAAGTTCATTAATTTTAGTTTTACACTTCAGTTGTATATAATCTAAATACACACTACACTTCAGATATCTTATAAAATTGAAAGTACTTAGTGAGACAACAGATGACACAATTTCAGACTAGTTGACCATAACAGATTTACATGGATTCTGAATTATATTTCATGAATTTAGTAATTTCTGGGATAAACAAACAGTTGTCATTTAGAAGGAGAAGAGAATATCAGGAAAGCATTCAGACAAAGAGTTCTGCGAAGTGTTAAGTGAATATTTGAAGTTACTTAATTGCAACTACAAAAATGTAATAGAAGAGTAAAATTAGCAGGCCTTAAGAAAATAGAAAAAACTAGTGAACCGTGGAAACGAGTTACACAACTACATATTCAAAACGGAGACTATCACAGTAATTCATGATTCTCAGTAGCATTCTTCTGAACATTTAGATGATAACGGTTATTATTGTAGACAAATAGTTAGGAGTCTAAAACTTTAATGATGCACTTTAAATACGTGCACTAGTCGATTATCTCAATTACACACTATGCAATCAATCATCACATTGTTTGTTTAATAATTAACTACTTACAGCAATGGAAGCTGAAATGTTAATTGCTAATAAATTACGAGATTCACTTGCTTCAGTGGTATATCGTGATAAATATATTCCCATCATACTGATATCACATGCATTCTTGAAATTTATTGTACATAGGTAAAACTTATGAACCACTTATTTATCCAAAACATGAAAACAGTTCTTTGAGATAAAAGTTAAAGATTCCTTAGTCCAATTTAATTAGATTAATTTAACTAGAAGTGGGGTTTATTATCCATATTTTCATAATAGCAAGTAAACTAAAATTTGAGGCGATTGCTCGAGAATCTGATGATGTCCGTAACTGTAATTTGTAAATCCCACAACCTTCCTAGAATCAATTAAGGTAATGGGTTTATAGCGAGTTGTTCACCGATTTCAATCATCTTTGTAAGCCATGTTAAACATGACATATGATATGCACTTTACCATTTGCTAAAGAATTTCATTGCAGTTTACAGTGTTTTAAACAGTCTACCTTTACTTATTTATGTAATTTTCTTGCCGATAATAATAGTTTATAAGTTGGTTTGTATTTTCCTTGTTTACTCATCATGTAAGTCGACTGTGAGGTTTCAAATGTTAAATGTTACAAATAGAAAACAAGTTGGGCACTACACTAATAGAATGGCTCACGATTTACAGTGATTTCAGACACCTGGTGGTGTCAGATTATAACATAACAAGTACCAGTGTGATCGCGACGATATTTGAAAATGATTTACGATGCGTGACGTTGACAAAGTAACTACCAGTCAAATGTCAAAAATTATAGGCGATTGAATATATCAATAGGGAGTTGACTGACTGCATAATATCAAGCAAGAGATTAGGCAAAATATTTTGATAAGAGATTGGATATTATTACTTGATCTGTAAGACCAAAGAGAATGAATTGCATACACAGAAGTGACAGGCTGGTTTCAAATGTTGAAAAAATTATTGGAAGAAGCGGATTTTAAGAAATCGTATGTAAATTAGTAAGGGAACCAGAAAAATGGTTTAACAATAATTACTTGAAAACGAAGGGAAGAATTTTAAGACAATATAAGTGCATAACTATGAAGGATATGGGAAAATTAAGAAAAGTTGTAAATAAAAACAACAAAAAGAAATTTTGTTGCTGCGTATGTTGATGGCCTAGATAGAGTAAGGCGTTGTACAATTATTCAGGTCCACTTGATGTCCTGTGTTAACAAAGTAAGCCAGAGTAAATTATTTAATCTGCCTAACTTGTGTTTTGCCTAACCAGGACAATTTTTACAATTTTGACCGCTTCAGAAACACTTATGCCCACTGTTAAACAATGTCTTAAGGTTGGACTAATAAAGACTATGCTGCCTTTTAAACACCGGTTCTAAGTAAGTACTCCGAAAACCTTGTAGAAGCTTTTAGTTTAGTCCATCATATATACTTGATATCACAAATTAATGTAATATTCGTAGTTACAGTTGTAGGTGACATCATAGGGCTACCGATTCACGTTTGAGTGGTTTGATGAGCGTCCGGTAAGGTACAAAGTAACCACCTGTGCCTCAGGATAGTTTATTTTTTCAGTTTTTGTCCTGAATCTTTGATTAATTATTTATGAGGTCTTATCTACTTTGAATGCAAGATGTATAAAGACCAGAAATTTTTAAAAAATGTATCTACAGCATCTAAGTATATCGTATAAGATTAGCTCAACGAAAACATAGCATCAGATGGATAATAAACTCTAAATTTCTTTTCTATTGCCATGTTTAAGTAATGCTACTGTAAATTGTCTAGTATACACTTAGCATAACCTAAAATCAATATCAGTGGTATTCATTTCATATCATATATAACCGTTTCTATACAGACTATTATTATCAATTGACTCAAGATATATGCAGGTATTTCTTATATGTTTTTTTGTTTAGAAATGGAGAACAATAATTTATTGATTATCATAATAATTATCAAAGTGATTACCTGATTAAATTTTTAATCAAATGAACTTTTATTTGTAATATATAAATTAATTTAATAATGGTTTTATTGATCTCATTATAATCACTTTATTGTTCACTACTTTAGTGTTGCTCGCCTTAAGTACTTATTTATTCAATAAAAGTAGTAATTATAAGATTTTTCAATAGAATACACATACGTAAAATAGTTGTTTATTTTCCATAGTAGTAAATATTGGTGTATTTGTTGAATGGTTACCGTTACTTAAAATACACTTTAATGAGTTACAAACAATGAGAGACCATAACAGAAAAACAACGACAACAACAACAAGAACATACAATAAAAAAGTGAGAAAAGTTTAGAAACATATTTAAATGTTAGTTGACATAATCCTATTAATGAATTTATTTATATGTTGCGTAAAATGAGAATAGATTGTAGTGACAACGTAATAGTAAACTGATAATGAAGTATAGTCAATAGACTATTTTGATTTTGTATGAAGTTTTGTTGTTATTTTGTATAGTTAATACAATTGGTTAGTGGCCTAGGCTACAGGCATTGATTGATTGACGATTGGAATACAAATTGTCTTTGTAATCTTACGACACAAATTTACTTTAATTTTACAGGAAATGTAAAGAACTTAACTATAATTTCATTAAAGTATTCGCTTTAATGCATGAAAAGATTACGTGGAATGTTTACTTTATTTGTTGAACTTGATGTGAAGTGTGATAATTATATACAAATCTAACTAAAATAATGCAAACATTCCTAGTTAACCGATATCAGAATGCAAAACTGGCCAGTAAATGAGTCATTTTTTTTAATAAAAAAAATTGCTCATTTATTTACAAAATATGTACACAAAATAAGCAGAATCAAAGTTCTTTCAGTACGCCGAAAATTGTTAAATATTGATTTCATAGGTTCTTTCATGAACTAATGAAATTAAAACAAGGATATCGGGCTTACTTATCTATCTCCATAATCACCTTCTCTATGAAATGATGTTGGATCCTTTACAAATAAAAAAATTAATATGTAGATATTGTATAGGTTCTTTCAAATAATCTCACATAATTCCTATATCATGGATTTTTCCATTTACAGGCAATGACATCAGTGATACTGTGAAATTTGTATATAATTTGGGCCGTAATTTAAACTTTTATTGATGACTTTTCATTACAATCCTGTCTTTCTTTTCTGTTTCCAGGAGCGAGCACGATTCTACAGTGCTTAGGTGTAGGCATTTACTAAGTGAATACTGATATTTAACTGCCATTTCATTTTGGTCAAAAGTTCATTATTCCTATAAAGACTTATGGGCTTATTGTACAGGTTTTATATCTATCTATAACAACACCAAGTATATTAACGGTGTAGCTTGTTTTGAATTTCGTTGACCTTAGAAACGACAACTATATTTTCTGCATCGTTGTTTAAAAATATTCTGTTTAAAAATTATCTGGTATTCATATCCACTATGAATTTGTTTTCAGTTCATTATCCAATTAGCTACTCACATAGTTAACTGCGTAAATAGTTTATAGGCATATTTCAGGATATGACTGCTTCGGCAAACTTTCTGAATTAATTCTAAGAACCTCAACTGAGAGTTGATAAACTAATTCTTTTTTACCTACAATAATGATTTGAACTCTCCAAGTGAAACCGATATTTTACTTAAACTGCCAACAAAGTCTACCAATATTTTATTGAAGGAAATGATTGTATCGAATGTGTTGACTGATAAAGTGAATTGAACTGATCATCGCAGAACTAAAACTACTTCTATGTTTAAATGATTGTTCCAAGTGACTTCTTAATCAACCAATATAATACAACAGATGTAATTAGCTCCCTTTACCACTCGCCACACCCTCCATCAGCGGTAAAAGCGGAAACCTTGAGGTCTACAGGAAAGATCTTCGCCTTCAGATTAGAGGGTAGATTTTTGTTAGTTTGGAAGTTTGATCGCAGCCGATTCTTGATACTGTTTGACCAGCATCCATCACCATTAGCGTGGCTTACCTTCAGCCTAACGTGATCAAACTTAACTCACCGTGACTTTTAACTGGAACTTCTTAAATTACCCCCTAAAGGTTTGAAATCGATAAGTACATAATGATTGCTATTATAAGATGCTTTAGAGATTGTTGGTGCTGAGGTTTCATATCACAAATTGACTAACTAGCTATTGAAAATCAGTAGGAACTAGGTGGATGTTACTTTCTAGTATAGGTTTCTCCAACAGCTGTCATTGTATTATGGAAGTCTGGTAATGAAATAGGATTACAAAAAGTCATCAGTTTATATAGTTATTTTTATATTACATTATTTCAAAGATAATACTTTCTTTAGATCAGTATTAAATAGAAAACTCTAGGATTCTAATGTGTTTGCATTCACAATCCGGTGTGAGACTACAACCTGCAACTTAAAGTCACGTGGAGACTTGTTACGTTTAAACTAAAGTGAGCAAGAGTTCAATTATTTATATTGCCATCTTTGGTCAATCCAATCTAATACCTTCAACCATGGAATGGTTGAACTTCATAAGCTGATATTATTTCATGTTGGAGACGTTTAGAAATTTAAATATTTTTCATAAACAATTTATTAATCGAAGGGTTTTTATGTCTGGACAGAGACAACAGTCTATGTTGAAGGTTGCTTATAGGATATTTTAGACCAAAGTTCTATGGCAGAGGACACCTGTCACAAAACTTACGTGTATTCGTGAAGAAAGTGATACTTTCTACGAGATTCGCACCCATTTCATCCATTTCTACAATCTGATATTCTATCTGTGCTAAAGAAACTTATAAATTACTGAAAAAATAGAAGTTACATTTAATGCCACATTAAGATTCCGACGACATTATCAGTGTACTTAATATATACATTGGTTAGTTTGACAAACGTAATGAAATACCCGTTTAAGAATTCTTAGTTTTCAATTGTCACTAAGTTGATATCATTTAGCCATACAGAATTCTTTCTAATTACTAATTATTAATAACAATACTGAGGTAATCTTACAACTGATGATACTAATGTTAATAATAACATTTCGAGGCTACTTGAAAATCTACTAGATTAAACAAGTACATCAGTTGCTTATGATATGCATTAATAAATAATGCAAAAAACATAGTGAATTTTTGAACAATATTTATATTCAGCTGAAAAATCCAAAATAGTACAAAATGAATGTTCCAGGTCCTACTTACAAGTCAAAATTCAATTTTAACATCTTAATTTCACCAAAAATCACCGTTACACTTACAGTTTATTCAAGATGAGAATAATCGGATGTTATAAAGGTCTCTTATCTCTGTTTAACACAAAATTACATTAGATACACATACACTTACTTGTGTTTACATCTCTCACAAACACAATTCAATAAGAATAAAATTTTAAAAAAATGCAACTTTATGTCAATTTATTACGTTGATTACACAAAATCTATGCGAAACTATGTTAAACAAAAAACAATTGTGTTTACTTATTTGATATATCAGTTACAGAAATAAAAAAATGAATATTGAACATTTTAATTTTCAAACATACAAAATGTAATGTGTTATACTTTTCGATAAACACTTAAATTGATTTTATAAAATAATTATTACTGAATAAGAAATATATCTACATTTATATATATATATGCGTACACATATATAAGTGATTTTGTGTTATATAAAAGTTATAAAAAAACATTGAAACCTTGATGTTGTACACGAAATTGAATTAGATTCATATTGTGAAAATTGTTTAATTTTTTTATATTAATAACAGAGTTGAATAACTAAATGAATTTTGTAATTAAATGAGAGTGATTTATGGAGATTGGTATTAAGTTTCAATTGATTGAATTGGTTACAGATTGATGTTGACTGGACAGCTGTTATTTCCTAGTATGAGAATCTTTAGCAGTATGCACCGCAGATTTTGCCCAAAAGACTTCAGGTTGGCGAACGCCTACTACTCAATACTAATGATCAACTAATGATCGAATTCCCATTCCCATCAATTTGTGATGTAGCGTGACAATAATCCATTATCATAGGTTGTAACCCCCTCTCTCCAGACAAGTGTGAACCTCACCAGTCACAACCTCCTACTAGCGCTTTATGAACATCTTGAAATTAGTCACTAGTGAGGTGGTAGTTGCAGTTGATTTGAGGCTGTGCGGAGTTTTAGGCATTCACCAACCTAGAGCCCCTGGGGCGGCATTTAGAGCTTGCATTGCTGAAGAGTCCCATGCTAGAAAGAGGCAGCTATCCAGTGGTCCTTGGTTTTTAATGGTACCCTACCAACATGAATCGGTGATAAACTTAATCAACTAAATGAAATTTATTTATTCCGTATTATGTTACAGTTGATCATATTTATGACAATATATAGACAACTATACTGTAATAGAATTAAGTAGTATATTTGTAATATTCAAATAAAGAGAAATTGAAATTTCAGATGTTTCGAGATTCAGTATATACTACTACTTCGGATAATAAATAACTGAATAACAATTAATTTTAGCTAGTAATACAATGGAAGAAACAGAAAACAAAAATTGTAGTACGGTCAAGTTACAAGTCTGAACGTGTTGAAGTCTCGCCATAATGGGTCAAGGTGTTTTATATTGAGACAGGTTTTGTGTGACTGAGTGTTGGCTACCTCTCAGTAGGTATGAAAAATGTGGTTAGTGAGGCAAGGAGGATGAAAATAATTTGTGTTTAAACATAAGAGACACTTGACCGTTTAGTTGTTGTTTAGACACATAGTCGAGTTTAGGTAAACAATAAGACTATCTTTTCCACTTTCAAGTGCTTCAGCAATACACTTTTTTACAATTAGAAAAGCTTTTTTGGATAACTTAGATATTGTTGATGCAATATTTTAGTTATTGTAAATACCATACCCCACTATTATTGATTTTATATGCAACTTTTCTAGCTCTATATGGTTAATAAGAGATCGTATTGTATAGTCTTCATTTTCTTTAGCACGAGTGGTGATCTCTTCAAAAGACTCACGTATGTAGAAGGCACTGTAATTAACACAGCCTTATCTGTAAACACAGTTTTGTGTGGAGGTTAAGAGAATCTTTTCTTTTGTCATAACTAAAGCACCTTGAGGTGCATTGGTTGTTTTGTAAAATTATTGAATTCAATATTGATTTAAGATCCTTTGCTATTCTACTATCGTGTCATTACGGAAAGGTAGAAAAATGGTATTAATTAATGAAATTTCATTACATTTTTATTATTGGTCAATAATAGGCTGTTCCGCTTTTATACATTTTTAATAATATTCATGGCAAAATAATGTAATTGTAAGAAGTTAATTATTTTCTTGAAATCATATTGTCTGTCGTCTTCTAATGTTATTAGTTTGTCGGCTCTCCTGAAAAGATTTAGAGATACAGGAGTGTACATTAACTTTTCGCATTATAATACATGTAAATTGATCATTATCAATAAAATTGACGTGGGTTTAAGCATATATCAAAAGCCATAAATTCAATTGCAACTTGGTAAATATGTTTTCAGTTATATATATATATATATACATATATATATATATATATATATATATATATATATATATATATATATATATTGACATTAGAGCGAATCGTTTAAATTATCTGATTAAGAACTTCAAAATCCTGTGAGTCAGTAGAATGAAAAGAGAACAAATGTTAGTAAACAAGTATTTTATATTTAAACTATGTTAACATCCTTAGGAATTGTAGTAAATTGAAGATTATTCAAATACGTATTGCGTATGGTTAGTCATATTTCAATGATGAGCACTGAGTCAACCTATTTTGGGTGTCTACAATCAACCTGACATTTTGGTCATTTGTCATTAAGTTAAATCTATTATGATCTACTTGTAATTTATGACTGTAAAATAGGTTGAACATACCTGATTGAGTCTGCAATGATTATTCCATATTGCATCGTGAAATATATATGACATGATATAAAGAACTTTGGTTATTTTGAATTACCTCATGTTTCTGTTTGCAAGGAATATGACAAAACTAATCCTGATGAATATCCTATTTTGAAGTAATGTGTACATTTTAGCGATTAATTATTTCCATTAATTCAATGAATAATAATAACATACAGTTTTCTAGATTGTGTGGCCTTTATCTATTAACGAATGAAGTGACACGAAAATTAAGTAAATCTCAATAAAACCCACTTAGTAAAATGGGAAACTAACATGACGGTTGTGTGTTAACAACCTGTAAAAGATATTCTGAATTATATTTGATCGATAAAGTGCACCAAAGCAGATTGACATATAAACTATGTTATATGAAATCATTGATCTCAATTCAGGAAAACTAAAATTGATATAAATTCAACTATTAATACATTAGAGTTGTGAAGAATGATAATTTCATAAATGTCAGAGAATTTCTATGAGTATGAAATATAGATCAGTCGGCCGCCATTTGGCCTGGATAATGCTTATCAATCTTTACAGTTATGATCTATCAATGTTGACAGCAAAGTATATAGAAATGGCGTTCACGACAAAGACCATAACACAAAAGCGAATATTTAAACAAAGCACACTTCAACATGAAGTAGGAACTTATAATATCATCCAAAACAAAAATGATAGCTCAGTAGTAGCAATACCATCCATCCAAGAACACATGACATGAGTTTGAGAACAGAAGATAGGTAGTTCGAAATAGTATTTTGTCAAGGGGTGATTTAAGAACTAGACCCAATAAGTTTATCGGCACATCCTGATTTTTGAATGATAATTAAACTTTTCCAAGATACCCATTTATATCAGATTTCTGAAAAACAATGGATTGCAAAATACTGTTGATTTAAACAACTAAATTTACTGATTATGCTAATCTGAACCTTCACTTTCATACAATGGATCATGAAGCTGCACGGAAGTTCATGGTTGTATTAAGAATTTTGACAATATGTAATTAATGCTGTTGTAGAACATTGAAGTTTGTTTTCTACCTTAGTAAACCGTTTCCATTTGCAAGAAGATTCTTCAATATGCGTATCTAGGGAAATTCTCTATTGTAAAATAGTTGTGGTGGTAGTTGTGAGGGGTCTTTGACTGACTTATTTAAATATGTTCTTATGTAATTTTTGCCAGTTAAGTGGATCAATCCAGAAATGGGAAAGCTTAAAATGTCTTCAGATCAGTTGTTTTTGTAAAAGTTCCGTGATAATGAAAAGTATTTAAATTTTATGTGGAGGTAGTGAAGTATTTTTGAAGTGTATAATCTACTTTTAAAACGAGCATATAAAAGCAACCAATGGACTGATATCGATAAAAATCAAAGCTAGCTCAACAAAATTAATTATAATTAGTTTATATCTGGCAACACAAAGTTTGTTTTAAGTAACTATTCTGTGATTGAAAAACTTCAGCGACAGACTCATGGTAAAGTAGCGTTATGGCGGAAAGTACGACCATTCGATTGATATATCTTTGTACTCTCCAAACTATGGTAACCAAATCGGAAATAATATACAAACAATCAATAAGTCAAGCGGGAGAAAAGGGTAAAAAGTAACGTAATAATGATGGAAATAAAGTGTTTGCTTTACATACAATCAAATGATTGTAATAGTCGTCTAAAATACAGCTCCGAAAGTTAGCTGTTCTTCCTGATTTGTCCAACATAACAAGTAGGTTTAGTGCTAATTTGTTCTCATCAACAAGATGTATCTGCGATCATGAAGAAGCTGAGTCAACCTGAGTAATTCGACTCTGTGCTCCTGTTATAGCGAATTTAAGTTTAGTGTTTTTTACTGACCACTATTAACCTATTAATATAAACATTAAGTGCATGTGACATAGAAACACGTAGACTAATTAGCATATTGTAACTGAATCCTCTAAATCAATAAACTTACCATATTTTAAGCGGCTGAAAGAAATCAGCAGGAAACTTTACATGTATGTCTTGTCTTAAGATAGATTATTTTTATAACAGCTTTGAAAATTGTACCATGCAGTATATAGAGTTAGATACATAAGCAATTAACTATTCTGGCAGTGAATGTCATTACTGAAAATGTATCTATGTTATCTGTGCCATACTTTTATATATAACCAGTGATTCAGAAATATCAAGAATCACATGTCGACGTCTACCCAGGTAAACTTTTCTACTTATCAAACATGAACAGAGCGGCATTGTGAATGAAAAACTTCCTAACAAAACACAAGATTACTTATGTAGCCCCACCTATTAACGATAAAAGTCCAATAAATTGTAGATCATAATTACATTGTATATGGTCAGTTTTCCAAAACCTTTTGTTGTTAAGTGTAAATTCTCAATGTGTTTTCAGTCAAAAACTTGATTCAAGCATTCTCGTTATCTATTCATTCTTATAATAAATACAGAAATAGATTCATTTTGATGCTGTCCAGCTAATAGATCTAATTTAACGATTTGTGACCACATCATATGTATGTTTCTAATGTCTCTGAATAAACTGTTGACAAATATAGCTCTAGTTGTCTGCATTCGTTACAAACTGATGTTTTTTAGGCAACAATGATAACCAGGGAGCACTGGACAGCTAATTCGTCCCAGTGTAGGACTCCTCAGCAGTGTGCACCCTTGATTCCGCTATGAAATCAAGTCCAGGGCTTTCATGTTGGCGAATGCTTGACCCTCTGCTTCACTGACTCGGCTTTCAATGGTAGAACCTCACTTTCATCAATATGTGATATGGAGCGTGAGTGAGACATACCACCTTAGCGTTAAATAATCCACTAAATAAATAGCTGCATAGGTTCTCCACATTAATGCTGACCATATTTGTTTTAGTGGACACAACTAGTTGAAAGAGATCGGTCGTGTATCACCACAAGATCACGACATGGTACGACGTAGGAAGCAACTCTCTCTAGTTAGCCAGCCTAGACGTTACTATCCCGCTAACGCTCTACTGAAGATCAAAACATAATTTCTCCCTAATCTCTCACTGCCTTCTGATTTGTTCATATTCATACGTGTGTGCTTAATTGTTAGAAGCTGCTGTGGTCATACGACAAACGTTACTTAGTCATATTCATTGTGAGCTTCACTACCATTGACAAATGGATGCTAGTCTTGATGGAAATTATGCCATTTGATGTCGGTTCAGTGACATAATGAATCAAACGTTCGCCGCGAGGACTGAGGGCTGTGGACTCGATTTCCTGTCTTAATCGTGAGTACATTTTACTAAGGAGTTCCATATTAGAATGAAACATCTATCCAGTACTGTCTGGTTTTCAGTTGTACTTAACCCTGATCAATTTGTGACGACTACAGACAACCAAACTTTATTCTAATCTCAACAAAGCCACTAAAGTTCAAATGTAGTTTTAATTCACGTCAAAATATCACTATTACATTATTTAGGAAAGATTTTCATGCAATAACACCACTGTTAGTTAAAATGACGATTTCGGAAATACTTATTTATTTTGCATTACCTGTTACGTGGTTGTTATCCGCCTACAAAACAATATGATCTTAGTGTTCTGAATATTTTTAATTCTCTAGAATCTAAATAAAATGGCTTCGGATAGTGATATGTAGTACCAGTGTTTACACGTTTTGTTTTTATGGGGCAGTAACAATTATCAAGTTAACTATTTTCTGTATATAAGCACTGGACTGTTGTCAGAACACTAAACTTTGTTTATTTGTCGCATTTATATATACAATGAACATCTTGATTTTATTTGTAGCAATTCTTAACCTTTGACCTCACGTTCAATAGTTGTTACGTAAATAAATATTTCATCTACATTTCGTTCTGACTTTTACTATACATCGATTATATTTGTGCTTTGTCAGTGTTAATCAATGAAATAGCAAAGCATATTGTTCCTAGAATATTGTACTTAGATCGCAGTCTTCTCCTAATAGCAACGCTCACAAACTCTTACCCGCTGACAACAGAAAAATGTTATCTATCGGCTTCGCCTTTTCGTTTTATGCAGTCTTAATATTCTCATTCGAATAAATTTTGAACTGATCATAAATATCTTGGTTCTCAAGAAGGTTTAGAATTAGTGATTCAACTTGTATTCAGGTAATATGATATACTGTTATCTCTACAAGCTTTGACATGCTTATGAGGAGATAAAGCGCCGCAATCAGATGCCGTTATGGATAATCAAATGCATACATCGTTATTTATTTTTATGAAGTTACATCACAAAGTCGACTAGTTGTATGTCGTTTTTTGTTACATTGAAAATCAAAATTTGAACCATTTCATAAGTTGTAGAAACTAGTAAGTAAACTGCATGTACAAAATGACAATTTTTACCAGAACTCTAATACTTGGACAGATTCCACTGTACTTCCATTTATTATGATTGGGATAAAAAAACCCTTCATGATCATCGTTGCTGTGTAAATGGTGCCAATTATCAGTTACAGTCAGCTACATTGTTTATTATGAGAGTTGACTAATCACACATAAACAGATGTCAACAAGAGAGAAATTCTGGAGACCTGAAGCCTTTATTAATTTGGCCGAAATCACAGTGGAAAGCGAATATATATCAAATCATAGTACGAAGATACTTAACACATTTACAGCCAAAGTGGTGAATATAGCGCAATAGTTTATATACTTTAACTTTGACTGTCAATAGATTTTACCTGGTAAGTGGAAATCAGGACTAACATTTCGTCTCACATTGGACGCATCAGATGGATATGCCATGAAGTAAGGCAATACAGGAACATTCAACTTTGTATAAACTTTTCGACAATATGTAAGCTTTAATATTTTTATAAAAATTCGTGTAGTATGTGTTTCATCAGCATTTGTGATAACGCGCCAATAACACATATATATTCAATTATCTGCTCAAACATTTTGGTCGATAAGGGATATAAGGGTTTGAGAATGTAGCATGAATAGTATGAACTGCTTAATCGTGAGTCTTAGATAAAGATCAAATGTAATTACGTGCCTGCTACTACTTAAATTCAATAATTTCCAAGAAGCTATGAGATTCTTGATATCGAAAATGAACATTAGAACACTCGTCCCAAGGAAGGACGTAGAATTCATTTCTATCCTAACACCATGTTTGAAGAAACACGCAAAAACTGTGACACATAGCAGCATCCATCCTGTGATGAAAACTGACAAAAAACAATTATTGTATGTTATACTCCTTCAACTTGTGGAAATAAGCATGCAAAGCAAAACAGGATTTATTCATTGAAATTTATCAACAGACCGTTAACTTGTACTTTTCCACTAATGTAGCTAGTCTACGCGCATTAACTTAGTTGTTTTCTAACTAAAAAGCCTGTTGTAGATTTACTAGATTACATAAAACAAGTTAAATCAAGTCATATTAAAGTTTCAACTCTTTGTCTTACTACACAGTGTGACTGAAGCAAATCAGATCACGTTTTACGATGTTTCAAAGCATCGTGGCACCGACAAACCCTCTCCAATAAAAAGATACAAACCAAAGCTGAAGTATTGAGTGGGAAAAACCTATATCTTAGTCAATTGCTGAGTAGGTATTTTCATCACCCCAAAAAATTACCTTCTCACGCGCCAGGTGACGAACATGTAAGCTACCTACTTGACAAGATTTTTTACTAACCCCATAACTTGGGAGCTGCAAATATTCATACTGCCGAAGATATGCATCCTAAGGTTTGCTGACCACATACCTTTTGGGACTGTGAGTACTCGTCTAAATTACTACGGACAACTTACAAGCACCCCACCACTTTCCAGTCACCAACTCCTTCCTCAAAAATTCTGATCAACATAGTCACGGCTTACTTGAACATATTTTTATGATATTTCACGGAAAACTACAATATGCGGTTCTTAGTTCATTATTAGGGTCTGTTTTTTCCACCTCCTTGATGGTACCACGTGTTACATCAACTACTATCGTGTACTACTACTATTATGTATAAAATGTAGCTTGCGAATAAAGCTTTTATTATTATTATTACTGTTATTTCATTACACGTGTAGCGGTTAATAATCCCCAAAATAAATGGTTACATATGTTCTTGACATTGATGCTGACCATGTTTGTTTTAGCGGACACTACTAGTTGACGGCACTGGGTCATGCATCATCACCAGATCACGTCACGCCGCGCCGTGGAAAGCAACTCTCTCTTTGGCTTGCCAGCCTAGACGTTGCTTTTTTGTTCAAGACCAAATATAACTTATTTTCCATCCTTCGTGCCTTCTGGTTTGTTCTCATTCGTAAGAGTGGTTTCAATCGTTAGAAGTTGCCCTGGTAATACCGCAAACGTAACTTGGTCATATATCGGATGCACTTCACACGTAACAAAGCTTCCAAATGGTTTAAACTATTTTTCATCTTTCACTCCCAATTCGCCTATGAACGAAGTCTGACCAGTCATCTATACGGCTATTTTTTGACAAATTCATCTGTTCCCGTGGATGCCGGTAATAAATGACCTACGGCTACATCTCGTACCACTTACTACCCCCTTTTATAAAGTCGCTAACTATTAAAAATGATCTTAGCGGTGAAGCAACATCTAGTCTTTTAACAATGCAGCACACATTCCCAAGCTTGCCCTCTTTTACTTGCACCTTCTCATTAGTAGTAGATCTGTAACAGGGAAGGTGCTTCTTCTTAAGACGATTTATGTAAAAATGAGCTAATCAATCTAGATAATTACAGAATCCTGGTTTCCTTCCGGTACTTTAAATGAAGAAATAAGTATCGATAACCACATTTAGTAATGTGGTGACCAGGATATTAAGAGGAGAGTTAGTAGCTTAGTACGTAATTTGAACCAACTCTCTCCGGTAAAGTTTTTATTACTGTGAGGGAGTTAATACTGTCAGAGCTTACTAACCACTATTTCCATTTCTAAAAAACAACATAATTCAGTCAGTAAATATGTCTTTTTTCAAACATTCTATTATCCATGAGTACAATTTCATTATCTCGTCTACGATTTAAAATTTTATATCCCGTAGTGCTCATTTCCTGTACCTATACGCATTTAAAATCATTATTTGTTTCTGGTTATCACCCAGACGCTTGGTTGCCCCACTGCATTACCATGCTTTTTGACATCAAACTGTTATTTAACACAATTCAACTAGTTCATACAATAGGTCAATCTTGTTATGATTTATTGTAAGTTCACTGATCATGCCTAAAAATTTGTATCTCTCTGATATTTAAAATAAATTATTATTATTATTATTAATTCGACGAATAATACATTTCTGGTTGGGTGTACACACAGATCTCCCATAGTCTTGAAACATTTTCTTATCTTGCAATTATTATTATAACAGCTCCTGCTCTTTCACACGATGACAAGATCTTTAATTATCCGGACAACAGCCGAATATATATTCCGGCCTCCTAAGCACAACTGTCATATGTGCTCCGTTGATATTCTCTGCTTGCCGATGTTTTTTTCCTGAGAGGCTTGTTAAGTTCCTGAATTTTATTTTGTCGGAAATGTTAAGTCCCTCAAGATGCACGTGGCTTGCAAATTAACTGAGTGTGACCGCACAGCCGAGCTAAGCAAGCTAATGCGCAACCCATCTCTTTAGTATACAGAAAATAAAAGCCATAATCGTCCTTGTGAGTTTTAGAAAAATATCGCTCTGTCGATTGGAATCTCATATTGCCATTAAGTTGTTTATCACACTGGCTATGTTCATTGCATTTGATGGTCTCTTGTTTGCTACGGGTACGTTTACAGAGACCTTGGCATTTGACTTGAAGTTCTCGTTTTTCCATAATGTAGTGGCATTAAGCATATAAACCGATCGAACATTTAAGCTATGAATCCCCCTCTCCTATTAAAAGATTTCTTCTTCTATCACAAGGTTTTATTACCAAGGTCAATAGATCATAACAGCAAGATTAAGAGAGATAAACTCATAGCACTTTATTATCACTTCAAACAATGTGCTATGACGCGTCTTTGTAAAATGAGGCCTCCTAACAAACGTAGAGCTAAACCTTTTTCTATTAACCATAGGATGACATACAGAGGTCTTGAAATCATTTATGAGTCATTTTAATCAAACATTTATGTTCAGTTGCCCTTTATACCCTAATAGAGAAGGCTGCATCATTCAAGTTATCGGCAATCAGCAATACAATAATTTTCTCGTCAAAAAGATTGGCAAAGTTGAATCTACTTGCAGCAAAACTAACAAAGCCCTTCATACACTAAAATGTTTTCACAGTGCGAGTTGGGTAGTATGAATTCTCACATCTTCAAACAGGGAATATGATATTCTAACTATTCTACTGAACATGTCCGCTGCCTCATTTGAATTACCTAATTATTCCAATATTTGTGGGTCCACTTGGATTATTCCATATCTCCAATTACTCTCTAAGCAAAAAGTAAGTAAATATAGGTCAGTCAGCATAACAATTCTCGTTCCCAGATTAATAATAATTATTGCTATTGTGTTGTGAAATTATGCAGCATGTTCGTAGTAATATAAAAAGGTTAACTCTTGCACACAAAAACATATACTTAACAGAAACATACGCCTGGATATCAATGACATCTATAACATGTGAGGTGCAGGTGTAGGGTGATTACATAGGAGAAATAATGGTTTGCATTCAGCGCTAGGGTACTTTGTAATCTCAGGAGTTCATGGATATCTGTGTAGTAAGATGTACTTAATGCAGATGGTGGAAATAGTGATCATTGAAAATATACATAACCACCTACTATCTCAGAAGTTAATCATGTCTAAGTAAAATACTATTGTTCTCTCATTTTCAAGGACGGCCTAACAGTTAGACTTTTTAACTGCATGATTACTGCAATCGTTAATTGTTCCTGGCAATATTTTGATGTTTAAAAAACAAAAACGATGCTGATTACCTTAAACTGCTAAGGAAGCCTAAGATCGCTGTTGCTTTCTGCTCTGTATTAGGTTGGATATATACCCTCATGGCAGTGGAATTTGAATGGTCAGGTGTGACTGATTTACCAGCCAAAGTTTGTTACATACGTACTGCGTTTAGTTCCGTCCCTTCCATTGTACGCACTAGCAACGTACGTGATTACTTTTCTTATGGTGAGTCATGTCTATTTGACATAACATTTCTGTACTCCACTTTTCTGGAAAACCATCTTATTTAATTTATTCGTTATTCAATACAATTGATGGTGTGTAATCATATTTCTGGAGGATTTTTTTGTATTTTTTCATTTATGTATATATATGGACATGTCAGAGCATTTACAATCATACTTTTTTCGAATTTTTCAGTGCTAATGTCCCAGCGAGAGCTGGTATTAATATCAAGGACTGAATTTCCTTCTTTCTCTCTATGATGGTTGACCATTAATTTTAACATATAACATGAGCGTTTACAATGGTCACAAAACCTGTTCAATCATATACCTAACACAAATCATTGTAATGAATAATGTTTAACTTTGGCAATGCATGCCTGTCACTCCTAACTCTTAATGTTATCATAACATTTCGATAGATATTGTATTAATTTTAACACTTGTATATTGCACATCCCAGTAGAGAATCTGGTGCAGGTCCTAAGATGGAATCGTCTTTTTCCCGCCTTAACACGATACTCATGCCGTTTTCTTCTCAAGAATATGCTAATAGTATTGTTGAATTCAGTAAATAATCTTCGGGCCAAGAATATATTTCGACTTTTCTCGGTATAGTTTTCATAAGTATAAAAAAACTTAGGAAGTAAAAATGCAAACAAATTGAACTTGTAATAACGTCTAGACTCCAGAACAATGCAATAAAATAAACGTATATACAACAAGAAAAATTGTTTTAGAAAACGGAAGATCATTATTAGATTAAGACTTTTCCTAACATTGTGATGTCTACAATTTTGAACTCTCACCTCTGCCAGTGAACAGATATCGCATAGTATTGCATTTAAGGTTTATGACACAAAATGTAGCATTTGAGCTTATTCTATTCCATACAAATAGATAGTAATGAAATGTCTCTCAATCAGTGACTGTGGCTGTCAAATCACCAGTTAATTTATATTAGTCAGTAGAGAAAATATGGAGCCTTTTTGAGGCAACATTGGCAAGAGTTACACGGCTGTTCAGTTAATCGCTAACTCAGTGAAAAATGTGATATCGTCTTTCTTGCAACGGTAAGAACATTCTAAATCCACTGTGGCGTAGAAAACACAATTGGCACATATTCTTCCAATGAGGTCACAAGACAGTTGTGTCCTGAAAGTTCAAGGATAGATCAGATCTATTTTTGTAATGAGAAAAGACAACTTGTGTCTAATTACAGGCAGAAACTGCAAAAACTGAACAACTCAATTCGGTTCTTACTTGAATTCTTAGGGTAACATCGATACTTTTTAAGGCATCCAAATATTGGTGAAACTATGCATGCAAACTTTGATCTTACCTACATAAAAGCACGTTTAAAATACTGCACTTAAATAACCAGTTTTTCTTAAATTAAAGTTGTTGGTACATTTTAACGTCGTTGGCAGATGAGTATTAATGCAATAACAGAACTGTCATACCTTTCACATGAGGAGCAAATAAAATGCACAAATCTATTTCCTCTGTCTCACTGTTAAATAAAATGTATTTGAAAATCGGCACAAAGTATGTTTAATATAAAGTATGCTACTGGTTTGTGCCATTTTTTAACCCCTTCTATAACCAATAATCTCTGTACTGATTACAAAAGGTGTTAACACCACTACAGAATACATTAAAGTTGATATTCTGCCTTTAACTTTTAATTGTTTGTTGTAAGTTTTCAATTTAGTACAAACGTGTAAAGATTTGTACATGTGTTATGATTGGTTATTTGTTCAATATATTTGTTATAAACACTAAGTATCTAAGTTGTTTGTAGGACGTTAGCAATAAAGTTTCTCCGCGTTGTTCGTAAATGGATGAACTTGGCAAGTATACTAATGGTTTTATCATGGTTTTTTTGTGTATTAAAATTGTACAAAAGTGATTGTTTTTAAAAATATGTTGCTGATGTTTTAGATAATCTACTAAATGATCTTCACCAAACAAACCAAAAAATTCTGCAGAAAAATAATGCCGCTGTTTCATACTCTGACTGCAGTAATTCCCTTACTCATATCACAAAAGGCGACCAGCTAACTGAGTCAGATAGCAGTATTCTTCAGGGAGCTAAATATGGCATAAAAGAAGGTGGGCAGAATGGCAATGCTTCAAGCCAGACACAACTGAAGAGAGTTCATGAACTTAACGAGATGCTTGCTAGTCTTGATAACTTTGATTATGTTCACCTTGATCAGGCTTCTGAAACATTTTCAGAATGTATGTTAATTTGCATATGTTTCTCGTGGATAATAATTTAAAGATCTGAGTTTCATGTTCACTTTATGGATAATATGCCTTTTATGCTGTAATAATTATGGTTTTGTAGAAATGTTTCATGTCATTCATACATTTTGAATCAACAAGGCCACACATTTTATCAATCGAATATGTTTATCCATGCTATGTTTTGTTTGCACTAGCACAACTTGTTCTGCTAACAAGTAAATTTATATATATTGTGCTAGCTTCATTTGTTTTAATTGACCCTGATTCACACTCTTTTCTGGGTCATTAAATTTTTTATTTGAAAGTTGTTTCTTCCTACTTCGAAGTTTGGACATTTAGTATCTTGGTAGGTATCAGTTGTAAGATATCTTAGGCTATTAATAATCCAACTTTTATTTAAAGTTATCATAAAATTGTCGCACTACTGGTCATTTCAGATTGGAAAAAGATTCGCTCGTCAGCCAGGATTGGTTATTTACTTTAAGGATGTTTTACATTTGATCGATAAGTGAGCCATTTATTCTCGGTTGAATACATGACTGTGAAAGAGGATTCTGTTATATTAACGTAGTCAGAATTAACCAGGTGCTCTAGGAAGTTGCTGTTAATAGGATTATGTATACTTTTGGATAGCCAAACAGGGCACTGTTCAGAGATGCTTCTCAAGAGATTCTGCTCTATGCAACTCATGCATTCAGCACCACAAGTATAGGCGGACTTTTAAATATACATTGCATTTTCATGATTTGCCTAACAAATGTTACATAAAATATTCTGACAAATACTGTTTAATGAGAATCTCCTGGCAGATTGGTGGTTTGAAGTGTCTGTGTGAAGTTATATTTTGTATTTTCACATACATACATATCTTCACTAATCTTGGTGATTACATGAATGCGAATACTTCATAAAGAAGTTTCTTATAATTTGTATTAGAAATTTAGTTAAGTATTAGGGTTTGTACAAATGAAATTAATTACCCTATGTAGACTTAAGCGTTAAACAGATGTACCAGATACTAGGGATACACATTATTAAATATAACAAACAGTATACAACTTAGAGAACTACCAAGCTTTTGGCATTATTAATGACATAGCTTTTCGCTGTCACTTCTAACAATAATATATCTCATAAATTTACAAACATATTTCTCACAGACTTTTACTTTAACTTTAACAGTTATTAGTGTTAGATTAGTACTAAGTTATACATAACTAGCTATAATTCTAACCATAATTTTAATGCATTCTATCTGGATTACAGTTAGTAGTTAAAGTATTTGTATACATAGAAGATTACTTGGCATTTCCATCCATTAGGTATTGAATAATTTGTAGGCTATATTTTGTTATTTATTATCATATTGGTTAAAACATATGTTTTTTTTATGACACTGATGAAAGGATACTAGCTTTCAAACAATAAAAGCTAGTTATCTCTACTCTTGTATAGCATCAAGCTATAGGATGTTTACTTACTAGTATGCTTAAATTTTGATTTGAAGCTGAATATTTCTAAGCAATTATTCTGCATTGTCATGCTCTGTGGAATATATTTCACATACTTGATTGTACGTATTTATTCCATAGAATGAAATCAACAGTCTTTGGAAAATGGTTTGTTTTGTTATAGAGTTAGTTTTCACTTGACAACAGTTATACTAATGTTATTATATTAGAAGTTAGTAGCTTATTTTACTCTTCATTAAAGATGCTGTTTTATAACACAATCCGAATTGCTATTATACATTTTAACTACACTAAAATGATTTCATATGGGATTGGATGTAATTTAATGAGGATATTATTATATACGCTACAGTGTTACAGTAATTTTGATGAATCTGACAAATTAGTCAATTAAGTTACTGATAACTTGACAAATGTGACATTTATTTTTAACTACGAAAGTGCAAACAGGAAACAGGAAAGATTACTTGAACTGAATGGCTACCTGTCAAGTAAATTATTATTGTATCCTTTAGATTCTACGTGGTTAAATGTTTTGTAAATGAATGATTGGATAATTTTATTCAACAATTATTATTTACGACTAAGTTAATCAGACTAGATGTAGCTACTAGGATCTTGAATTCGGTCACTGCGATGCACTTTAATATTAACACTTATTCAAATAAACGTCCTGGATTTCACCTACCAACCACAACTCATATTAATTCGTATTTGTAAAATGTCGCTTTGTAGAGACAACCCGCTCAAGGTGCCTATATACCAATAGAGACTGGTTAATTTCATTCCATAGTAAATCAACAGGAAGTTACATGTACCTTCAAATTATAACTATCTAATTAAATCTTAGAACTCATGAGTAACATTTGAAATTATCATATATTGATCTGATTTCCGAGAACTGATCATAAATTCAAATGATTTATCCATTTCAATTTGTATTAGGTACCATATAGGTTAAAAGCATGGAAGGTTTAGTCATGTATTTGTTAAACACTTCATGTATCACACTAATTCTAACATTAGTACATATATTGCACAAATATGAATGAAATGATAGAATTTTTAAAACTATTGAATGAATGCAGTTTTTGTGTAATAATTTAATCTTTACTCAAAATTAGATATTTGTCAATATGACGTCGTAAATAGTTGAAATGTTTCGTATTAAATGAATTAGAAATGTAGGCGTGAGTTTTTTAAATATAAATTCATAATGTTAAAACAAAATATGAATGTAATTGAAATTTCTATGATATGCCATTATATAGTAAACACATTACCACAATGGTTATTCATAACTTCTTTAGAAAGTTTACATTCATAGGCTGACAATCTTGTTTATATCGACATTATGACTGACTACATCTCCTCATCCCACAGTTCTACATCGATTACATTTAACAGCCAAATTTTACTACCATTATTTTTCAAAATAACTTTTTATGTGTAATACTAATCACCTCATAACCAATCATTTTAGATAATGTTATTCAAAAGAATAAGCTTCAGTTACATTATTGTTTCATCTTTCAGTGTAGTGATCTTACATATGAGGTTTCTGTTTCATCTCGTCCTCCTACATATTCCAATCTATTGCCATGTGTTAATTTAGCAAATTTTCAATACCTTATTGATTACTTTATATATTCACGTTGCCAAGTTTAATAATCGCTTTTATTTTCTTTTGTCTTGATATTGAACGCGTAAAGATTATTTGATCTTCTTAAATGGCGGTACTTTTAAAGGTTAATTAGAATAATCATGAATTAATTATACAACTGTGTTCTATTACATTTATTTACAATGAAAATGAATCTACAAATTCTTTTTTTCTTAACATTCAATGTAGATAATCAAAACCAAAGAGGTCAATTACACGGAATTCCAGCCTGTCAAATAAAGTAAGCAAAATTATATTAACTATGTAATAACGTATGTTTTTCCCCATTATACATGTAAAAACTATCATATTAAACAAATAAATTTAAGACGCTTTATTATTGGCATTTTCAATAGTCGTTTTCTGTAGTTCAGAAAATATATCGACTGAAGTAACCAAAACTAAAAGCGACGTATCAGAAAAAGTATCTTATTTACTTTCAAGAGTGAATTTCCTCCTTGTTACTTGAAATTTATGATTCAATTTCATTGAAATACTTATTCTGTTGTAAATTAAGTTCTGGCTATTGACTACTAGGCAATAAGTTCACCTTTTTGTGTAAATTTCATAATTTCTGACACTTTGATTAATAATCAACGTTAGCAACAATGCATGTATTTTTATCTTTATGGTGTTTTGATTTTTTTTCATACGATTGTTAAGCATAAAACCACTGAATTTACTTTAAGTAATAGTAACAACTGTAGAAATTTAGTAGCATAGCTGAAATCTTTAGAATATATATCATTATGAATTTTGTGCATATGAAACTTGTTACTTCGATAGACAATTATCGAAACTTTGTAAACAACTTATAACTTTTACATAATTACTGTGAACTTTTATTAATGCTTTAATAGACTTATATACAAAGATATAGGTATTGGCTCAGGTTATTTTATAAAACGATTGATCAGATTTATTTATAGGCTATAAAAGAACACTGATTAGATAATTAATTATTGTGTACAAAAGTATTTATTCTTGTCTTGGATATAAGTCTCTAAAAGAATAATGTTGCACCACTGCATCAGTGGAAGAAAGGTATTGTTAGTTAGTATTAAAATAGTGGGCTTGAAAATTTTCATAATATAAACTAATCGTCGTGACGCGTGAGAAGTGATTTATACAACGGAAAAGTTTTACAGCAGGTCAATAGGTATTTTTTGACCATTCGGCATAGAAATTAAGGAAACATCGGAACCAAGAATTAAAGAACGAAAAATCTCTAAATTAATCAATCAATTTTGTCATTAAATAATCATTAGATAGACATTTTAAGAACAACTGCTATCAGTTATTTAGAAATAATTAGTGGGTTAGAGTCATTATCATTGAATAGTCTTTTTTTGTACCACAATCTGATTTTTGCTTTCTTACTTTTTCACTTTCAATTACATGTTTTCTTCATGTTCCTAAATTTTTCAAACCTTATGTCGATTTTAAGATGGATCTTGAGATTAAACCACCAACTGTGTTCGTTTTTAAAACTATTTATCATTAATAATTACATTTATGGTTATTATTGTAGTGTTTATCTATATTGACACTGTTTATGTAAGGGGTAGAACACTATGAAAATATAATTATATATATAGTTTTTTTCAAATTTATATCATGGACATAACTGTAGAAATTTAGTAGCATAGCTGAAATCTTTAGAATATATATCATTATGAATTTTGTGCATATGAAACTTGTTACTTCGATAGACAATTATCGAAACTTTGTAAACAAACTTATAACTTTTACATAATTACTGTGAACTTTATTAATGCTTTAATAGACTTATATACAAAGATATAGGTATTGGCTCAGGTTATTTTATTAAACGATTGATCAGATTTATTTATAGGCTATAAAAGAACACTGATTAGATAATTAATTATTGTGTACAAAAGTATTTATTCTTGTCTTGGATATAAGTCTCTAAAAGAATAATGTTGCACCACTGCATCAGTGGAAGAAAGGTATTGTTAGTTAGTATTAAAATAGTGGGCTTGAAAATTTTCATAATATAAACTAATCGTCGTGACGCGTGAGAAGTGATTTATACAACGGAAAAGTTTTACAGCAGGTCAATAGGTATTTTTTGACCATTCGGCATAGAAATTAAGGAAACATCGGAACCAAGAATTAAAGAACGAAAAATCTCTAAATTAATCAATCAATTTTGTCATTAAATAATCATTAGATAGACATTTTAAGAACAACTGCTATCAGTTATTTAGAAATAATTAGTGGGTTAGAGTCATTATCATTGAATAGTCTTTTTTTGTACCACAATCTGATTTTTGCTTTCTTACTTTTTCACTTTCAATTACATGTTTTCTTCATGTTCCTAAATTTTTCAAACCTTATGTCGATTTTAAGATGGATCTTGAGATTAAACCACCAACTGTGTTCGTTTTTAAAACTATTTATCATTAATAATTACATTTATGGTTATTATTGTAGTGTTTATCTATATTGACACTGTTTATGTAAGGGGTAGAACACTATGAAAATATAATTATATATATAGTTTTTTTCAAATTTATATCATGGACATTTATTAGTTTGTGCAGTGTTCTGACTTTTGATTGACAGTTTCTATAAATTTGTAGCTAGTCATTCCGGATTACATTTTTACTGATTGAATTCACATCAAGATGATTATTTTAGTGATATTTGTTGTTCTGATTTTGATTTTTTTGTCTCTATTTAACTTCACTAAATTACAATAATATCCTTTATCAAATGAGTAGGAAAATTCGACTTCACCATAAATGACAATTTCATTGATGTAACAGAGTGTGGAACAGTGATTCGGCACATCTATTGCCAGTAATTGACAACATTTTGTTGTTTAAAACCTAATGAGGTTCTAATGAAAACAAGTTTGGTTTCTTCTCTTCCTTAAATATATGTATATATCCAGATATGTTAATAATTTTCCTAATTAGAATACATAATTTAATCAATATTTTTGCTAGAAGCATACATTTCGGCAATGTAAAAGTCGTTAATAAATTCATTATAAAACTTAATTAGTTAGTTCATTTCAGCAATAATGTCCTTTCTGTACTAATTTTATGATTACTTAGTTATTCCTGAATACGAAGTGAATAAACTAAGAGAAATTCTCTCTGTACTTAGTAGGCTTTACGTTTACGAGTTCAATTAATTTTCATGTACATTGAAAATTAAGAGCTTTTAATGATCATTTAGCATGATAGACATAGAGCAATAGAATTATATTGACTGTATTTAGAAAAAGTAGATTTTTGATGTTTTTAGTCCATCATGAGTTATGAATGCATATTGCTATGGAAACATAAACCATAGTGAAATGGCTTCCAATGATTCGCCAGGTGATATCAGTCTGTTGGTAGTGAAGCTTATACTCACGTATGTGTAAGATCGAGTTAATGTATTACATAATTTATAATAAATATTGAAGACCCTCAGATCAAAAATAATTTACTTTTAACATCTCAGACCATAAAACTGGGTGACACAAGTCAAAATCCTATTGATAACATCAGTTACCATAAGATTGTATATTCACTTTGCTATTGAATGCCAACAGGCATGAAACTTGGATCAATCAAAATTTCCAGCCAACAACCTTCAACTGTCTAACTATGTAAAATTAAGCTGAAGTGAAAAATGTATAAATATGTGTATATGATTTATGTGATATTGTCCTTTCATTTATTTTCACTGTAGTTATTGTTATAATTTGTAATGTCTGCAAAAATTTACTGTTTCTATGAATAAAGTTTATTTAAGTTAACATTCTCAATAGATTTTATTGTTTTTCTAATATTGAAAATAGACTTATATACTTTTAAATGCATATTATTTATCTTTTATATTTCAGTGTTTATCCAATTCATATTAATAAAAGTAGTCAAACTTCAAAGATTAAATAGAATGAATAAGTGAGAAACACTACTCTATTCATTTAGTACTATCAGAATTGTTGTTTTACTAGTGTATTGTTCAGTATTAATCACCATTACAATAACATGGATTTACAATTTGTTTTAACTTGTAATGATAATCATACAAAAAAGTCATTAATCGATTATTAAAAAAACTGTAGAACCAAAACGGAATAAAAAATAGCATAAGTGGAACAGTTAAGAATCAAATTTAATAGAAAATGCTTTATTTAAATTTAGTCAACAATAGAATCCACTCTTTTTGATGTGAAGCTCAGTGGTTATGACGTTTGAATTTCATCCACTAAATTGCAGGTTCCAACTCCAATCCATTGATTTCAGTTTAGGCGACCTGACAGCATCAATGTCCCCTTACGCTTAGAATGTTTCTTGGTAGATGAGTTAAGCACATTAAATAACTGACTGAGTGGGTAAATGGTAAACTCTAATTCTCTTTAAACTATCTATCAGTCAGGCAGCCTCTCAGAGACAATGTATCATACATGAATTAAATCAGTTCACGTTGCTACTCCTCTAATCAGCACATTAGGTTTTTAAAAGTTGATGTGGAAAGCGTAACTTATATTCTATGGTTCAAATAGAACAAATAGGATAAAAAACTGAAATATACAGAATGATTCTAAACTCAAAATTTAAGGTTAATTAACTAAATATAAACGTCCGGTTCAATGTAGTCAATTTTTAGTCACAAAATAATTTCCGTTCAAATTACTCTAAGAGATAAATATTCAATACTGACCTTATTAGTTTATTTAAATTGGCTTACTATTGAATGTTTAGACTATTTGTGAACTTTTATATTTGTAAATATCTTACTAAGAAACTCCTTTTTATCGTAAGCAATCAAGGTTAGTAAAACGCACTATCATACTTTATTACAAGCTGTCATCAACGGTTTTACACTCATTATTTTTATTAGTTGAACCTTACTGAGCCTCAGGAGACAGTAATTGTTTAGTACCTCCAATCCATAAATCGTTATCACGGGTATCAAATTCAGACGTTCTAATAAGTGTTTTAATTCATTCGTGAAGTATTCTGTTATGACTCGTTGTGACAGATTGAAATACGGACTCATCGAGTGAGTGTAATGCAATAAAACTCTACAATAAAACCTGTATAATCTCACCAATAATTCTTGATTGGAAGCCTAGCTACTGAGAAGACAGAAAGAGTAAAATGTTTATCCTTGCTTAAATCTATAATGAAACAAGAAAAAAGCATGGGTATTTATAGATATTTTAGTGTATCCTTGGGAATCAGCTGTTCAGGATGAAACTTTCGAAGCTTCAATAGATTCACAAATAAGCGCACGGCTTAAAAACCCAAAGTGGTAGTTGTTTGACAAATTCATTTTTTAATTGGTTCGAAAGAAATTTTGTTTGGGTAGATGGATTTAGCTTATTTAACTTCCTTGATCGAATATTAACATAAAGTACATAGCAATGCCAGATCATCCACTTGTGAGTTGGTGAAAAAATCACCTTAATTTTCAGGTTTTAATTCCTTAGAAAGTGAGTGTTCCACTAAGCTAATTCCTTTACATCGATTGTAATATATACTCATGTTTATTATTATGGTATTACTTTACATATAAGCACGGCATCTTATTAAACAAATTATAAAACTTTCCATGCAAAATAGTAGTCGTATCTTTAATTTCAGTTCATCCGCAGGTTTTGGTTAATAACCTGGTCTTATAAATAACCGTTATTCAGTCACATCCTATTATCACATTCATTTGTCGATCTATAACTCATCCACTCATTTACCAAACCCCAAGTGTCTATTATTGCAGTTCATGAAAGCCTTTCTGTAATATCCAGTCTTATCTATAAACTCCAATAAAAACTTAATAACCAGACACAATTATATATATATATATATATATATATATATATATATATTGATTTTCCACCATCTTTTATACGAGTAGTTAGAATGAAGATCAATGCAGTAGTTTTACTTTTTGTGCATACTGTACCTGTTCAGTTTGCAATAAAATACATTAGTTATTGAATAAGGTATATACTTGTTTTGTTAAAGTTGTTAACGGGATATGTTTTTCGGCGATATTTAAATTGTTAAACAGTAGTTATTTAATAATTTTATACATACGTACAAAAGGTGGTTAACATTGAAACTTGACAATGCGAACTGAAAATGAAAATTTCATACTATTTTGTTTTAATTAAACTGAGTAGTAGGAAAGAAGTAGGAATTAAACGTTTAATGTGACTAGATTTATCCGTAACTTTGTCGGTGTTCACTAACTTTATTGTATCCAACATTCTCGATCACGTTTCCATTCATTCAGAGGGGTGTACAACATATTAGAGTGTAATATCCACTAAAGATTTAATTTAGATCCCAAACTTTGAATCCACCAGATTTGGTTGTACTACACTGGCATGTGCATAGCAGACAGTTGTGAATAATTTTAATCTCTTAAATTGACATTTTTAATGCAAATTTCATTGAAAAATGACCAAAAAGGAGGTATACGAAGAACTTATTGAACGTTGAAAATGTTCCAGCTAACGTCAACCATCGATAACAAATTTGTCTGCTCGTTGTAATCAATTAAACGAAAAAAAACATTTGAATAATAATTTATTAATCGACTAGTAATTCTAAAAAAACTTATGTTCTTTCGGCGAAAATCTTCTAGCTAGATATTTCCCAATCCGAAATATCTGAACTCTTTCTATACCGGTAAACATGGTATACGTTTTTTGCAGACACTGTCTTATAAGAAATTTATTGAGTCACAAGTGACTAATTTACTTTTTTAGATTATAATTAAATAGCCATTGACAGAGTTTTTTATTTTATGATACCTCTAAATAGTGTACAAACATGCCACGCTGACTAGCCTTGTTACAATTTCGAAATTACAAACTATAAGAAAAGTTTATTTTTTTCTAGGTGAAAGTTTTTAATGAGGTGTGTATAAAGAAACTATTTACAATCGAAACGGTATCTTATGTGTCATTGTTGATAAATTGTTTTTTGCACATATTTGTCATAACTATCATTTTCGAAATTTTATTTGTGGTTACTGTTCAGAATGTACAATTGTTTATAAACATAACATTGTAATACAATTATATACGTAATGAGTAAATAGCTATGCGGGTTATTGTTTTACAAATGATAGTTACTAACATACTGCATGATACAGAACTGAAAGTGGGAGGGTTAGTAGTTTCCAAAATTGATAGTATCTAAAAGTGAATTCCATACTGAATTCTTTTCTCTTTCTAATCAACTTATAGTGGTACAAATTAAAATCATACTTTTAATCAGGATGTTTTATCAGAATTCATTACATTACTTCAAAATGCATTGTTAATTTATTGGAATTTTCAAATGTTTGATTTTTAGTCAAAAATTAGTGTTATGTATCAATCACTTCAGAATACTTTTAGGAGCTTTTTGGTAAAACAAAGATGAAAAGGTAATTATGCCATTTTGTTGTTAGAATGTTCTTTCAGTAAGATACATGTATGTTGGTGCTTATTTAATACAATGTATTACATTAATAAATTGCATTCATGTAATAGATTTTGACACAACATCTTACATAAATATAGCATTGATACACTGGCAATCTGTACAGTTTAGCCTAGCAAGAACAATCCATTAAATTCTAAGGGTTAGAATAAGGAATTTTGTCACAATCGAGGATATTTTTATCAATAACTTTAAGTTAGACTTCTCGCTATACAAAAGCAATGTTCATTCATTTTTTATATGTTTCAATTTAACATTATACAAGCGGTATTAGTTTTGTCAGTTGTCTAGAAAAACTGGTCACATATCATCATTAATTGAATAATATTAAGAATGTTCAAGGTAACCACTAGGTATGGGTCAGTAAGTTCAGCAACTTACCTTTCCATCGTGTTTTGAATCATAACATGGATTCAAAGTCTATTATCAATTACGTTTCTGGTCACAAAGTAGTATTTCTCATCTATAACTATTCTCAATATAGAGTTATTCGGAGGGTAATTGCTTATAATGAGTAAATCAAATTTGTGACGCAAGTAACTGAAATGTTTTATCACTTTATCAACTGACATTCTGTCCTTTCCAAAAACGTTACCATTACCATTCTATTATTTACTCCATTTTAAGTTATGTGATTTTTAATAAAGATGTCTATGGTCAATTTACCATAGTTGTTTATATATTTAGAACTTATTACTTGACTAAATGAAAAGCATAGATTTATTTAGATTATCATGAAATATATGATTTAATTCGCTAATGGCGCACGTGTAGACTTCTGTCAGTTTTGAACACCTACTACACCAATCTCCACAATAATAGTTATCTCAATTGTTATATAATAATCAGCTTACTTGTGACTGTTTTCAGGATATTTCTGAAGCTCTAGTGAGTAGTCGTGACTGGTGGAGTTCGTACTTGTTGGGAGTGCGACAGTTATCACCAGTAACAATGGATGATCGTCGTTCTGTATATCACACATTGATGGGAGTGGGAATTCTACCACTAAATACCGACCTAGTAGTACAGAGAGCTACGTGTTCATCAACGTGAAACCCCCGGCGCGGAATCTGAGGTGGGCATTCATGGAGAGAGTTCCACACTAAAAGAAAACGGCTGTTCAATGCTCCCTGGTTTTCAATTGTACCCTGACAACACCAAACTGTGACATACTCAACCAATTAAATAGTCCTTTGCTTGGGATGTTCGAAGAAGATCGTAGTATAAGTTGGATAACTCATATGGATATCACTCAATAAACGCGTCACTTTTACTAACAAATATCATAGATTTAATAGTTAGGGTGTAAAAGCTTTGTCTGGTTGATAGTCTAGAAATATTTCTGTGCAACATCTGTCCAAACTTCGAAAGGAATGTGAAAATGGTTGCTTTTATATTGAAGATATCGTACATGAACATACTTCTTGTATACAAAATGAATAGACTTTTGCTGTTACTTTGTTCTATATTCTCATATCTATTAAATCGAACAGTTTTTCTTATTCCTGATCCAATCTCTTGTAAGGTTGTGGATAGGGTCCTCTAAAGTGTCAGATACACAGGTGAAATATATGTTTACTAATAAAGTTTTATATGGTTTCTCATATAATTAGCATATAATACCAAACTACTTAAACAAATAGTTAATTCTTCATCTGAAGAGTAATAAAACTTGACCTAATCTAATATTATGCAAACTTTATGTCTTGATTAGTCATCATCACCTTTTTCTGGTAGCAAGTAATAACATTGACTTTTTAACAGTAAAATTAAAAAAAAAATGATTTGTATTTATGTCTAGCGGCATTTTAAACCATAAGGGCATATTTAAACTGTTAGTAGTTTCTAGGTCGTATTTCGATTAGTTGTCAAGACACAATGCAAAAGATATGTTACAATTTCATTCTTAAGAGGAAATGATAATCACCGTTTTTTTTTAGAGTCATTTATTCAATTCCTACTGTACTACATTTCTTATTATTTTAATGTTTACTGTGCTGAGTATTTTAACGAATATATCATTTTTATATCTTCTGTAGGGTTAGAGAGATTAATTCAAATTATATACATTTCTATGGTTATTCACAACTCTTATCATGTTTAGTAGTTGTGCTTTATGCAGTTTTTTCGTTTATCTGGTATTTAAGTGTTGCATAATGAAACTCACATTAATGATTTCATTTCAAATAGCTTGAGAAATTTGCGATTGTCTGCTACGTACCCGTCAGTGCAATACAGCTTATGTTCAAGCTTGAAATAAGATCTTTAATGAAAATGATTGAAGATGCTAAATAGAACATGCATAATAAGGAACTTAAGCTTTGCGAATAACTTCACCCAAATACTCATCCAAACAAGTTCTTTGAAATCCTTAACCTCATTTAATCTTTTATAAGAAACTTAGTTAAGCCTACGTGGTAACTGCTTATTATGAAGTAAAATAGAGTCTTTGTACTAAAAACAAGGAATCTGCCAAAAAATAACATAGGTTTCAATCACTTGGTAAACTATAACTATATAATATCATTTTCAATATAGTTAGTAGCTTTATTTTGTTATATGTTACTTTGAAAAAATTATTACATTGCTAAGGTAGTTTTAGAAACTTATGATATTTGCAAAATTGTAAATGTGCCTATGAGTTTATCATTGATATTTTTCATTAACAAATCTGTCTTTACTGATTGCATCCCATCAACTTTCAACTTACGTTAGATCAGTTGTGGCTTTGCGGAGATTGGTACTTAATTTTGTTGTTTTCATATTTCTCATAGTTTGATCTCGGTTGAGTACCACTAAAAATCAGGAAGTACTGAACGGCTGTTCCATTTAAGTATGAGACTCCTCGACAGTGAACACCCACGATTTCTTCAGAAAATCAAACGCAGGACCTTCAGGTTTCATGGCGAACTCTTGACTGTCAGCACCAATAGAACGGTATTTAGTCACAGAGATCCCACTTTGATCAATTTGTCCAGTGGTACTTAACCGAAGTCAATACGTGACGAGTACAAACAATAAAATCATGTTAGATCAGATAAATATAGTGCTCCTTCTAATGAATTGTCAAACAACGTAAATGTTATTGTCAATAATTATGTTTATCTTTAATCAATTTGTGATGTCTCCAAAACATAGTCATTGACGTTTAGGTGATATTTGAATTATATTTTTAAAAATCCGTAGGGCAACCAGTGAACGATGCATTGTAATTTGTGTAATAGCAAGGGTCAATTTTCACTTAAATTTGAATAGACGTGACCAGTAGAGTTCAACCGTGTCGAATGTGAAACAGTTACCCGCCGATATCAGTAGATGAGGTCGTGCAAATGTATCACGAATTGACCGGATTGGGAATGTCAACCGTTGGGAGCCGACTTAGTGATCTAGCGGTAAGTCGTTCACCGCCAAACTAGCGAGTCCTGAGCTCGATTCCTGATGGGGTCGTGGGTGAGCTTTGCTGAAGAGTCTCATATTAAGACAAGATAGTCGTCTAGTGCTTTCTGATGATCAATAGTCGTTTAATTCAGATCAATTCATGATATCAAATTAGCATTCAACAACACCTAGTTACTTCACTTAGGTGTTGACTTTGTTTGGATTTCAAGTGCTTTCAATTATCATTTTATTTACAAAATGCTTTTTTGGAGAAACTAACTTCTTGAATAAACGCTTGATGCTGTGAGATATATACAATAGCACATACAGCTTTTTATTTGTAAGGAAAGATTAATGGTAGTTAGATGTGGGACGAAACTAGCATAATAATAATTCTTGAAATCACTGAATGTCTGTCTGCGTCTAGTTTGTCACTATAAATTCTGAACATAATTTATTGAATCGATTGTAGTAATACTCATACATAAGTTTTAAATTAATTGGCATCTACTTAGCTTGACTTTATATTGTGGTTGGGGTTCGCGAGATGACCACTAGTAGTTGTTGGAGACATTGAATGGCACAGCTCAATATCTGTTGTAGTATCATGGATATATCCACATTTTATCCTCCCTCAGATCTTAAATTTAAGGATCCCCTGATGCAAACTTTATTTTTTATTTCTCGCAGTCGTTCCTTCTACCATTATTTAAAGCTTTTTACTATTCATCTTATTACTTTAATGTCACTCTGCTGATCTAAGACTATTTGGAAAAATGAGCATTTCTGGGCCTCTATACTGATTATGGCCGACTGAAGTTCACATTTGTCTTATATTTTAGTTTTAATTTGGAAATTTGTTTCTCTGTTCTGCTATAAATCGTTTACTATACTTTCTTATCATTTAGGATGGTGGTCTGACGTAATTTTGCGCTGATTTGCATTTTGTTATCTCTATCAATCTAGTCTTTGTTAACTACATAATCTTACAATTCATAATGATTTATCTGAGAATGAAGTAAATAATCCATTTAGATTGTTTTTAATTCTAAGTCGTTATCAAGTGAGCTATAGTAAAACACTAAGAAATGACTTGAAATGTTTTCTCATTTAAAGCTCCAATTTACTAATAAATTCTACCTATCTAGTCGACAAAGATTAATTATGTTTTCAATAAACAATAGTCACGAGTAAAATCATTCATTTACGTTTAACACGTACTACACATTCTCTACATTATATGATTATTTAGATGGCAATAGAATTTCAGTCATAAGTTCACACTTCTAAGGATTTCTGTTAATAACTAATTTTATTGTGACATGAACTGCAATGCGTTGTTAGTTTTCAAAGTCATGTTGTAGTGTTTTTACTCATTATTACCTTTTAACTAGAAGTTGACTTCATAGTAATTTTAACATTGAACTCTTTCGTAAAGTTAAATCGTTTCTAGTTATGAAAGTCAAGGGTGGGCATTTTATCCTAAGAATTGTTAGATGGGTATATCAACACTCAGATTTTGATACACTGACTGAGTCTTGACCCGAGTACGTTTGCCTTCATTCACTTTATATATAGAGGAATTCCTATTGCGATGAACATATGCCAAAAATAACTCATCAAAGCAGTAGTAATTAAATAACCATGAAATTTAATTATTTCTTGTGTCAATACGAAATTGCAAATACGATTGTACTCTAAAAATGATATTCTTTTTTAATTGTTTCTTTTCATTATACACATTTATTGTAAGTATATCTTCTATTTCTTTACAGTACATCAACTATGATTGATAATTATTCAGATTATGAGTTGAATACTACTCAAAAATCAAATGAAAAAACTATGTTGGCAGCTAAAGAAGCCGAACGACAATTAGATGATCTATTACATTCATTAAGACAATTCAAGGTATTATTTTCATGATATAAACAAATGTTGTCAGTTACACATTCATCATTAATATTATTATTCATATTGTGTTTGTTCTTTTTTTTTCATTCTATGTATATACAAATTAGATCCTGATGTTGATTGAATTCTAATGAAAAAAAAGGTTTCTCATGTTTTCATTTAAATTAACTCCTATAAATCAATGTTATCTCTTGTTTTAGACTTAAGAACAATTTGTAGGAAGGTAGAATAAGTGTTAGTAATGTAAGCATTTAATGAAAATTCTCCAATCTGTTTCATAACTCATTCGATTAGATAGAAATCAATTGGTGTTCGATGACATGAAAGTACTGTCAAAATACATCAATGCATTCTATTGGAATTCAGGACAGAAAAGAAACTGTTTGCCTCTTGAAATGAACATTAAATTGGTATAAGAGAGTTGTTGAATATGAAATGATGTTGTTCTTGTTATTTCAAATACCTTTCGAATAGTGATATTTTGCAAAACTACACACTTCTAGAAAATATGATGTCAAGGGACACAATTAGAACTATATGCATTCGGTATTATATGCAGTAACTACTAGCTATTCACAAATTTACTGAGTAATTTTGTAGCATTTGAAACAATTCATAAGTGCGTATATGAACTTTAGAATGTAGGAACGACTAAATGATATATCATATATAAATTAATGTTTGCACTATCTGACTAGTTTGTCAATATATATCTACCATAATAGAAGGTACCTACTAGATTCATGCATTCAACGAAGCTGCTATAGTCCTTTTTACAATACTAAGCAAATTAATGTCATGAATTCATTTTCGACATGAATTTCAATTATTCCTTTCATCATTTATCATCATTCACACTACTTACACGTTTACTGATTTATAGAAATGGAACATTTGTGCATTAATAAATAAAAATAACGTCTCAATTAATGTAATCACCATTCAACCATATGAATTGTCTAAAATCCAGTAAGCATATTATTTCACTATTTATTACCTCCTCGCTATTTTACCACTCGTGATGTAGAGTTCACATATCACGCTTACTTTATGCGCATTAAAACATTTGATTGTGCTCTGTGTCATTACTTTCTCCATATACAATCAATCTGTGATAATAGTGTTGTAGAAAATGCTGAATGAGTCGATCGTAATTCAGATTATTTCACATCTTCTAATTGAATAGATATATTTTGTGAAAGAAATACAACAGCGATCTGTCCTATTGATTTTATACAGTATGAGAATTTGGTTGGTATGGATTGTAATGAGGAATTGCATTAATGAGGTCAGTAGCACAGATTCTGAATGTGAGATACTTTAAATGTGGAATGGGAATTAGTATAGACTTTGTGTATGTTTTATCTAATTGTCTAGGAATTAGCTCGTTAACCAGTAAACTGTAGATTAATTAGACAATTTCAGAATTTTTTATTTCAAACAGTTGTACCGAATTTTGATTAAGAGGTTAAACTGTAAAGCTTGTGTACCATTTGTCGCAAAATTTTCAGTGATTACTTTATGTAACAGTAATCGAAATATACTAATGTTTTATTGAATATTTTAAAATAACCAATTCATAAATATAAAGAAAATCATTTTTATGTTGTATATTTAGTGCATCAAACATCATTATAATTTGATATTTTAAACAAGCCTTTTAGTTGATTGTTTAAAGATATTAACAATCCAAATAGTTAATTATCACTTAATCTGTTATACACAAACAACTCAATACATTTAAGTATTTGTAGGTATATGCATACTCTATTTCATCTTATCATATTCATCATTCATATTATGCACACTTGACCTTTATTTAATGAATAGTTCCACAGGATAATATTATTGACAATAATAATAATTATTATTATACTTATTCAGCACTGACTATATTCATATGTATACATTTATGATTAAATTCTGCTTTGATATTTCTAATTACTTACTGATTATTGAAAACGAGGATTATACATTAATTTATCTAGTGATATTTAATTGAAACAAACACATAAGTATATAAATACCAAAATTTTAATAGTTGAATCCAGTAGTATCATTTATAATGAGAAGATAATGAATTTAACATTTAGAGTTTATTAATATAAAGACAAGTAATCGATGCATTCGCTTATTGTCCTCAAACTAAACAGTAATAGAGCTACTGAAATATAATTCTGAATAATCAAAAGATATAATGAAAGTGATCAACTAATACTCCTAGATTTTTAATGTTTGTTTACTAAAGTGATGGTTCAAAATTTAATAAAATTGAATTCTACTATAATCGTCCTGACAGTTACGCTGAGGTCGTTATTGACCACTGATAGAGAGTCCTATATTAGGATTAACCATCTGTTCACTCCTCTTTGGCCCTCACTGATACTCAACGATGATCAGTTTGTAACTAATATAAACAAAAAATTGTTGTTTCTTTCTTCTTAATAACTTAGCACGAACATTAGAACTTTCTTAAATCAATCTAAAATCCATATCAAAACAGAGTATAACCATTACTTCTCTACATATTGACATAATATAAGCTATAACATGTTACAGCTAAGAAGTTAGTAATGCATACTGTTAATACGAAATTTAGTAAATAATTATGAGCACATCCATGTTAGCCAATTTATTCCGAACAACGAATCCATATATTAAACAAATACATTCTGGTGATCACAATCTCAATATTTCAACTTAAAATGTTAATGTCTATTTCATACTTCAGATGTATTGAAGTGCTCCATTCATATTGTGTCTACATACTTAAATGCAGTACACGTTTATATCACCACATATTTATGCCTGTTATTGATCAGTTTCATTGTCTACACATAGTCACAAGGTTAAATAATTTTTTTTAAATTTATACTAAAACTTAAGTAATTAAAAACATCAAAACTATGGTCTAACTATATAACATAAAGAAAACAATGTAGTCATGACTATAACATTACTGAAGCGGAGAACATTAATAAGGATTGTATCAATATAGTAAGGGTCAGTCCTTATTAACATAGAATGACAGACAGACAGACAGTCGCAACGTAGAACTTGGTACATGCGTACGTCAGTTCAAGTTGCCATGCCTCAATTAGCAGATAGAGATTAAATTGTCGAATCAAATCCCAGAGTGGGGAAGGTAGTAACAGAGTTAGTATTCATGGAAGGGAATAGAGACCGAGAAGATTTAAGAAAATATGATCCAGTAAAGAGAAAATTATGATAAGTTCAGAAATTTAGGATTTGGAGGAAGACAAGGAATGGATGCACCTGCGCCATTGCCAACGATTTTGAGCCAATCCCAGAGTGGGGAAGGTAGTAACAGAGTTAGTATTCATGGAAGGGAATAGAGACCGAGAAGATTTAAGAAAATATGATCCAGTAAAGAGAAAATTATGATAAGTTCAGAAATTTAGGATTTGGAGGAAGACATTTGAGCCATATCACCCAAAGTCTCTAACCATTTATTACGAGCGTCACGCGGACTCCAACCAGGTAGTCTGCACCTATTAACATGGCTCAGCCCAATTGTCAATGACTTCATGGACTGGTGCCATGTTTTGGTTTGGCCGCCCCTAGCTTTCTTCCAGCCTACTCCTACACCAGACAGCATTGCTCGTCGAGGTAGGCGGTGGTCAGGCATACGTAACACATGTCCTAACCACCTTAGGTGATGAAGATTTACTACTTCATCAATAGGCTTACTGTATCTACCTAGTACTCTATTCCTAACCCACGTATTGCTTACTCGGTGGTCCCAGAAAACACGAGCAATGCTTCGAAGACATCTATGATCGAATACCAGGAGCCTACGAATATCCTCTATCCTTAATGGCCATGTTTCGCATCCATAAAGTAAGACAGACCGAACTACTGCGCAGTAAACTCGTCCTTTGGTCAGTAGTCGGATGTCTCGCCTATGCCACAGATGACGCAAATTCCAAAAAGCTAATCGGGCCTTATGTATGCGCGCACAGACTTCAGCAGACACCAGACCGTCAGGACTGATGAGGCTGCCAAGATAAGTGAAGCGGTCAACACATTCAACTGCCTCACTCCCTATCACTAACTTCGGTGTCGAATCAATCCAATCCTGAAGTAACATTTTGCATTTGGGTGGAGAGAATCGCATCCCAAACATCCTTACATTCTTGTTTAAGGTAGTCAAAAGATTCTGCATTTTATCAGCATCTTCGCCTAAGAGAACTATATCATCTGCATATTCTAAGTCAGCTAGTTTATCTCCTGGAAGGAGGTCAACCCCGCCGAAGTCAGACGATGAAAATGTCAACTCTAAAAGTATATCAATGATAAAATTAAATAAAAATGGGGAAAGCGGACAACCTTGACGAACACCACTTGAGGTAATCAGTTCTGATGACAATCTGCCATAAGCTCTCACTCGACATGTGGTGTTCGAGTAGAGAGCTTGTATAAGGTTAATGTACTTCTCTGGTACGCCTTTCATTGACAGACATTGCCACATAACCTTACGATCGATAGAGTCGAATGCCGCCTTAAGGTCAAGGAATACAACTATTGTTGGGCGTCTAAAAGTGTGTCTATGTTCTAGAACCTGCCGAAGTGTGAATAGGTGGTCTATGCAGCCACGTCCAGGTCTGAAACCACCTTGGTTCTCTCTAGTCTGCTCTTCACGAGCTTTAGTTAGGCGTCAAAGTATGATTGAAGCTAATATTTTGGACACTATATTAGTTAAGCTGATTCCTCGGTAATTGTCACAGGAGGACTTCTGTCCTTTCTTATAGATTGGAACAATTAGTGTTTGAGACCAGTCATGTGGGATTACGCCCAATTCCCAGATTCTAGCCAGGATCCCGGTTAATCTCGCTGCTAAAACTGGACCACCATCCCTAAATATCTCAGGGGTCAACCCATCGGGTCCTGCTGCTCTACCTCGCTTTAGGTTCCCTATAGCCTTCTCAACCTCACTAAGACTTGGGGGACCAGTATTAACTTGCCATTCAGATTGTTTGGGAATGGTGGGCAACTGGGATGACGCCGAGGGCCAATTGAACTGTTCCGTAAAGTGTTCTGCCCATCGGTCCAACCTTCTGGATTGACAGTGAATAGTGCTCCCATCTTTTTCTGCGATAGTTTCACTTACAGTTGGATTTTTGATGCCCGTTTCCTTGATAAGTCTGAACAGTTGCCTACTGTTACCTATTGCCACTGCCTTTTCCATCTCTTTAGCTTTCGCTACCCACCACTGCTCACGATCATTTCGTAAGCTTTTAACCAGTTTGCGTTTAAGTTGCCTTCGCTCCTCATCGTATTTAGGACTAGACGGGATGTGTTGCCGAGCATCTATCAGTTCAGTAGATGCAGCTGAAATCCACTGAGTTTTCCTAACTTTTTGGTTTAGTTTACTAGTAGATATCACTGCTGTTTCAACAGCTTTTTGGATATCATTCCAAGCTGACTCGGGGTGGGTATCGTTTATACAGTTGACTAAATGGTTTTTAAGTTGTTCCTGAAATATATTCTTGACTTTTTCATCATTAAGTTGGACTCTTATGGGGATCTTTGCCGTGGGTCTTTTACGTCCAGTGAGACGCAGACTAATACGCGCTCGTATTTAAGCGTGGTCTGAGTCTAAACATGTGCTCCAAAATGAGCGGCAGTCTTCTATCGAGCCTCTCCAACGGTGGCTGATAGCAATGTGGTCTATTTGAGACCAACGTTGAGTTGACTGTGGAGGCCGCCATGTCAACTTATGTCTTTCTTTATGTTTAAAGTTAGTGCTTGCGAGAAATAGACGATTATCTGAGCACAGTTGTAATAAACGGTCGCCATTATCTGTTCGTTGGGCCTCGACACCATAGGATCCACCTAGGTGCCTTTCGGTTTCGTCTAATCTACCTACTTGGGCATTAAAGTCACCAGCCATAATCACTACATCAGTACGCTTAGCTTTACGAAGGAGGTCTGAAAGCTTTCTGTAAAATTCATCTTTTACTTCATCTGAGCTGCAATCAGTGGGAGCGTAGGCAGAGACAACAAAGAGGCAACGGCGTGTGTCCCTATCTTTCCGAGTTCTTACCGTCCCGTTTAGACGGACAGCGCATAACCGACTGTCTATGGGAATCCAGTCAAGGAGAGCCCGTTCAGCTTTTGAACTTAGTGCTATACCTACACCAGCAAGGCCTCGAGTGGTAGCAGTGGGGTCTCCGGAAACACGAAGGGTGAACCGGACCGGTTCTTTGTTTTCACAAGATGAGGTCAGGTGAATGATTGTACTTGGATCCTGTATACGCGTTTCAGAGACACAGCAGACATCGATGGAACGAGAATTAAGGGTCATGGCTAGGGAGGCCTGTTGTCCTATTTGGCCTAAGGTCCGAACGTTAAAAGCTCCGATATGTAGTTTAGTGCGAGGTTTCAGGAGACCAGGAATAACGTTTTGTGAACTCAAACCATTAGCATTAGAGGCGTCAGGTGATAAGGTTAGGCTCTTCGGGTTAATCGTGGGAATAAGGGAGTTATTGAGGGTTGAGGGTGGGATTTGACCTCGAGCGAAATGATCTCGTGTGCTGTTAGAGGTATGAGGGCGGTTATCACTTCCCGGTTGCCCACACCGTGGAAGGGTCATTCTTGAGGAACCTGAAAGAGAAAGAGGATTAGAGGAGGTCGTGATGACCTGAGAGTGTGACCGCAGTGTCCAGGGTAAAGCTGTTTGAGGTCGGTCGAGTACATTAATTGTTGCTCCGGTTGTCAGAAGGGGAGGCATCGGCCTCATGGCTTCCGAGGGAACTCAGCTTTCACCATGAAGCGTCATATTGATCCTTCCAATTCCCAGGGCAGAGTTAGAATTATTATATGGGTTTTTACTCGTGAACTGTTTTTTAGCATGATAGTTGTTTTACGGGATGGGGGTGCTAGCCCCATGCCCAACCCTTCTCCTTTATCCGGGCTTGGGACCGGCAGCAACCCTGTGCGGGCTACAGGCGGAGTTAACATAGAATGAAGCATTACTATATAGTGGATTATTCATCTACTCTATACATTAGCATTGAGATAGTAGAAAACAACAAGACGAAAAACAAAGAAAACAATCAAAAGCACTCAATGTTAAAAATGAAGAATATTGTGTCATAACAACCAGATGAAGTCAAATAATCAGAATTGTGAGATGATACTAAACTCAAAGCTAACCTGACTATAGGTAATCAGCAAAATTATATTATTGGGACTGAATCTCACTCATGTTGGTTAACATCTGTAATTATGTAATCCAGCTATGAAATTTGAACACGGACATAACACAGATCAACAGTGAATAGAATCATTGAATTGATGCAACATATCCTGAAAAGTCATCCTCCTAGTACATTTTGAACACATTACTCAATAGCCTAGCAATGCTGAATAATTAAGCAAATGACAAAGGGTATAGTTTTTTATTATCGCATTCAATGAAATAAGCGAACTCACGACTAACTACTACATTATTATCTGTACTTTGCAATAACGAATTCAGAAATTGTCTAATTAATCTACAGTTTACTGGTTAACGAGCTAATTCCTAGACAATTAGATAAAACATACACAAAGTCTATACTAATTCCCATTCCACATTTAAAGTATCTCACATTCAGAATCTGTGCTACTGACCTCATTAATGCAATTCCTCATTACAATCCATACCAACCAAATTCTCATACTGTATAAAATCAATAGGACAGATCGCTGTTGTATTTCTTTCACAAAATATATCTATTCAATTAGAAGATGTGAAATAATCCGAATTACGATCGACTCATTCAGCATTTTCTACAACATTATTATCACAGATTGATTGTATATGGGGAAAGTAATAACACAGAGCACAATCAAATGTTTTAATGCGCATAAAGTAAGCGTGATATGTGAACTCTACATCACAAGTGGTAAAATAGTGAAATAATATGCTTACTGGATTTTAGACAATTCATATGGTTGAATGGTGATTACATTAATTGAGACGTTATTTTTATTTATTAATGCACAAATGTTCCATTTCTATAAATCAGTAAACGTGTAAGTAGTGTGAATGATGATAAATGATGAAAGGAATAATTGAAATTCATGTCGATAATTATTTCAGCACAATTATATTCATCTGATTTTCAAATCTATTAAATTTTATAATTACTTATACATCCATCTGCAACGCTTATTCCTACTTAAATGTGAAATTTTGGAGTTTGTTACTCCTGATGTTTCAATTTGTTCAATTCAGAAACCATACCGCTGATGAGTTGCTTTTTTCTTGCCTAAATCTGTTACTGCTTAAATTTTAGATTATCTATGAATTTTATAGTGTAAATGCTTTTGTTCGTTGAACTATCTAATAGGTACTAAATTTATTTCGTATGGTTTTTCGATTAATTGCTAATCACTGCATTATACCTTCAGCTTTTTGGATAACTATGCCAGAATTGTTGTCTTTGGTTATTAGTAAATATAATTTACCACATACTTAAAAACACAGCGACAAGGATATAATGTGAAATAATTAAGCAGTGTTACTCATAAAAAATAGGACTAATAAATTGTTGTGTTCATTAATATACTTCATGGTTTACAGCATAAATCTCTAGGAGTTTTGCAGTGGAATCTCATGCACTTGAATATTTTGAAAAGCCTATCCTTACGCCATCGAATTCATAGTGTTTGTACTTATGACATTACTGAGAGTGAGTTTAATTATAATGGAAAAAATATGACTAACAAATAATATACAAAACATTTTATTATTAAATCTATGGGATCAAAATCAGACTAACTGAATTCTAGATAAATTGTTTGGAGGACGTCATTTGGAGGAATGATTTACATTCAGAAATATTCTCATTGTTTATTTACTGAGTAGTTTTCAATGATATGTTCGTCAAGTGCTTAGTAATGATTAAATTCTTATGATCAAATGACAATATGACTACTAGTGTAAATGATTCAACATTGCTTGTCGAGTGTTTTACCTTTAAAATACCTTAACAACTACTTGCAACCACCTAACAAGTATTTATGAATCTGTTTATTAGTTGTTTCTAAAGAACACTCCTTAAATACCAACCTTTAAATAGCTTCTTTCAACTCACCTATTCCGTTGCATTTTTAAATGATAATCAGAGCCACATGAACGATGCGCTTCTCCGTACTACATATCCGGTAAGGAGGCAGGATTATAAGAAATGATAAGTTAATTCTGTTGTTTGTCCTTACCACTACTACATTCGATATTATTCATTTCACATTATATTATACGAGTTCTGCTGTTTATTTTAGTTTCCTTTGTGAATCCTATTCTAATCAAGTTTATATATATATATATATATATATATATATATATATATACATGAACCAAAAAGTAGTGCCAGTATATAAAGTCTTTGACTGTTGGTCTATGTCGTGTTGATATATGCAGACTACCTTGTTGGACTTTACGCAAATGCCGTACCTAATGATTTTAGGCTCCGTGTGATAGGTGTCAGAATGAATCACAGTGGCACATATGCATTCACTCTTTTCATCCCAGCCTTAAATCTTGGACCTAAAATCATTTCATGCCTTTATAGCTATGAAATAAATCATTTTCCTTGGAATATAATTTATATATCCACTCTATTTTTTACTATTATCGTTTAAAAATTGTTCCATTATAGTTTAACAGTCTTTATTTGTGTACATCTATGATCATTTACACAACGTAATCTCTCCTCACTTAATACATTTACAGCGATCATAAGTTGAAATCTAGAACCCTACATTTCCAACTTTAGTTAATTTGAAACATGGTACGAGGATCATCCTACTACTATTTAATGTTATTTATCTTACAATATGATCGATCACTTCTAGTTTCACGTTTTTATTAGAAATTTGAAAACATTTCGTTAATAACGTATGTAGTGATTTTAATGACAACAAGATAAGTTTCTGATCGTTGCCAAGTTTGTTTTAATACTTAGAAATACAGTAAATTAAAATGTCAGATTAAAATGACATTGAACAAAGGTTATTCAGAAAATCAGATTTATAATTTATTTTAACTGCATTGTTTGCATTAGAGTTCTAGAATAGACTTTCAGTCAAGCATAGTCCAACGGCCTTGGTTACCAGGTAACTGAAAACAAAAATAGCAAAGTTTAAACAAAAAAAGTATTAAAGAAGGTAGCAGCTTCAAAGTAAGCAAAAAGAATGAACCTATATATATATATATATAATGTCTAAATCTTAGAGGTTTAGATAAACCCGCTTTATAGTTTTTGTTAGCAATAAAACATTATGATGTAGTAAAATTGAAACTTTTATAAAATGTATTCGTAAATCATGTTCATGTCACATCTGTATTATTAATCTTTCTGCATAGATTAATTAAAAGCTATGTTTGCTGAAATGCCGGCATAAATCGTATCTGAATTTTGTTCAGTAGCTAATTAAATGCACTACAGTCAGTAGTTGTGAACATTTAAACCATGTTATACATCAGTTACATGTATGTTTTTTCATTTATCTGTTAAAACGACGAAATGAGTATGCTAAAAATGTGAGGTTTATTGATTTATTAGTGTTTATGAATATTAAATATCCTTTTACACAACTAAGTGATTAAAATAGAAACCGAATACACCACTTCATGAGTAGCAACTTTATTAATCACATTTAAAATATTTTGATGCTGTGCACTACGTAATGAATTTGGTTGGTAAACTAGGGAGCACTGGACCGTTGTTTCATTTTAGTAGGAGATTCCTCAGCAGTGTACATCAGACTTATAATGTTCAAAAATTGTGGTGAATGCTAAATCTTGGTACAAATTAGTTGGGATATCAGTTAGTTCGTGATATTCCGTGATCATCATCTTATTTCTCTAGTGACCAACCGCTCCCAACTAGATGTAGTTGTACCTCACTGGTCGCGGTGTTTCATTAGAACTATGGAAATTCTTGGAACAAGTTACTAGTAAGCATATGATGACTGTCATAATACAGTGTTTTGCTGATCTTTAATTTTGAAGATTAGCATCATATTGTAAAACATAAAGCACTGGAAGTCGTTTTGTCCAGGCAAGGTTTACCTTATTAGTACATTTTCACATATTTGTATGCATAAATACAGTAAATTCTATTATTATTATTATTATTATTATTATTATTATTATTATTATTATTATTATCTAAAATAAACATCGGTAGAAATGATTGGGACTAACGGATATTGAGATTTGCATAATTTCATATAAAATGTATTAAACAGAGACAATCAATTTAGGCATACTATTGTTATAAAGACCTGTTATTATTAAAATACCTAAATAGAGTCAGATGTTGTGCACTTTCAACCTCAAAATATCATTAAAACAGTACGCACTAATTGTCTATGTTGCAATCGTCCACATCATCACTACTGTATAGCTTTATAAATGTACACACGTTTACTACGTCTAGATAAATTGTGCCTTAACAGTGATTATTTTTACCGTGTTCTATTATGAGAACAATACGCCCCACTTATCTGTAAACAATCACTCGCTGTAAAATATGTTTTATATTTATTTAGATAATAATGAAAAACGCAACGACAAACTCTCTCTGATATCATTTTTCAGATTTTTTCCTTTTTTCCCAGTAGTTGCTTTTATTTTTATTTATACAATCTACCCATTGTAAATTGATCTTGTCCATTAACCTGTTTGCAATGTTTGTGTCAACCAAAGATTGATGTTGGTTGGGTATCACTGATAACCAGAGTGCAGCGGATAGTTGTTTCGTTCTAGTATGAAACTCATCAGCAGTACACACCCTCAATTCCACTAGGAAATCGAACTCAGAGCCTTCAGGTCTCACAGAGAACGCTTAGTCATCTATACCGCTGTGCCGGAGTCCATTGGCAGAGTTCCTACTTCCATCAAATTATGATATAGCCTGTAGGTCATTTATTGTCATTTGTGACAACTGTCTCACACCCGACAACTGACATCAATTTGTAACGAATACAAACAACTCAACAAATTCACCTAATTTCTATTATTATTACACACCTGTCAGCTATCATATGGCTTTATACATAGAAGAATAATTATTTGAATCATTAGAAGATGCAGTTTGGGTTATTCTCATAAGATTTTAATGATGATGATTTTAATGAATACATAATCCTGATAATCTTTAGATTTTGTTCTATTAAAATCGAAATAAATATTCAATATTGACAGGCTTTATTAAAAAAGAACAAAACAGATATACAGATAAAAAAAGAAGAAAACCACCATGAATAATCTTTTCATGTTTCTTTTTTTACTAAAAATTTAACTTATTATCATTAATAGTAGACAACCTATACATAAAGATAGGTATTACAATTTGCTTACCTTACATAGTTTAACAGTTTTATTGATCGGAAATGTATAAGTTGTTCCGTTAACAACAGGCATTTCACTTCATCACTTAACATTTATAGTAATGGTTTCTATTCAAGAAAATATTTAATAAATCCATCTACTGAAGAAAAACGTCAGATAGGGTTCTTTATATACTTTTACAAATCAGTTTGTTAATTCCCAACCGTAACACCTACCATGACTGGGTAGTCGGACTTGCCTGTGTAGTGATGAAATCATGTTGACAGGAACACTTGTTACTTCCGATTTTATAGGTAGGTTGCAGAGCAATATTACTAGAGGCAATAACTTAAAGTCCGAAGGACAACTTATACTACTGACCCTGTGTTGGGACAACAGAATAGACGATACTGAGATTAAACACGATATGCGAAACAAATATGGCAAATCGGCTGCTGTCAAAATATGTATTGAGCAAACCTAACTATCATCTGCGTCAATATGTAATGTTATTTTGTACAGGAGTAGATTACAAAATGCCAGAGGAGCAAATCACTATGTGAAGTTATCGACAGTTGGTTTGGGCAGGCCACTTGGTAAATATCTGATTATTTATTGCAACCAATTGTAGGAAGTGATGAATGGCATAGCTCACAGTGGTGTATGGTCATACATTTTCTATATTTTTTTAGAGTGTCACTTTCAAAAACAAGTTATCCTTTATTCCATGAAATCATCTATTTTTCTCAAATAATTTTCCATGTTTAATCACTTTCCTGTCACTTTGCTACTGCCAGTAATCTTAAGAGTTTTATTACTGTACTGTAATGGTAATGCAAATTAGCCCAAACACACTAATTGTGGTCAACCTATTGTTTCTTGAATATATAATATATCCAACATATAAATAGAATTCCACATAATTCTACAGAAAGCTCATGAACTTTGAGGTTTATCATTAGTATAGTCTAGAATCCATCTTTCATTAGATATGTCTTAATAATTTGATTTGATTTTTAACCTTATCTTTCGTCTCGTTTCTTTTGACGTAGAAGTTCGAGTAATGATATTCTGAAGAATACATATGAATTCTTAATCCATAAACACATGTGTATTATTATACAAAAATGTCTTTTTTATTAGACTTTGTAATACAGTTGCCTAATAAACCACAAGTAATGACCGTTCCTTCGAAATACTTACTGTACTGTATTTTCGTCAACACATTATTATCTTCTTGAAAGTTTATCAACCAATGATATGTTTTTGTTGTGTTTAAATACTAGATCTCACGTAACACAAAGCACTTTTGTGAATGCCAGACATTTGCTGCTGTTGTACAGTTGAAAATTGAATAGCAAAAACTTATAGACGTTTTCGAATAAAGATTACCTTCTAGTTTGTACAACCTAGCATTTCTTCGTATAACCACCGATAATCATCAGTTGTTGAGTTGATCCGCTAAGAAAGCAATGAATTTATCGTTAGACTAAACATATTGGGGACAAAACATTTACATTTACCTTACAGAAGTCACTCGAGTTTGCACACTAACAACAAATGTTTATTAAGAAAATCGAGTTCCATGGTTTTCCGCAGGCTCTTATCTCACCAAACTATCTTTCAGTTTAAGGAGTTATTACTTATATACTTCCTAATAAGTGCCTAAAGCAGTACTATTTTATTCTCATATTAGCTTACAATGACTGGAACTGTCATTCATGGTAGACGAGTTGAAAAGACTAATTTCTATGTAAAACGAATCTGTATTTTTTCTTTCTTTCTAAGGTTAACAATCATCAAAGCGATTCTGGTGCTGAACTACCAAGTAGTATGAGTAATTCATTCCTAGATAGTTCATTATCTGATATTCATCAAAAAAATCCACATACGCCACATAAATCTTCTACATCACTAAATCATAAAACTGATACTAGTAACACCAACATAAATGATGTTGGCATTAATAGCATAACAGTTGATGTTAAAAACAATGATGTAAATTATCAGCATCATAATAATAAAGCTCAACGAACTACTGATAATGTGAATAGTACTACACGATTGCAAAGACACAATGCTAAACGTGCAGTTACACCGAAATATAACCCTACTGACAATATTCCGACTACAGAACAAGGTCCAAATCAATTATTAAATTCAATGCTGAATGATTTATCCAGTGAATTATCTCAACAGGGTGCAAAAACTAACCCACGTGGGGAATGTTATGCGTGTAAAAAGCCAATAAATGGAACAGTAAGTTCAAGTTCTTTGATACACTATATTTATTAATCATTACATTGATTCTGAGAATGTTTGATTGAAATAAAATGTCTAACTCACTGATTGTAATAAACTATGTAACTATCATAACAATACAGTGTGTTAATTCGTAATACTTCAAATCAATATGACGACAACACAGCTCAAAACCATTTGGATTAACGATCTTAATAATAATATTGAAGTTAGTTACAATGAAAGTTATCAAATGAATATTAAAAACCAAAACTAAGGCAGAAATTGAATATGTTATCCTAGTTAAATATCCTAATTTCGACTTGATTTACCATAATTTTAAATGTTTGACGTCGTACCAAACTAGCCATTTAAGTCTTGTTGTATCTCATTCTTTTTTCCGAATTGAGGGATTATTTTCAGTATTATTCTTGTCGCCATTATTACTTGACTATTGGTTTTTGTAATTACCATCTACTAGACTAGTTTTTTCTTATTTCCATTATAATAATTTACAGGTTTTCTTTATGAGAGATTATGTTAGAAATCGTTTTGCTTGTTTTATATCTGATGTAAACTGAATAAATATGACCGCAGAAAGTAATAGGAAATAATCATATTGATAAACTTTAATTACTTTAGGAATATTTCTGACAAAATTACATTCTCAAAAGTATCTTATTGCCTAAAATTAATGATTATTTGGAAGATTTATGACGGACGAATTGAAGTCATCTTACCTTATAATGTATGTTATTGTCGTTGAATGTTTGTTTCCTATTAAATGTATTTATATATGTAGATGATGTACATTCTTATCTCATATTTATTATTATTATTACTATTTTTGTTAGTTAATTACTGCTATCGGTAAAGAATGGCATCCAGAACATTTTACTTGTGCTAGTTGTCGTGTTGGTTTAGTTCGTCAAGATTTTTATGAACGTGATGATCAAGCCTACTGTACTCAGTGTCATCTACAAATGTTCTCTCCTAGATGTGGTTATTGTGGGGAGGCAGTTGTTGAGGTCTGTTGGTTAAATTAAATCTTTGCATTTTGTTATTGTTCTCAATAAAGGAGTTAATATTCATAATAATGAAAAACTACTGATACATTTTTAACTCGTTTGACTCATTATTACTTAAGTCAGTTGGTTGAACCTCTCTCAATAACTTGTTCCTTCTAGGTGTAATTATACTTTGTTAGTTAAGGCTTCTGACAAAAAATTCAGGAATTACTTCACGGAACTAGTCACCAATAAACACATAATGATTGCTATTGAAATTGCTGATTTTAAAGTTTTACGTTGCGGATTGACTTTTGTTGAACAACCACTAAAAACTAGGAAGTAATAGACTGATTTATAACCCTAATATAGGACTTCTCCCAGCTATATCATCAGGAGAAGAGCTGAGAAAAATTTCACAATAAAAGTAGATAATGGTCCCACTAATTTGCGGATTGACTAATGTTAGAAATGAAGACTATTAGATTTCCAAGTTTATGGCGTGAAAGTCATTTGTTTATTTAGTACAAATCGGCACCCAAAATATATGCTCCATACAAGTGTTGAAGTAGAAACGGAAGGCGATCAAGGATAGGAAGGTAAAATTTAATAAAACAGCAAGAGAGTTACAGTGCAGCAGACACAGCTCAGATAAAAGTACAAACAACATTTCATTCCTACTAAGGGGATTCATAGCACATTTTATGAAAGTCTTAACAGGAAACTGCAGCAGAATCTCCACTGGCTTCTGTTCGCTATATCTGACAAAGTCTTGAGCTATTATGTTGCATTTTCACTAGGACCCCAACTGGGAGGTCGGATTAGACGGAAAGAAGCAAGTTCTATACAACTTTATGTCATCCTATGATATCTTATCATAAACTGATGATTCACTGGCTTCTTCCAACTAGTTGCAACGTCTGCAAATAATACACGATATAGAAGCCGCTGGGATGAAATTTGAAAAATATGATCAAATTATCGAAGATAATCTTTTAATATAGTAACATTAACAGAGTCATCACCACTGCACCCAAACACACGTTGCCGAACCAAGAGGTGTCTCCACTGAATGTCAGCAATCATTCGGCGATAACGGTGATCAAACACAGAAAGAGGCCTAAAATTCTTAGTTCAGAAAAACTAGGTCTCGCAAGGTTAGGCGTTTGTTCCTAGACTAATAAACTTTGGGTTTGTTCTGTGGCGTGAGTCGTGAATGACTACTGTTGTGATGTTTGATACTAGAACAAAATACAATAAAAAAAATCAACGGTTAATACAAACAATTATCATATGGCTACAAATGACTTTACCAGTCACTAGACAAACCAATGTCAAGTGACCTTCTGAAAATCTATTCCACTTTGCTGCATAAGAAAGAGGTAGTTATTCCTCCAAAAGAATCAATAATATCACCATAAATATTGTGATATCTCCAATTAATTGATTATTATTGGAACCTACATGAACTGTGATTTCGATAGATTAATGCACATACGATATAATAAACTACTTTTATTTGAAAATAAGTAGTTTCAAATAACAAGGTTTTTTTTTAAATCAGAATTTGTTCACTTCAATTATTTAATTGAATTCTGTTAACCATCTGGTTTCATGTTTCTTTCTATATTTGTGCATAGAAAGAAAAAAAATTAATTGAAATGTATCTTGGACATAATTGTAAAGTACCATATGCATGTCTAACTAACCACATACATATATATGTAGTCAGGTGGACTTTATATATATATATATAATATATATATATATATATATATATATATATATATATATATATATATATATATATATATATATAGACAAACAACTTTAATTTGTAATTTAACTACTTGTATACAACAACATTAAGATTAATGATGAATCATTGTAAGCAAAGGTATTACACAACATACACTAATATCAGCAAAAGTTTAACATACCCTAAACTTTGATGATCGCAACACGTCCTTGAATGTTTATTTTTTTTTTTTTGAAAACAAAAGAATATTTTACTATTCTTACTTTTAAACTGTTAATCATTAGTGGGAAAAATATTGATTTTTAAAGTATTTTTATATTTTCGTTCTCCTACATAAACTACATGAATCTCACAGACACATTTTGATAATAATAACATCAACAATAACAATACAAGTTCATTTGTTTGTTGCATATTTTTTTCCAGTCAAAATATTGATGTAGATGATTCATTGTAAATGAACGTCATCATTTCTTGTATACTTCTTTTCAACTAAAATAAGTTTAAAGCATATTAAATAGATTGTTTATGATATAAAAATAAAAGAGTTTTAATCTATTTAAACAAAATAAATGAAAATTTGAAAAGATAGAACCTTGATAACATTATAGCTGCTAGATTAGGTCTTAAACTATGACAAAACTACTATTAAGTGAATCACCTGGTTTTTTTAATTAAATAGTTCACAAACTAAATTTAATTTATGAAGTAAGCTATTTAAGCATTTAATTAACTTATCTTCCTTACTCTGAGTTTAAAATCCTACTTAGTACTGTCAGTGTACTACGATTATTTTGTCAAGATAATGATTGAGTAATAACTTATCAATCACCTCCTACTTTCTGTTGTATACACTTAATGATCCTACTGTTTCTTCTTGCATATGTAAATAAAGATTTATTCAAATCTTACTGGTTGAATAATTGTATATCACTTAGCATTTTCCAACAATTTATGAAGGTCTACTAAGATTTCTGAAACTATATAATCTGGATTGCATCTAACATTTATAACCATTTTTTATATGCCCTTGGGTCTAACAACTATGGATACTGAATATTTACGAGCCAATAGTACACAACGTATATAATTGACCGAGAGGTAACGCAATTTTAGTTAATTTACCTATTCTGTCAATAGCTCATGTGATTTTTTCGCTTTCATTTATTTATCATGTGATTAGTTTTACGGATGGTTTTGCAAAACATTTGCTTAGGTAAAATAGTCAGTAAGACGTTTAGTACGTAAGTTAAATGAATCAGCAAGTAATCAATCATTAGTGATAGATATGACACTTGTTTGATCGTGTAAACCCTAAAGGGATCCTAGAAGTTATTTTAACTATTTTTGTGCAAATATGTGTACTTCAGTAATGTAGGTACTCGTGTGTACATTGATTTCCTGATTGCAAACTCTTTATACATATTTGCAATCCTAGTTAATAGTATACCTCGGATTGAAGAAAAATAAACGAAAACAAATTTGAAATATAAAATTTTCTAATAGCTTTTTGATAATTGACCATAACAAAAGAAACCATCCAGTACTCTACTATTGTTTGAGATTGTAACGTAGTTGTCTAGGCCATCAGTTATCAATCACTATTTCACGAGTTTCAACTCACTTTACTTACGGGTTGAAGTGTTGCAGACGACCCGAAGCTCTAATCTGTATTGATTTGCACTCTATTATTGTTTCATCGGATGATATTGGTAATAACTACATAACAAGTTTGTTTGTTAATCATTAGAGACTTGTGTAAAGATTACACTAATGATGATATGTACTTTGATGTTTGGTTTTGAAGTCCTATGGAACCTAGAGATTTCAAGTTAGAATCCTGGAATAGGTCAAGTCAATTACTCATTTGTCTCAGTTTGATATAAATAACAACTTATTACCCTCCTGTTATCTTTGGTTCCTTCACAATTCCTAAGGTATGAAGTAGTAAGCATTTTGATTTCCTAACTGGAAGGCGCTATATTTCTCCCATCACATTTAACAATAAATAATGTTAGGTGATTTATGATAAGTTGGCCGGCCAGTATTTGTTTAATTTATTAGAACACAAGGCAGCCGTTTTTTTATATGTACCAGCTTGTCTTAGTTCTATGTAACCTCCTCAATGGTGGAATTTTTCAAATTATGTGGGACTCTGATCACCATCTATACCATGGCTGAATGACGATAAACTCATGATGGGGTGGTTTTTGGCTATTAGGTTGTTTTCCATTTTGAATATGATGAGTTATTGCAGTGATACAATGTTCTACACTTATCTGTTGAGAATAATAACACATATTCTCTCCGTAACTGCAGCACAACTTTCCGACAGCTTGCAAGTATATAGATAATTTCTGTATATCCCGTGTTACAAGGTATTTCTTTAAACCATTGTTCAATGTATCTCATATTATCAACTTTCTCTTTACTTATATCACAGAGTTCACAATATTTCATATTACAGTTTATATAATCCCTGAATCACAATCAAAATGTCCCTACGTATTATTTAAAAATGAAGTAAGGTATATTCACTTATTTTGTATTTACTAACTGACTGAGTGACGATTTATGGAGATAATTTACTGTTTGCTTTGCATTAATAGCCATACCACATTTGTGTTTGACTGTGTTTGTGAAGCTTTTCACATGTTTACCACTTAACTGGGTTTCAGCACATATCGCTCATAAAACATTTATTATAAATTTATACTAAAATAACTAGAAGTTTCTCTACAGACTTCAACAGATGTTGTCATACTTAAATCCAACTTCGATTACGTTCATATTCTCCAGTCACTAGTTAGCTGAGTTTAGTGTTCAGATATTCGACATGTTACAGTGATACTGTTTACTGTTAAATATGAATGAATAATATAGTAACTGTTGATATGACACTTCTTTACATCTGGGTTCATGTATAAGAATCTATTCTTGATTACTAAGTTGAAATATTATTTAACTGTAATATGTTCTGATTACAAAAGTAATTCTATGCTCATACTTCTGAGTTCAAATTTTCTCCGTCATTTATTCACCTACTGTAATATATCAGTTATGTTTTCTTCTTGACACAAATTTGTGTATTTGCATGTAACTTACACTGAATTAAATTGTATTTGTATAAAAAGGGAACTGCTTTCAGTAGTAAATAATTAAAACTTTATTACAAAGTTCCTTATCTAACGTACGAGTACTTTTCATAGGTAATAATTTTTTATAAGATTTTTTTTCCTTGTAATTATGAAAACTTAATTTTTTTAATTAATTTACGAATTCTTCTCAGAAATGCGTTTTGGCTTTGGCACGTGCATGGCATCCTGAACACTTTTTTTGTTATGAATGTCATTCTACTTTCAACGGTTCATTAACAGTACATGAACAAAATGGCAAACTTTACTGCTCGTAAGTAGTATAATGCTAAATAGTAATTAATATGACCAATAGAAAAAGTATTTCATTTGGTTATTTATTAAAATTCATTAAGTAAATATTAGAATAAACAATTTAGGTGAGAATTTTTAGCGGTCATTTGACTAAGCAGATAAATAGGTTAAAGAAAGAAACTGTACAAATTTTGTAATTGTTCACGTAAGTTACTGTCATATATTTAAAGTGTGAAATCACCAAATAAAATGAGAATTAAATAGACAACTCGGGAAAAGGGATTTTAGCATCATTTTATCTCATGATGCCGACTGGGTGTATAAAGACCTGGTTTTAGTATTTTTCACTTCTTCTCCTTGCTCGACTGTGAAAGTGGTGCTCAGGAATATAAAAATAATACCCTCTCCCAGTCATAAACAGTTTATCTGCACTTAAGTTAGTTCAGTACAACAGCACATTTCGTCGTAGTACTCTAGTCAGTCCCTCTATGTATTAGTTTAAGTAAAGGCGAGGCATCCTCGATTTACTTTCAATCTACGTTTTTATCCATGACCAATCATGGAGTAATTATAAACACAATTTATATATTTCACAGTTAATATTAGTCTGATCAGTTAGCATTCCATAGTATTGGTCTTTATCAATCATTGATTTTAATATAGCAACTGAACTGAATGTTATCATGTCAAGCTATTTTATTTCAGTTGTATGACTTACAAATCAAATGTTTATGTATGTAGCAACTGTTACTTCACACGATTTGGAACTCCATGTTCTGGCTGTCAGCAACCTATTACAGATGCATACATTACTGCATTAAATATGCCTTGGCATAAAGATTGTTTCACTTGTCATGTAAGTTCTTGTTGTTTAATTGGTTTTAATTTTATCTAGTAAATAAATAACTTTGTTACTTATCCGAAGCTGTGTTTCATATTATTGTAAAAGGAAGTAGTTCGAATTCATATTACATCAAATCAGCTTTTACATGCGATATGCGCTACACATAGTAATGAACTTTTGCAGTAAACTTGAATAACGATTATTCTTCAAAAAACATAGTTCAGATTGCCATCGATCAGTGTTTTCTATTTAAAACATTATGAAAATACAACTGTTTTCTGAAGATAGCAACTGGCTCCGTATGCTCCACTGGATAGTTTTCATGGTTCTTGGCTCGATATGCAAAATGAGGCACTTAACTTCTTGTTTTGTGAACATTTTGAAAAAGGAAAATGTTAAACATGATGACGCTAAACTTGTTATTCATTATGTAATGTATAATTAAACGGTCACGTTTCAAGTTACAACTATATAGTTGGGAAAATACTAGATCTTCTGGTATATCTTCGTAGGATAGGCCAGATAGGCCAATGTTTTCATTCTAGTTTCTACTCTTTGGACTCATTTTAACATTCTGTGTACCTGAAACATTATATTATGCAAACGAAATATGCTCTGTGCTGAGTATAAAGTCTAAGGCATACGATTGTCAAAGCTCCAAAAAGCTTTAAATAGCATAATCAACAAACTTACTGGGTACTACTATTCAGTTGGCTGCAGCCTGATGTTTATCAGATACTCATTGCCAGCAAACATTGTTAGAAGCATGAAAATTTCCATATCGAATTCACATTACAATGAAATTAAATTACGCATAAAAATATCCAAAGTGAGTTGTATTCCATCATCACTCATACACATGGTTCTCTATCATTTACAGACATCTGAACAAATAATTTTACAGCACCTTGTAGCTTATTTGCACAGAGTGCAGAACCTGATTTGAAGTGTTCCACTTTGCACCAATTCTCACGACGACAATACACTACTCATACACTGTTTGTTTATCACTGTAAATGCCCTTAAATTGTTTTTTTTTTTAACCTGATTGTCAAATCCAAAGCTTCCCAGCTTAATTCTGAGTGAGGAATTAATGAACTATTATTAGCGATTGCCAGTCAAATATTACATTTATCTATCAAATTTGCAACCTTTATGTACGTCAAAGATCAAGCTGATGTTAACTTCAGGTTTCTGTCTTATTTACTTGAAAAAAGTTGAAGTAATAGATACTCATTTTACGAGGATTAACACTGTTTGCAACTGGAAAGTTTTAATATTATATTAATATTTGTTTGTACAGTTTATCCCTTTAATATGTGAGTAGCTAACTTTCCGAAAGTAAGATATAGATACAGGAATAAAGATAGAAATACTTATCATTATGTGCTGAGATTGTTTCATATTTCGTTTTTCATCGATGTTCTTAATCATATGACGGTGTTTATGAAACTTGACCATACTAAGCTATTGTTTGGAAAGTTTAGATTGAATTGTACTTACAATAGAAAATGTACTTAACCTACATATAAACACATTTTGTCTTATTCAGTTTATCGCTTTTCTTCTTTTGATATAGGACTGTAATAGAATACTTACTGGATCAAATTTTCACGAATTTGATGGATATCCTTATTGTGATTCACATTATTATTCAAGACGCGGTTTATTATGTGTTGCATGTTCATTACCAATAACGGGGAGATGTGTTAATGCACTTGGTAAACGTTATCATCCAGAGCACTTTTTATGCGCTTATTGTTTACATCCATTGCAGACAGGTACATTTAAAGAGCATTCAGGTAAACCGTACTGTCATCAATGCTTTACACAATTATTTGGATAATATTAAATATATTACTATTTGATTTTTTCCTGATTAAATTTGAAATATTCAAACTTGAACAGTCATTTATTACTTTTGCCTTTAAACAATTAAAATAATATGATACATGATGAATATTACTTACTATTACATGATCTATTCCTTCCTTATGCATCAAACATTGTACATACTATTTATGTTACTGTTTGTGTTCATAGTTTCGTAGTGGTCTGGTTTTATATCTTATAAGATATTTCATTTTGTGAACCAAGAAGTTCGCCTATGCATTTTGCATGAATGATAATTTTATTTTTAATGTAGATACATATATATACACTAAGCGCTTGTTATGACTCGATAGGTAGCTTTGTATTTGATTTCATAATCACCGTAGTCAAATTCTTATACAATATTGGACGTCTTTTGTGTTGATTGCCGTACGCAAATGATATGAACATAACAAAATAATTGACAGTTTAAACACTGTTTAGGGGTAAAAATCTTATCTTCAAGGTAAGTACATGCTGGAATCTTAAAGACTTTGGTCCCCTGGTTAACTCACATCCTCCTAGTAAAAAAAACAATGGAAGCTTAGAACTCTGTATGGATTACCGCAACTTGAATGCAGTAACAACATCAGACGCTTCCCCTTTACAGGGTATCTATGTAGCTTTGGAAGTATTGTTGGAGTAATTATGGTTCCCGACTGCTGGCTTAGCTTCAGAATACTGGTAGGTAGGGAGATACACCCAGATGGCAGATTGGAAACAGGAATTGTCATACCAACAGTACTTTTTAAGTTTCATATTATGCTCTTTGGACTAATTAAAACGCCCACAGTATTCCAGAGTTTGGTGCAGCTAGTTGTGGAGGATTTGGTTCCGAGTATTTCCATGGTGTACCATGATGAAGTTGGTTGCGTTCAGCAGAGCTGTAGAAGAACATACATAACGTCTCCGTGTGGCTCTTAAGTGACTGAATAGTGTTCACCTAAAGATCCGTCTACCGTAGAATGAAGTTACGTTTTTAGCTCACGTAATTAGGCCATACGTTGTTTGTAGCGATCATGAGATGACAGCAGGGAAAGTGTGGTCCTTGCCAACCTCTGTGGACGAAGTAACTAACTTCTTAGGTTTGACAGCACATTCCAAACAGTTTGTATGAAGAGCCAAGGTACCAAACACGTTGATACAATTAGAAAGAATATACTTTACGTTTGGTCTGGGAGTTATAAGGTAGCTGTTTATTCAGCTCGTGTTAACACAGCCGGTTACCTTAGCCACGATTGGTAGTTACATACTAGTACTGATGTGAGTGAGTCGCATGTCATTGCTGTTCTGCTTCAGATTAAACAGGATGGTAGAGAACGTATCATCAATTGTGGGAGTAAGAGTATAAATTAATCGTAGAGAACCTTTTTTGTTACACTAAAAGGCTTGAAACCCACCGCAACAATGCCACCCCTGGTGGAAAAGTTACGTCCACGTGCATAGAGCCCTAGTTTGGGCCGGAAATATTGCCATATTGACTTACATCATTTGCTGCCTAGAGATGAATTATCGAGACGATAGCTTTCTGGCATACTGATATATTCTTGCGTGTCCTAGTGTAGGATATGTTACTATGTAAGAGTAACCTTGCAAAACTGTCGATTCAGAGTCTAGGCTTAACTGCAATCGAAACAACAAGAACTTGACGTATATTTATATCTGTTCATAAACTGTAAATTAACACTATTTGTACAAGGACACAGTCAATATAGTCAGTTGAGAAGGAAATGAAAAATATACCGAATAGTGTTGAGAAATGTGTCAAAGTGAATGACTGTATGAATTAGTCATGTTCACAAAATAATACAGTTCTGTGATTATTTACTAGATAAATGTAGTCTATACAGTTAAATCGACTTCAAGGGGTGGATATTTAAATGAATGTCATTAGTGAAAGAATAAGGTGAGCCGACGACCCTGAAAGCACATCAGATACGCTTACACTTAACAATGTAGGCAACCAATCAAAACTAATGTAAACAATGGTGTGAAACGACGACAATCTGATGACCCGAATTTAAAGTCGAAGGTGGTCCAAATCTGTTACGGTAGTTTTCCTTTTGTAATGAAATTTTACTTGCTTATATAGCTACATAGTTACATAGTAAGTCTATAAAGATAATTGGTAACTGAACTTAAACAGTGCATGACCGAATGGTATTAAAAAGTAAAGTCAACAATACGGATGGGTCAAAAGTTCCTGATGCTTGTGTTAATGACAAGGTTTTTCAAGTGAAACTTTTTGTTAAGTAAACATGATTTCAGAGATTAAACCGTTTGAGGAGCTTAACAATCAATAAGTATTGATTGTAGGTAATGTCCGCAATACATTGACTTTTTGCCTCCTCAAGCACATAATATTTGGTTGTAATTTGTTTATTTCACAAAAAGGTAGACGTTATAAAACGGCCCCTCCAGAAACAACTAGTAACATTATCAAAACTAACCATAGTAACGGATGAATCTAATAATCTAAAAATTGTGGGATCTCTACGTAATGTACTTTAGTAATGAACTTTAGCAAATGAACCACGGCTTGAAATTGAGTAAAGACTGTGAAAGCACACGAATGCATTTTGAGGAACTCTTATCAATCAATCAATAACTTTTGCCTCTCGTAAAGCAAAGGCACCTTAACAGCATTTCCCAACCAACTTTATTCCGGACACTGCTTTCCAGTCCTCGAATGATATCAATTATTCTTATATCTTCTATTCTAAGTCCCACAATAGTGTGTTCTTTGGTCCTCTTTTGTACTTGTAGCTGCAAAAATCTGAAGAATTAAATTATTTGTAAATTATTCTTATACAACTCTAGCTTAATTAACCTATGTGTTATGTCCAAATTTGTGTTTGATTTATTTATCTTCATGTTCGCCATTGTTTTGGACTGTTTGGTTATTTGTAATAGACTGGATGCCTACAATATTAAAGGTTTGTAATGGTACAGTTATAATTCAGTGCCGAAAACAATATTTGTTTGACAGGTCAATAAACACATTGTTTGGACTTCATCTCTTTTGGTTTACGTTTAATTAGACCTTTTTGGGAACTTATCCAGCTGTGCCTTCAGCAACCCTCATCTGAAAGCTTGGCTTGTCGTAATACTTGTGTTATATTAGCTACGCTAATTTGTTACAACTGAAGAGCTACTTAGACTTTGAAATATAACTGCCAGTTTTCAGTCGCCTTAATGATTATATAATGAAGTAACAACATTATCGAGCTTTTATCAAATCCAAGTAGAGTAAAAGCAAGTTATCGCCGAACAAATGTCTCGACTTTAATGTTGATTGGCTGAATTAGCCAGTTGTTAATTCTTGAGATCTACGTGTAGATGATTAGAATGTTCTTGGTTTTGAAGAGCATAGTACCGGTTACATTGCTTCTGAAACTGGAAGGAAAATGGGTTAAGTTATGACTAAAGAAAAGGGGTAGCTCCCACAGTATTACCCCTTAGTACTCATAGGGTCTAGATATACATTGAGCAGAAGGTGCCTATACAACCTCATTAGGCAGGAAGCCTTAGAGTCAGTATATCCTAACCATGAAGAGTCAATACAAACCTTTGTGTGAACTCTCTCGTGTTCTATCCAGTAGAAGTGGTCGTTTGTATTTAGTTTGCAATTGAAACTTACCAGTGTTCTATTAGGGTGAGAATGGTTGTGAGCTATATGATACATCAAGATCATATTCCCTCCTGAGTCTCCTGCATTGTACAGGATGCAATTTTAGTGCTCTAATCAGAGCTGAGTAAGGTCTAGCCCCATCACCTTTTGGCTGCTCCTTGGACCCGTTCCAAGTTGGCAATTTCCTTCTAAAAATAGGGAGACATGACATATGAGTTTTTCGAAGATGAGGTTTTGGGTAAATACTGTAGACATAGGTGAGGAGTTCAGAAGTCATACTACCTGTTATTATTACTATGTTAATGCAATCAGTAAAGATGTTTAATTTAATACGAATTGAAATAAGAATTTGTGCAAATAAATGTAATCAAATTATCAGTGATAGTTTACCTATCTAACTGGGAGTGGTGATGCAACAAATATTACTGACTTCATTAAACCCTCCTGCCGAACGTCTTTCACCCCACATTATTTTAGGACACGGCATACAGAACTGACCATACATATTGTGTTTAAAATGAGTTTACTCTAAATCTAAAGTTTTGTACGCTTCCCATACTTAGTGATCCTTTAATCATCCTTGAGGCCTGTAGACGGGCCAAGAGGTTTTTGTTCTTACTTTAAAAACCGATGGAGAGAGAGGGAAGTTATTACTTTTACTACGTGTGATGTGAGGTAAACGTCACAACGAATGGGGATTTTAGTGACAAGCCAGCATTTAGGCGGCTGGGCACATTGAGCTTACAGAGGTTGATTTACTGGCAGTGCTACTTCTAACGTATTTCCTATTGTTTATTTGTACGTAACTTAGTATTCTTTGAGTTTGGCTTTAGTATGTCCATTTAAAGTCGGTACCTTGTAATATACCACAAGTAGTGCAAAATCACAAGAGCAAAGAACTTATTGTATGGATATATTAGACCCCCCTATCGTTCCAGACTAATTACCGACACACTTAATTCGGATTTCTTAAGTGTCGTATGTTACAGTCATTACGAGTAGTAAAAGAAGAATGCTAGCCCCAAACTTCAAGCAAAAATCCTACAACATAATACCAAAAAGAACAAAAGTTCAACTACCAATGAGCGAAAATCGATACAAGTAAAACCCATGCCTCAGGTTTGCATGAGAAATAAAGGATTCGAGGCACAAACTATCACAAAATCCCGGAAAAGAACCTTGCCTTTGATTGCAAGAGAACCGTTAGATTTAAATTACTAATCAACTCAGTAGAACAATATATATATGGCATACACAATCGTGCGTATATTCAAGTTATATCATCTTCAAGAGTTCATCAGTTGAGCATATTAGGGTTGGTGCTCATTGTGTCAGGTCTTTTTCTTCTTGTGTACACTGAAGCTTACAGGTAACTAAAAAGGCCACTGGTACACTTGAACTCTTCACTTATATTTGTTATTGTGTGGGAGATAGACGAGTTAGGTTTTTAGCGAAATCCGGATCGTTTATGTGCATCCAAGCTGTCCACTGGACACCGTGTTTCCTCTGAGACTTTAGACTTTTCATAATCCCGTCAACCACTATAAAAAGGAGGAAAAGCTAAAGTAGGCAACATTACCTCACACTTGCCTTCACTCAAAACTAATCTGTTGGCTCACCTCTATGCACTATTTTGCAACGTAGTCCGTCGATAGAATTATTGTTGATAATGACTGTCTCCTTAGGTACACTATTGTGTCGAAGAAGGCTCTATATTGTTCATCTCTCCAGACTGTCAAATGCTTTCCCGTAGTCTAGAAGGTTGGCATGAAGTGGTGAGTTCCATTCAACTGTCTGTCTAATAATGATCCGTAGTGCCACTATTTGGTTGTTATAATATGGACCCCTTTAAAATCTATTGAAAAGAACCTATTGACTAGATAATATTATGTACCAATCCTGCTTTATTATTCTACTATTCGACAACAACTCCGACTTGATCGTAAATCAGAACAAGAATACAGCAAGTGGCAAAATGTATTGTGAAATGACAGAAGAGGCAGAAGGTAAAATAATTACACCAGAGTCTATACAAATATTGATGTAAGAATATTCCGGGAACTTCTCAACTGTTCGTTAGCGCTGGTTGGCTGATGATAGACCAATTACAGCACAGCTTTGTGAGCATGTTCTGATCATAAAGTTAGGCGTTTAATAGATCTCTCATTCGATTAAACAACTTGGTTGAAGACTTTACCTAGTACTGAAAGTAGAGCAATGCTTCTGTAGCTTCAAAACTTGCTAAGATCTCCTTTCTTTGGTATCTTGATGAGGTATCCTTCTATTCAGTCTGCTGGTACCTGTTCTTTCTCCAAAATTTTTCAAACGATTTACTGTAGACCATCTTTGGAGTTACTTCTATGTCTAATTTAAGTGCTTTGGCTGGTATGTTATCAGACCTTCCTACTGTACCACTCTTGATTTGTCGGATGACCATGTTGATTTCTTCGATTGTTAATGGGTCAACACTTTTAGGAACATCTCTAGATGCCGCTTCGATGACCAGTGGGTCTAGTGGGGCCGGTCTATTCAAGAGTTTTCCAAAGTAGTCTACCTACCTGTTTCTCTGTTCTTGGGTTTCAGTGATTAGTTTGCCATCTTTGTTATTGACTGGCCATTCTGATTTACTGTATTTTCAAGCTACCCTCTTTGTTGTAAACAAGTCTCATATGTTTTTCACTTGCGGCTTTTTCAGCTATCAATGCTGAGTCTTCCACCTAGTGCCGCTCCTATTAACTTGCTTATTTTCTACCGTGTCTCCAGCTTGTGCCCTAGCCTCCTCTGCTCTTGTTCAGTTGTTATTGATTACTGACTAGTTGTTCTTACTTTCTCGAATCATACACAGCATTCAACAGAGACTAATTCCTTATAAAAGTTCTCATGTGACCCGAAACCTTGTGGGAATTCGAAGTCATTACCCTTTTAATTCCTTTCCAGTAGTTCTCCATGGTAATTTCCTCGTCTTTTAGTGAATTGCGTAAGGCTTAAAACTTACTCCTGAAAGCTACCTTGAATTTATCGAGTTTGTTAGTATCCTGAAGAAAAGACGTACTAAACTTTTGTAGTGCTGTTGTTCCAGTTTCCTGTGCCTCTTTAACATCGGTTTTATCTTAGGTATTACAAAGTAGCGATCCGAGGCTATGTCGGCTCCTTGATTTGTTCACACGTCTACCCCGATCCTTCTGAACCTCTTATTGATGCAGATGTTGACGATTTTGCCCTCGGTATTGTTTTCCAGTGGAACCCATATAACTACGTGTAGGTGCTTATGAGGAAATATTGTGCCACTTATAATCATATTATTGGAGGTATATAAGTTTCCAAACCTCTCACCGTTCATGTTCTTTTCTGTCAATCTATGTCACTCACGTTATCTTTATATCCATCGTTGTCCATTCCAACCCTCGCGTCCTGGCAGAGAATAATTTTTCCCCTTTGAACTCTGTGCCTGGATAGCATAGTTGTGACCTGTATCATAAATTTTAAATTTTATTTTGATAGGCAAATATATGTCAGCAAAGGTAGCATGTTAACTTATCACTCTAGTTGAAATGTTAAAACTTACAATCTACTCCATTTATTGCTTATTATCCAGGATTTATTTTATCAATCCAGTAACTAACTTAAGGAGATAGTTGAAAACGGTGTATTTTTATTAAGGTTAACCACTAACGATAATAATGTTTTCCTTTAAAATGGAATATTTAAACAGAGAAATTAATATATCAGTCGTAATTCCTTGGCAACTGAGTCCTCTAATTCGGCGTCGGTTACAAGATTTATTGTAAGTAATGGTAACGCAAACGATTTAAATATTCATGCGTAGCAAAGCAGTTAAAGTCGGACACTGTAGGTCCCATCACTATGGGATTTCGAACGACTTTAAAAGATGCCTTTATAACTCATTGTATCACAGAAATACCTTGAACTAACTTGTAGAGGATACTTAAATGTATCATATAGTATTCGTTAACAAAGAGTGTAATTACATACAAAACTTTCATGCATAAACGCCAAAATTGGCTGGCTTTTTTAAAAGGGGCAATCAAACTGTTAATATTTGAAGTAATTAATAAAAGTTTAAAACAATCAAAATACTTGAATTAATCTAAACTAACGACTACTTGTATTTTTAAAATGGTGTTATCTATGGGAAAAACATTCAGTGAAGTAAAAGACTGAATTAGCGTTTATTTGTAGTCAAATAAGCGTTAGTATATCTTTGCTATTGTTCTAACAGTTTACCACGTGGCAGAGTTTAGACACATCACTCTTACAATGAATTTACTAACCAGTAAACTTCACTTATAATTTTTTTATATTTTCAGTATGTAACAAATATATCAAATGCAAAAGGGATTTGCTCAACACCTAAGTACTTCGTACATAGGAATGTTAGTAGTCAAATCCATAAACAGATTCAGAGTCTGTAGAGTTGAAGGAATACCTTACCCAACCACACTTGTCTTGTAGAAACAGCTAATTGCAACATGCTACAAATATCAGGTTTTAAATACCTGACTATTGTTATGTACAAACAACGTATATACACCCATGTTTTAACAGCCAGCTAGCAAGCTACAGCCCATGAGCCATAACTTATGTTGGTTTAAAACAGGAGAAAGTGGTGAGAACAGAGTGATTCCATGGCATAATGTCCGCAACCCTTGATTATAAAAAGACTAAATATTGGTTATCTTATACGAATTTTTATGGCATTGTTGAGTTGTAACACTAAGTCCAGAGCTTATTTGACTTGAATTTACCCATGTTCTTCAGTGAGTCTAAAATCTAGTCGAATATCAACGTTGTCAGTTACGAAAAATGTTTTAACCAGTTTATACGTATATGTTTAATCGCTGAACTCAACCAAGCTAAAATATAAGTAAGGTTGAGAACATTTTCCTGAAACCAGGCAAGCTGTGTTCTACTTGAATCAATCCAACTAAGATACGAGCTGTGCCTTATCTTTCCTATGGCTAACTTCTGTTTCCGCAATCACCTAACTAGTACATATAACTGGAAATATGCGTGTATGATAAACTGACCACTTAAAATCAGTAGGAATGCATTCACTGACATCATTCATGGCTACAGTCATTGTTTTGCAAGTAAGTATAATTATTTTAATCTCAGTAGCCCCTTAGAGATCTATTAAGTACTAATAGTCTACTATAATTTTGATTTATTTTAATGTAATCGTGTAGTACGTTCATACTTTTCTTAACTTTATAAACTCATAGCTGATATTACTATTCAGCATCTACATTTTTTGAGATCACTAGCAAAATAAGTCCACATGTATTTTCCTGTTAGTCTAGACACATTTTGAACTACACAAACAAGTGGCTACAAACTACAAAAAGAGTGATATCACATTTCGGGGTTATAACTTAATGTAACGTATTTATGTTGAATTATCTTTTATTGCTTACATTCACTGAAATGTCATTTTCGAAATTTCTTGCCCTTAACAATAAATTTAAAAATATTAGCGAGTTGAACCACACAATTTATCGTGCAATAGTAACTGGGTTAGTAGTTGAGACCATGGTGGAAACCACTAAGCCCATTCCTATGAACGTCACCATATGAATGGCAGTACACCTTAAGTACCCGTGTATGTCTATAAGTGTACGGTAAGTGATGTTTAGTTTATTCTGACAAATAATATGGCAAGTATCGCATATTTTCATGCCTCTTGTTCACTCTCCAGTTCAAATTCATCAATTCTGTATAATGCATATTACTAGAATTCTTGATGATGTCTGTCTTGATGTATTGATTAGGAACCATTAACAGCAGTTGAGTTTATTGCCGTCAGAGCAAAAACGAAAATGTTATGGCACATTCTTGATCTTGCGAGTATATCTTAAGGATAAAGTAGCAGTGAAAGTGGCATTAAATTGGAGTTGTCCCTCACACTGACGGGCAAATATGTGACGTAGGAGAAGCTACGTAAATCCCCAAAAATATTTCGTATGACAATTTGAGTAAATTTATCCAATTGTAAGTTGTTTGACACTTTTCGTGCATCACTGCTTCCAATATTGAGTTTTAATTGCCCGTGGTTAAATATATATGTATCTGTGGTTATGTTCGGAGCATGCACACGTTTAACTTTATTTTCAGTTTATATTAACATTTTTTACTGGTTACTGTACCAGGACATCAGTACCTTGTTGTTGTTACGGATTGTTCCACATTAATTTATATCGGATTGCTGCAAAACTGACTTCTTATTGAACGATATAAAATCGTTAGTAGATTATGAATGCTTATGGAATAGGATGTTCTGTACAACTAAAAAATTGGATGGGTCCATAAACAAAAGCAGCAGAATAAGATCCAAAGGAGGAATAAAGACCATAGTTATTTACTCCAGATAGAAATATGAACCGTTAAAACTTCAGTAGCCAAGCCAAATAGCCAATTATATAGGATATGCTTATTTCAATACCATTTTAGGAGCCGCCATTACCGCTTGCTTGACATTTCACGAACCTTCACTATATATTGCTAATGGAGCAATCATTTTTAAAGGTTTATCGCGTGTTATCAGTTTTTCACAGCCGTCTGCACATGTTTGGTCTGTCACCTTATTTCTGCTACATGATCCTCATTGATATTGCAGGTGCTGAGTTTATAGTTAGTTCACTTTGTATTCTATCTTAAGATCTGCGTGGGCGCTGTTATTTCGGCTCTTAAGGATTGTCATTACAACTGTTACGAATACAATCCTGCCCTGTCATTAAAAAACTTACACTGCTGTGTTGGAAAGTGGTTAGGGGTTAAAGAGTAGGAGTCCCTGGGACCATGTTTCTCAATTTATCTACTAGGGTAGATCGCATCACAAGTAATTCATATCAGCAGTGGTGACCCTAGATAGAATTTTCCGAAGATCCTCATTTCCATCAAGATTTCTAGTAGCCCTTGTTGACGAGTGAAAGATAACATGAATTCTACGCCTGATTATTTTTGCAAGCTATCCCAGATCACGACTCATCTTGCTAAAGGGCTAGTGATTTAGAACCCTCACGACGAATAATCGGTGAAAACCTTGAAGGATTTAAAAAGCATGTGATTCGTCACCACCCAGTGATCAACCAATTTTTGCATTATGTGCTAGCTTACTACCTACTTAACGTAGGTGACTTGCTCAAGTATTTTTGGTGCCTCGGAGAGTTCTTAGCATTAAAATAAGCACTGTGTTGAGAGTACCATAAAGGCTACGTAGGGCTCTTTCAAACCCAGGAAAATAGTTTTTGTAGTTTCGATCCCACCTTTTTAAGAATTGCTTCGCACAAGATGGTATAATGACCGAGCCGAGGATGACTAACTTGATACATTCCTTTCTTGGAGATTGTTTTACAATTTTTTCGAGTTAAGTGAATTAAACATATTGTTTTAAATTGTTTAATATTCTTATCGCCGTAACATCCTACTGATTTACTAAACGCCATTACATCATTCTCAGTGACGAACTAGCTAACTGTATGCGTTTACCTAGTTTCAAACAACTATTACCTTTGTTTTGTGCTAATGTCAGATTCTTAGTTGAACCATCCATGCCACCAGACTTTACACGCATGCAACAGAATGACTGATAAATATGTATCTCCTGGTTGTCAGGTAGATAGGTCTTCACTCTTATGATCCGGTTTGGACAGACTAATAGCAGTATCGGGACAAATATGTAGGTATAAAATTAAAGTTCAGCGTCACCGCCCAAGATAATTGTCCTGACTAGGTCATTTTTTGTATAAGTCGAAACAAAGAACACAACAATGGTTGGATTTATGCCGCTAACTCACTGATGCATGAGTTTTGCACTCTTAGCGATTGAACTTGAATTCAACCTAGAAAGATGAACTTAAAAATCTGCTTCTAAATTATTTGTTACGATTTCGTTCGTTATCTGATTGGGATAAGGTTATTCCACTATCCTCAGAAGAATGTAGCTGCTTTAAGCACACCTAAAAATGTTGCACCACAAGCCCTAACACGGAAGAGAAATGGAACGTAGTGAAAATGAATTCAGTTCTAGAATAGAGCTGATACATAAACTGCAAAAGCTAAAATCTCTTGGCTCGTCTTGAGACGCCAAAGTCGATTAAAGGATCACTAAGTATGGGAAGCGTACAAAACTTTAGGTTTAGAGTAAACTCATTTTAAACACAATATGTATGGTCAGTCCTGTATGGCGTGTCCTAAAATAATGTGGGGTGAAAGACGTTCTGCTCTCAAGTATTGCAGGAGGGTTTAATGAAGAAAGGAGATCTTAGTAACTTTTGAAGCTACAGATGGATTGCTCTACTTTCAGTACTAGGTAAAGTCTTCAACCAAGTTGTTTAATCGAATGAGAGATCTATTAAACGCCTAACTTTATGATCAGAACATGCTCACAAAGCTGTGCTGTAATTGGTCTATCATCAGCCAACCAGCGCTAACGAACAGTTGAGAAGTTCCCGGAATATTCTTACATCAATATTTGTATAGACTCTGGTGTAATTATTTTACCTTCTGCCTCTTCTGTCATTTCACAATACATTTTGCCACTTGCTGTATTCTTGTTCTGATTTACGATCAAGTCGGAGTTGTTGTCGAATAGTAGAATAATAAAGCAGGATTGGTACATAATATTATCTAGTCAATAGGTTCTTTTCAATAGATTTTAAAGGGGTCCATATTATAACAACCAAATAGTGGCACTACGGATCATTATTAGACAGACAGTTGAATGGAACTCACCACTTCATGCCAACCTTCTAGACTACGGGAAAGCATTTGACAGTCTGGAGAGATGAACAATATAGAGCCTTCTTCGACACAATAGTGTACCTAAGGAGACAGTCATTATCAACAATAATTCTATCGACGGACTACGTTGCAAAATAGTGCATAGAGGTGAGCCAACAGATTAGTTTTGAGTGAAGGCAAGTGTGAGGTAATGTTGCCTACTTTAGCTTTTCCTCCTTTTTATAGTGGTTGACGGGATTATGAAAAGTCTAAAGTCTCAGAGGAAACACGGTGTCCAGTGGACAGCTTGGATGCACATAAACGATCCGGATTTCGCTAAAAACCTAACTCGTCTATCTCCCACACAATAACAAATATAAGTGAAGAGTTCAAGTGTACCAGTGGCCTTTTTAGTTACCTGTAGGCTTCAGTGTACACAAGAAGAAAAAGACCTGACACAATGAGCACCAACCCTAATATGCTCAACTGATGAACTCTTGAAGATGATATAACTTGAATATACGCACGATTGTGTATGCCATATATATATTGTTCTACTGAGTTGATTAGTAATTTAAATCTAACGGTTCTCTTGCAATCAAAGGCAAGGTTCTTTTCCGGGATTTTGTGATAGTTTGTGCCTCGAATCCTTTATTTCTCATGCAAACCTGAGGCATGGGTTTTACTTGTATCGATTTTCGCTCATTGGTAGTTGAACTTTTGTTCTTTTTGGTATTATGTTGTGGGATTTTTGCTTGAAGTTTGGGGCTAGCATTCTTCTTTTACTACTCGTAATGACTGTAACATACGACACTTAAGAAATCCGAATTAAGTGTGTCGGTAATTAGTCTGGAACGATAGGGGGGTCTAATATATCCATACAATAAGTTCTTTGCTCTTGTGATTTTGCACTACTTGTGGTATATTACAAGGTACCGACTTTAAATGGACATACTAAAGCCAAACTCAAAGAATACTAAGTTACGTACAAATAAACAATAGGAAATACGTTAGAAGTAGCACTGCCAGTAAATCAACCTCTGTAAGCTCAATGTGCCCAGCCGCCTAAATGCTGGCTTGTCACTAAAATCCCCATTCGTTGTGACGTTTACCTCACATCACACGTAGTAAAAGTAATAACTTCCCTCTCTCTCCATCGGTTTTTAAAGTAAGAACAAAAACCTCTTGGCCCGTCTACAGGCCTCAAGGATGATTAAAGGATCACTAAGTATGGGAAGCGTACAAAACTTTAGATTTAGAGTAAACTCATTTTAAACACAATATGTATGGTCGGTTCTGTATGCCGTGTCCTAAAATAATGTGGGGTGAAAGACGTTCGGCAGGAGGGTTTAATGAAGTCAGTAATATTTGTTGCATCACCACTCCCAGTTAGATAGGTAAACTATCACTGATAATTTGATTACATTTATTTGCACAAATTCTTATTTCAATTCGTATTAAATTAAACATCTTTACTGATTGCATTAACATAGTAATAATAACAGGTAGTATGACTTCTGAACTCCTCACCTATGTCTACAGTATTTACCCAAAACCTCATCTTCGAAAAACTCATATGTCATGTCTCCCTATTTTTAGAAGGAAATTGCCAACTTGGAACGGGTCCAAGGAGCAGCCAAAAGGTGATGGGGCTAGACCTTACTCAGCTCTGATTAGAGCACTAAAATTGCATCCTGTACAATGCAGGAGACTCAGGAGGGAATATGATCTTGATGTATCATATAGCTCACAACCATTCTCACCCTAATAGAACACTGGTAAGTTTCAATTGCAAACTAAATACAAACGACCACTTCTACTGGATAGAACACGAGAGAGTTCACACAAAGGTTTGTATTGACTCTTCATGGTTAGGATATACTGACTCTAAGGCTTCCTGCCTAATGAGGTTGTATAGGCACCTTCTGCTCAATGTATATCTAGACCCTATGAGTACTAAGGGGTAATACTGTGGGAGCTACCCCTTTTCTTTAGTCATAACTTAACCCATTTTCCTTCCAGTTTCAGAAGCAATGTAACCGGTACTATGCTCTTCAAAACCAAGAACATTCTAATCATCTACACGTAGATCTCAAGAATTAACAACTGGCTAATTCAGCCAATCAACATTAAAGTCGAGACATTTGTTCGGCGATAACTTGCTTTTACTCTACTTGGATTTGACAAAAGCTCGATAATGTTGTTACTTCATTATACAATTCTGTAATTCAACGTTGATATTGCATATGGTTGTAAGGTCATACGAATGCAACGTTACGAATAGATGGTTTCAAGGTTAACAAATCTTGAATTCCTTCTCACCAAAGAACTTGCAACGTATTTATGTAATGTTTGTGCTCTAGACGCATGCTCCTCAGAACTTAAAAATTATATAAGCCAATTGCTTGAAAAAGAATCATCTGTTCCGTTTTCGGTTATAAATGATTGCTATCAGCTGACAATTAATTTGTCTTATGACTTTAGGGAAAATGTATATCACCCTCTTTGGCGTATCCTTCTTATGACTTCAGTAGTGCTTCCATTAATGATGCAGCCTCCAGAAAATCATTGTCTCGATGCTCGTCGTGAAAAACTAAAGGACAATTACGCGAACAAATTCTATGAAAAAATGACTAGAGATATTGGACCACCTTTGGTTTTCTCAGCAACTTCCAGAGCATCTCGGACGTGCTTTACCGAATTTAAGTATCTCAAAAAGCAGCTGATCATGGTTCTCAACTTTATTTTTATTGTGGTGTCTGCCTTCGGATTCGGATATTTCCTTCCTGACTTAATTTCTTTAGAGTATCCTGTATCACTCTTCTCGCGTATGATTTGTGGTTTACTGAGTTCATTAATAGTCCTTGCCGCCGACTTTTACTTTTTGATCAGGAATTTCAGTTTATTGGAAAAAATATATGGGTGATTCCCAGCCCTTAAATCCCTTGGAATTAATGACTTTCACAGACTTAAAGACCAGTACATTTCTACATTTTTCGCCAGTTTGTTAAGTAATTTTGGATCGGGCTCTCTAATGGCATTATGGCATGATGCAGTGTCTGTTTAACAAAATATATAACTCAAATTATTGTCCACCACTCTTTGCAAACGTAGCTCGGAAGGAAAAGCTAGCTGTATTGCTTATGATCTGTCTTCGAGTTGTCGAATGGTGCCCTTTTTTTTTTTACAAAAAAGCATAGTTCCTATCGCATTTTTCGGGAACTTTAGATACGAAAGTGTTAGTGGTTAGTAATTACCATATAGTACATTTCCTTATAGTATGCGCTTAACTACCGTAAACGCACGCTCTTCTTGAAGATTCAAAAGAAAATCACTGCTGCTTCGTCTTGAGCGTTAAGTGTTACAGCCAGGAAAACGTTCAAAAGAACTTCGTTACATTTATTGGACCAAAAGAACGTGTGGTTGAGTACTGCATCTTACTAATTACCTGTTGGAACTCAGCGGTTTGTGATCAGTATGATACATCACGATCAAATTCACTTTGATTCCCCCGTCCTCAACAGTTTACAGGAGAAGTGAATAGAAAATATTTTAGTCTGAATACCATTCTGGTTGTTGCAGCAAGATTCTAATGCATGGCTTCCTATAGCACCGGACGTCACTTTTAAGCATGACACCAACTTTCCTCGAAACTCTTAAACCGACAATTGATTACTTAAGTAACTGATAGTAATGACCGTCTGGTTGGTAATTATATATCTGTTTTGATTGACTAGTCACTATAGTAGTCGACACGGCTGTGTACACCGCGAAATGGTCGTTTGTTTATCAGTGACCGGTTTTAGTGTGGAGGGTTTCAATATCACTAGTCTAGGACATTGTATCCAGACGTCGGTATTTTCGAGATTTTCTCGTGCTGTGCAGCCACTGAGTAATTAATTTCTAAGTTAGTCTTGAGCTTCTACGTTACAATGATAAACTACTTATCCCAGTTGTAAAATTGGACTAGTCAGGGCGAATTCCTACGAGCTCTCCTACTGTCTAGTTTGGAGTACAACGCAAATCAGTGTAAAAAGTGTTTGCTGATTCACAGTATTAACGGCTGGGTTATCCTGTAATTCTAGGCTCTGTATGGAAACAAAGTGATTAGAATAGTGCTAAATGCACATATGGCAAGTAACTGTCTTATTTCAATTGTTTGTAGCAAATGACTAGTGTGGAAGTTATGTACGCATATTTTGTGTGACTATATCTGGTTTTTCCGAAAATTGTGTACTAGAGCTACCATTCTAATTACACTACTGGGTTTGGGAGTATAGTCCAGATTGTAGTAGAAATATCTGTACTTATTTATTTCTAAAAGCAGCACAATCCTCAGAGAATTTGTCATTCCTGGATTTGCTCATTTACAATTCCGATTTGTATAAACTCCCCACTTTCAACAATAAGTGTACCCGACAAACTCATCCATATTTACTATGTTTTATTTCTCCTGTTTGTAGTCTGGAAATGCTAGCTTATTTTCTTGTCACCAATTACTATAAATGTCTCGGATAGAACTTGGATGAACAGATAAAATAATGGCTAAGCTTTATGCTGTTGTGGTCTTGAGCCCTAATCTTGTTTTTGCTTGTCTTGAAACATTCTAAAAATATCTCAGGTTATTTAAAATATCTGAGTTAAACTGCCTTTTCACAAACATGATTTAGAGACTTGTCTTGTAAGAGCATTAGTACAGAGTACTAGTAATAAACACAGAAATATGTAGACACATTTAAACAGAAACGTCTGAAAAAGGCTTACATTGTGTGCGGACCTGTATCTTATTACGACACTGGGAGTTTCTTGAATATTGTTTGCAGTAAACGAGCTATGTTGAGTAAGACATGGTCCGAGGCTTCAATCCATTCTGTAGTCACTGTGGTGCGCTCACCCTATAGAACGTTAGTTTGTCTAATAATGGATGGCTTTATTTGAGAGTTCTGGTAACATAAACCATTAGAATATCATGTGCGTACTTGTAATAATAAGATCATCAATCCTGGAATAGGACTGCACTTCGTCTACAGTTACTACCATTAGTCTGCAACATCCTTGAGTAATTTAAAGATAACAACGACAAAAGATGGCCGTTTCTACGTTCACAAGGTGAAAAAATCAGTAAGAATACGTTTCAGCGAGCTTTCTCGGTAAATTCACTTTCAAGACTGTACAGTGGCAAAAATAGATTTGATGACAATAGTGCTTATTAACGTCAATAAGTGAATCAACATAACAACAACAGAAGAAACGTTATTTACATAAAACTAGAAGTGTAGCTGTGTACTCATCAAAATGTCATGGAAGTTAAAGACTTAAATTTGACAAAGACTTACGTATTATTTTACGATGAAACGTCTTCACAGAACTCTGATGAAATGTGCTCAAAAATGAAAATGGGACAGTTCAGGGTAAAATGTCAAAAAGGAGGAAGAGAGAAATATTAATGGTGTTTGGAGAATTCTCTTTTCCGCTGAGTTTAAGACCATAGTAAGAGTAGACATTGGACAAATTTCTTTTAGATACGTAATTCTTGCTTCAATATGTGCATAGCCAGGACTCCAACAACTAAAAATAGACTGTCCTAGGAAGGTTCTGTTGACATTATAGACGACTCAAAACGAGAAGTCTGTTTTGGTCAAGTGGCCCGTGTTCACAAGATGTTCGGTAAATAAGCTTCTTATTGATCCACTGCCAATTCTCCTTAACTATGCTGGGTGGTGTTTTCGAACTCTTTCCGAACACTAGACAACTTTCCAAATTGATAAAAGAAACTGGGGTTAAAAAATCCAGCGTCAGTGAGACGATTTCCGAAAAAGATGGAACGCTTATTAGCTCTCATTCTAGACGTTTAGAACGATGGGCTGAACACTTTAAGGAACAGTTTAGTTGGCCTTCACCTACTCTAAAACTTCCCACTAATTCGAGACAGCCAGAATGGGAAGTCGACTTAGGTCCTCTGACTCTTGTCGAAGTCGAAGAAGCTATAGCCAATATAAGGCGAGGCAAAGCAGCGGGTCCAGATGGATTATCCCCAGAGGTTTTTAAGGATGGTGGTGCCACATTGACAACTAGGCTGACTGATATTTTGACTAAAGTTTGGGAACTTGACATAATTTCGTCTGACTGGCGTCGATTGTTAATCGTTCCAGTATATAAGAAAGGATCAGAATCGTCCTGCGATAACCATAGAGGAATTAGTTTGACTAATATAGTGTCTAAAATACTAGCTTCTATAATTATCAGACGCTTAACTGCAACTCGTGATCTCCAAATACGATAAAATCAGGCTGGTTTCAGACCTGGTCGCGGTTGTATAGACCAGATATTCACTGTTTGTCAGATCTTAGAACACAGACATACTTTTCGGCGGCCGACAATAGTGGTTTTCCTTGACTAGAAGGCGGCATTTGACTCCGTAGACCGTGAAGTTCTATGGCAGTATCTTTCATTGAAAGGCGTGCCCCAAAAGTACATAAAACTTGTTAAGGCTCTTTACTCAAACACTATTAGTCGCGTCAGAGCATATGGCGAACTGTCATCTGAACTTGTAACCTCAAGTGGTGTCCGTCAAGGCTGCCCACTCCCCATTTTTGTTTAATTTCATAGTTGATATACTGTTAGAAATTACACTTTCATCGTCTGACTTTTCAGGAATCGATCTCCTACCAGGAGATCCACTTATTGACTTAGAATATGCTGACGATATAGTCCTGTTTGGCGAAGACGCTGATACGATGCAGAAGCTTTTAACAGCAATAAGCTCGAATGCAAGCACTTTCGGAATGCGTTTCTCCCCCTCTAAATGCAAACTATTGCTCCAGGACTGGTTTTCGTCAACCCCTGAACTAAAGATAGGGAGTGAAGTAGTTGAGCACGTCGACCACTTCACTTATCTTGGAAGTCTGATTAGCCCTAGTGGGTTAGTCTCTGACGAAATCTCAGTACGAATTCAAAAAGCTCGTTTGGCTTTTGCCAATTTACATCACCTATGGTGTAGACAAGATATTCGTCTCTCAACGAAAGGGAGTGTACTGCGCAACAGTTCGCTCTGTCTTACTGTATGGGTGTGAGACGTGGCCATGGAGGGTAGATGACACTCGACGGTTATTAGTTTTTGACCATCGATGTCTACGAAACATCGCTCGAGTTAGCTGGGATCACCGAGTAAGTAATAACGAGGTTAGACGACGGATGTTCGCAAATGTGGTAAATCAGTCGATGAGGTTGTGAATCTTCATCGACTGAGGTGGTTGGGACATGTGTTGTGTATGCTTAATTACCGTCTACCTCGACGCACAATGTTGGCCGATAGAGGAGCAGGGTGGAAGAGAGTTATAGGTGGCCAAACTAAAACATGGCATCAGTCCATGAAGTCACTGACTGACGGTTTAAGTCGTGTCGGTAGCTGCAGACTACCTGGATGTGGTCCTCGCTAATACCGTAACCAGTGGCTAGAAACATTGAGTGATATGGCCCAGAATCAGTCACAATGGCGCAGATGTATTCACTCATTATCCTTCCTTAAATCACGAGCTTTAAATTATTCCATAACTTTCTTTCTACGCTTCCTGAACCATATTCTATAAGCTCAAACTCCTTGTTACTATTATTATTTTATTTTATTGAAGTAACTTCTACTAATGGTGGTGGTGTTAATCTTGCGGTGCCATGGTGGTATGGCAACTTGAACCGATGCACACATGTGCCAGGTTCTATGTTGATTGTACATACATACACATACAACTCTTTCTGGATAGAATACTTATCGAACGACCTATATGACAAGCTCCACAAAAGCAAATGAATTGATAAGCGTACTTGGGAGTGGTCAGATGCGAGGTTTTACCCTTCAGGTTGTTGCTGAATAGGGGACGGCTAGAAAACAGTAATCTTAAGGTCACCACTGGGGACGTCCTTTTAAATGGATTAGAAATCCTTCTCTTTAGAATGTCTTCAGCTGTCACTGTTTAGATCAACATTTATATAAAATACAACATATACTCAATGATATTTACAAACGAAAAGACGGAATAACTATTGGATCGCCTATAGGTGCATTTCAAGCAGATTGTTTCGTGGTCAGTTTAGAGAACAATCAATCAAAAACAACTACCAAAGACTTCTATATAAAAAGGTACGTAGACGATATTTCCATCATTTGTGATAGTGAATATAAGTTGTGGTATTCTAAATATCTTCAATAACTGTCACCCTACAACTAAGTTTCCGCTTGAAGTGAAACTCGAAATAAATCTATTTACAGAAAACCATTTCCGAGTAGTCAGCTATCAAGCTTCCAAAGCTGCCACCCCAATAAAGATGCTTGCAAATGTCGAGTACTCGTCCTAAGACTCCATACTATATGGTCAGAGTGGAGCTTTCATTGAGCACACCAATTTATGAATCATATCAAATCTCGTTAAGTTATGAATGTCCCACTTGAGAAGTCTATGATACATCAATAGGCAATCATAAACATGGAGTATACAGGCTAAATTAATGACTTAACTTTCCATAGACCTAAGTACTTATAGCTGTTGAACATACGTTTAACTAGCTTAAAAGCAGGTTTTGGAGATACAGTTTAGCCTATTTTTGCGTCAATGGTTATCGACATTAGGTTGCTCAAGGATTCGCGTAATAGCCCTAACAGTGACTGGGCATGATCACTTAATGCTGATTGACTGTTGGTGGTAATTTAACAAATCCAAAAGTAAGAGCCTATTGGGAAGCATGCATTTTCTAGTAAAAAATCGGAGTATAGATTAATATTCCTTCCAATATTACCAACTAGCAAAATATATCAAATGTTCATTCTACGCACAACACATCTTGGCAAAATGGAACACTCATTAAGGTATAATTGTTTCTATTTGTCTTTGATGAAACTACCATATAATATTCTAGTTTTCTTGTTGTTCTGTTCCATTCAAAGTTATTCCCCGCTTGCGCATAAGACGTCGTTCCCGTTCATACTCCTTCATTCTAAGCACCAAATCATCTCTTTTGCAATCTGAATACTTATGCTTGAAATCGGAACAGAAAAATTCTGGGAATAGATGTTCCTTCCGGCATTTTTTAAAAGCAACCAAAATGTGAGCACAGTAATCGCGTTCATGAGATCTTAATCCTGAAGCTATCATTTCATCCTCAGTGAGCTGAAAGACAAATGCAATTTATGTCTTAACTCTAATAAATTATGAAAATAGAAATATATACATATGCTTGTTTTTGTATTAAAAAAACATGAAATAGTTTTGTTAGAAGTCAATGCGTGTCAGAAACTAATCATCAACTGCAAGCTACAGTTAATGGAACACTCCTATATTCTGTGACAATATGACACTAACTTAAGTCGCGACAAAGAAACAGTAAAAAAAGTCCTGGAGAGTACTTCCAGTTCCCTTTAAAAACAAGTGTAGTATAATCCGGCTTACCTTGAAACTGAATTGCCAAATCACATGTAGCCAGTTAAGGTTGATTATTTTTCGTGTTTATAAAAACAAATTACTGGATAATATCCAGAGGGGAGATTATCCTATTTTGAAGAGTCGTAAAATCAGTGACTGCTAGAGAACGGTAACACTGTGAAATTAAGCTGTAGTTAGTAAGATTATAAGAGGATTTTCCGATAGCTAGCATTGTCATGTTTAGCAAACATTGGTAATTTTACAGAAAACCTGACGACAATGTCATCAAAGTCACTCTCTATTGAGTAAAGATAATTCTAAAGACCTATAACTTGTGATAAGACTATCACATTTCAGTAGTTAGGTGAACAAATTATGAGTTCATTATGCATAATTTACTAAAACTCAGTGCATTGTTTGATGAACTGTTGCTTAATGTAACTATACTCAGTGATGCTCTAAGGGGAGCATTGTACATGCCTAGTAAATTAACAAAAGGAAACCATGTGGGGGCTTCAAGAGTTAGCTTTGCTTTACACTCGATGGTCAAATGAACTTGACTATATATACTGTCCTACACCTGGAGTCTAGCACGTTTTACTTTGGGGGAACTAACTAACAACTCATCCAAGCGTTAGTTTAGTTTTGAATTACAGATGCCTCGTTTCTAATCAACAGGGTACCACATAACTCTACTGGTAAACGTTTGCTTTAGTTAATACGCTGTGTACTAAACACCTAGGATATTTGACTTTTACAAGCACTGCCAACATTTAAAGAGACTTCAGGAGATACCACGGTTTACAACCGGGTACGTGAAATCATATAGTGTCAGGTCACATTTTCGAACGACAGCTGTGAACAAGTCTTAAAAATACCAAAGTAGCAGCTCGAAGATCCTGACAGTGGTCTTTAACCTTCTTGCATGATGAAAATGTGAGTGAAAACGATTTAGTCTCCTTATTATAAATTAATCAGGTTGTCGACTGCAAGGTCGCAATAAACTTAGAATTGAAATAAACCAGCCTTATTTCGGAAACGTAGGGTGACTGAAATCTGAGTGAATATGCATAAAAGTCTGAATCAGCCAAGTGCTTATTAGTTATAATGCTAATTCAGTAAGTCGCCAAACTTTCTATGAAGTACTATTACTAAAATTTTTACAAGTGTGCACGTACGTTCAAGAACTACGAAGATGCATTTAAGGTGATCGGTTGCTTTTACGAAAGGTGATCACTTATTTTCATAAAAAAACGTTTCGAGTACAGTACATCGTTCAAAACTTTGAAAAGATTCGCAGACATTAGAAGAATGGTCTACTACTTAGCGGAAAACTACTGAAAACTACAACAACGTAGAAAACATCTTTGGGACTTGTACATTAATACGAGTTGTGAAACGTGACACGACTCAAATAAGCTGTCAGTGACTTCATTGAATGATGCCATGTTTTAGTTTAGCTGCTTCTAACTCTTTCACATCCTGCTCCTATATCAGCCAACATTGCGCGACTAGGGAGACGGTGGTTGGGCATATTCAACACATGTCTCAACCACCTCAGTCGATGAAGATTTACAACCTCCGACTGATTTACCACATTTGCTTAATACCCGTCGTCTAACCTCACTATTACTTACTCGGTGATCCCAGCTAATGCGAGCGATGTCTCGAGGACATCGATGGTCAAAAACTAATGACCCTCGAGTATCGTCTACCCTTAATAGCCACGTCTCACACCTATACAGTAAGACAGAGCGAACTTTTGCGCAGTATACTTCCCTTCGTTGAGAAGCGAATATCATATCTACGCCATAGGTGTTATCGTTCCCCAGCAGTCACTGATTTTACGACTCTTCAAAATAGGATAATCCATCAATCTTCCCTCTGGATATTATCCAGTAATTTGTTTTTATAAACATGAAGAATAATCAACCTTAACTGGCTACGTGTGATTTGGCAATTCAGTTTCAAGATAAGCCGAATTATATTACACTTGTTTTTAAAGGGAATTACATAACTAAAACAGTGGTTTTCATTCATTGTATATATATATATATATATATATATATATATATATATATATAACATACTATGAAACTTCGACGTTTGCGACCTTCTGGGAAACCATCAAGTTGATCGAATATAGGGCCTTTAAAAATATCCGGCATCGAGTTTGGGTCCTTATAGGTTGCTAGAACATGACCCATTCCAAAATGCCAGGGACGCCGTCAACTTGGATGTACCGCAGTAATCTCAATTTTGACATACGAACGGTTTTTTATTTCAATTTTCCAACATATTAGGTCCAGATTTGTGGTTTCGAAAACAGAAGGTCTAGAGCCTGTGCTAGTTTTTGTCACAGAAACCTCTCGTAATTATCTGACTTTCCTTTAAATTAATCACCTGAGGATGTAGCAGTAAACATTCCCCAAAATAAGTAGTTGCATAGGCTCTCGACATTGATTCTGACCATGTTTGTTTTAGCTGGTACGACTAGTTGAAGGCGCTCGATCACGCATCACCACTAGATCACGACACATCACATCGTGGAAAACATCTCCGAATACCATTATCAATTCAGTGAGTACATTGCCACGCACTCGTATATGTTCGATTATTTTTGTTAGATATCAACATCATAGTACGAAACGTAGGAGCCTGGTTTACTCTGCCGTAGGATATTCCGCTACAGATACAAACTTAGCTAGAAGTTGTGCGTGTGACACAGAGTAACAAATGATGTGATAATGTGTCCTCAAATGTCATTCAGAATACACTCTAGTTTACAAGCCTGGTCATATTGATATAATAATCTTGGAATGATAAATGCATAAATTAAGATAAAATCTACAGTTATATGGTTTCCATGGTAGCAGCTTACACTGTTTCAACAACAGTGCATTATGGCGATTCCACAAATCATAAATCAATATTATAACAATAATAATATATTCTAAATTCTGTTACAGAATACGCACTAGTTCATAGGCTTGCGCAGGACGCTAAAGTCAGTGTACATCTTTCGCACAGAAAAATATGTCCAATAATCTCACTGGAATGTTCAATTCATAATTGTTAAAAACTTACAAAGGAAAAGGTGTTGGTCAAGTAAACAAACGTCAGACGTGATCGCATAATAACCACATAATTATTACTACCAAAAATATCGTTTATGTATATTCTTGTTCGTGACAAATAGTGTATGGATGTTGAAGTTTACATGGAGATGGAGTTGCAGATATATCCTATCACCAGCATTATCGAGTGGACTTTATTTTAAAGGTAGGTAGCCTGCCATGATGCAAAGAAGAGAAACAAACAATGTTATACGGGTAGGTTCCATACTTCCCTTTATACATGATCTCCTACAACTAGAAAAAAGACAAAAACAGTGACCGCAAAATAGTAGCACAAGTATCCCGGGGTTAATGAAATGAGTAGGCAGAGTCAGTGTTCACACGGGATTGCAAAAGATGATTTACCACATAAGCTAACAATAGGATTAAGAGGTAAGAATATTAGCATAAAAATGAGTTCGTTGGGCGAATCGAACGATGCTCATTCATTCGGAGTCCCTGTTGCTTTTTTAGTGAAGTAATAAATATTAATTGGGAATTTTGAACCGATTGCAGTCTGAGTTTATTTATGATGCATGCATTGCTGAGATCAAAAGTTCAGCATTCTGGTGTTGGTCGGGTACATACTTTACAAAGCAGAATACAGTAATTATTATTATGAAAGTTACGTAGCATGTAACCAAAAAGTCAGTGTAACCTCGATATTTACAGCGTAACCTGCTTTATGAATGACAAATTAGAAGCATACTTGAGCGCTAAGTTAACCAATAATTAAGACCTTAATAACTTATTACTGTTTATAGAAGGATCAAAATTGAGACACCCATTTCCAGAACACATTCGACCACACTTAAAGGCACCAAATTATAATTTGTATTCCCAGAAGCATACAGTAACCCTGTTGAGTTTAGCAACGACACCACTAAATATATGGTAAGTTCATGAGGAAGAAAGGAATACATAATTTAAAGAGTATCAGCTTATAGATAAGGTCTACGGAGAATGAAGCATTTGCAGACATCATTTGTATAAGCTATAAAGAGCAGTGGGCATAAAAACACTACCTCGTACGACACCACCTGTAGCCGGCTTGGCATTGGATAGAGAAGTGTTTATCTTAGCAATTTTATATCGATGACTGAAAAATAAATTTAGACAAGTAACCAGTGAGCCTCTAATCCCATAAGATGAGTGTTTCCCTATAAGAAGCCTGCAGTTAAACATAATGATAGCTTTAAATGTGTCTAAGCGCAACACTAATACCAAGTGCTTAAGACTGAATTAAGTAAAGATTAAGTTAAAAAGTACAGTGACAAGTCACACGAGAGCCGATTTTGAGGAAACCATATTGGGGACTAGTAATAAATTTTTATGATAATCAGACACTTCGTCTCATGCTACGTTTTACACTATTCTAGAGAAAACTAAGGTGATACTTATAGGCCTACAGTTATACAAGTTGGCCCTATCATCTGATTTTAACCAAGGACTTATGTGTGACATTTTCCATTTATTAGGATAAGTGCCTTTTTCTAAGGTGAGGTTAAAAGGTTTCATTAGGTACAACGGAATATCAGGTCTACCAAATTTGAAGTAAAGTGATATCATGCCATCTATTCCATAGCTTACGGCTTTACAAATGTGGTCACAATTAAAGGAAACGAATTCCATATTGTTAGTAGACATGTACATGGCGTCAACTTTAATGTCGTCCACAGATTTACATCTGTTATCAAACACATGACTGAACAGATCGGTGATAATATTATGATCGTTAACAATTAGACCAGCATGTGTGATTTATGGAACGCCATAATTTCGAAAGGGCTTAAAGTAATTGCTAAATATCTGTACCAGGTTTTATACCTTGAAGTTATTCCGGATTGCTGATGATCCTCTTTTGGTAGCGTTTAACCTGTGAAATATTTAGTTTGGGCAAAGATCGTAGTAATTTTTTTAAACGCTAAAAGTCAGTTAACTTAAAAAAGCAATTTTGTAAGCACCTTAACTTCTCACCGTAATTAGAAGCATGTGAAAATCATATGACTTAATTACATTACTTAGTTTCATAGGTACAACGGAATTCAAATTAGTCACTAATTTCGTAAAGACTGTTTAGTTTGTCTGTATGTCTATTAGACAAAGAAAGTTGCTTTAGTTAGAGCATTTTAGAAGGGTGAGAAACCCTCCAGTTCACATTTTCATAATTTCGATATGTGACTATTAGAATGGTCGAAATTAAAAGGGTGAGCACACAAAACTATTTTTCGGTCATCGCTTGTGAACCACTTGCCAATTTTAATTGACAAAGTGTGGTACCATTGTAGAAAATAAAGAGTCAAGAATGATATTACTTTCCGTTGAAGTGTGAACGCACTGTACCCAACAAGACATGACTAATGTTGTAAAAAACGTCTTTTTATAACATAATTGGTCACTGTCAAAGTTGTAATCTACCTCAGGAGAGCCAAAGTCACCTGCAGCCACTTTCACATTATAACTCAGGACAGAGGTATTGACAAAGGCAATAACAGTGAAGTTGATTATAACGATCGGAGTGTCAGGGATACTGTACACGCAACCCAAATGTATGATATAGCTCCATGTGCTAACAGATAACCAGACCGACCCTGGCACTTTGCCGAGGATTTTGTTATCAATATCATTGGTCAAAAAGTAGGCACAAGCATATATTAAACAACTACCACGGGTGTATACCCTTGATTAAATGAATATAATGTGATTTTAAATGCCTAATTCAGAGTTGGTTGCTGTAGAAGAGTGCTATGTTTCCGTAACAAATATGGAGGAAGGTTTAACTAATTGAGCTATAGTTCTCGGGGTCGACGCTTTATTAAGAAGTAGGTGTGGGTTAGATACTGGATAGTTCGTAAATGATAAATGAGTTGGAAAGAAGCAGACAAGAATTTTGACTAAGTAATGCGTACTTTATGTGACTAGATAAATGCTCATCAAGTTATTTCACTTTATCGCCGTTGTCTAGCATTTTCTCACATTTTTTAAAGTGCTTTCATTTATGCATATCTTACTACTTACGGATTTCTTACTCTTTTTATCACTGGGAAAAATCATTTTCGTAAGACAATGTTCAATCCCAGTATATAGTATTCTTTGTCTCGTTAAAAACACTGAAGCTTTTATGGGATGTCTGGGTAAAATCAATTTGATTGTAGCAAGCAATTCACTTTAACTCGTAACGGATGTCAGTTTATTGCTCTATATCTGTAACGAACCTTATTTCTGTTCGTTTGCTCTATTATAGTGGTTATTATATTCTTGTTCGCAATTAGGTTCCCATATATGTTTTTATTGGCATACAATACTTACGAGTGATGTCCGCGGCTTTGTTTTACTGGATCTCAAAGTCTTATTGCTGACCATATTGAGTTGATGTTTTTGGCTGTCTAATCCTAAGTGGTTTGACCCAGTTGGTTAGTTGCAGAAAAAATCTGGTTCCTTTATAAGCTAGGAACACCTCCTCTTGAACAAGTTAATTGTAAAATTGCTTGAATCTGTTTGGCTGTATAGGGAAAACGAGTTGTTGAGTACCACGTTTGCACACATAATTTGTGTTGTTGGTTATTTTTTGTGTACTTGTGCTTCACACCTGTCGACCCTATAGAAAAACGACGTTGATGTTCGGATGTTAATGGGGTTTTTGGCTGTTACAAATAGCCACGTATGTTTTTCACAGATATCCATTTGTCGTCAAGTGGCGAATTTAGGTGACTGTGTTTGTGTACGTAGTAAGAAACGGGGTGTCAACACTGAAGACTTAGTCCATACCTTGTGTTCAAACGGACCTTTTTATAACCAAAAATGGCAATGGTCCTCTTCTCAATTTTCTGCACCCAAGTGACTCATAGAATTTAGTGGCATACTGAAGTCACGTTTCAGATGTAAGTTGAAACAGTTGTCGCCAAGTACAGCTCCTAAAAACACGTATATGCGAGGCAGTATTGGTGCTTAGTCCAGGTGGAACTTTTAGGTCCCCTGAATGTACGTGTCATGTCTACTGTATTGTTGTTAAAAAACTGATATAATCTGCCATTTAGAGTAGATCAAAAACAGCCTCTTTGTACAAGACAGTAAATTTCTTTTAGTGCGTCCACCAAAGCAGATAACATAGCATTCAACCTATGTATAAATTTTATAAGCGGTGCTTTACAATCGTAAACGTAACGTTAAGTTAAAGTGGAACTAATTATTGTGCTCATTTGTCTCAAATTATTAAAGTAGGCCAATACAGAGCTTCTCCTGTAACCTAATTTAGGTCAGATTAGTATTGTGAATTATATTTTGACATGGTTATTAAACTCAGTTAATTAATAGAAATATGTATTTGATCATAAAATTTATGATAATGTATAATGTTCTCCAAAAGTTTTTACTCATCAACGTGACAAAAAAAGTATAAATGACTAAAATTGATTGAAATCTACTGCTTACAAACGCAGGTTAATTCAAAATACCACGTGTGTGTAGGGACAGTGATATTCCCTACGATTGATAGGTAAATGGACTGCTGGAAATAATGTTTTGAAGCTGGAAAATTATCCGTTCCTTATTGTTTTCAAGCGTACACCATTGCTTTGGAATTAAGATTTTTCAGCCTCCTTAGGTAGACTTTCCATTTTCACCGACCGAGTATGTGCCCAAAATTTGCATTTATCCCCCCCTGCTTTAGTAAACACGCCCACCCACAGAGAGAAGGCAGCAGATGTTGTAGGATATTAATTTATATTGCTACCTAAACAAATATTACCGCCAGTTATTCACTTAAAATTTACCTCAGAAATTGGAATAATCAGCTTACTATCAAGAAATAAAAGAGGATGATATTGCATCCTTTTGGGATAGATTACATATTGCCTCTCCAGAAGGAGAAGTCTAACACCATAGAATTATCATTAACAAAGTATCAGAAGTCAATTCAAACAATGCAATCAAAAAGATGAACGGGCCAATATGGCAGCCGCCAAAGCTAAAATGTCCAGTGAAACAAAGTATATGAAGTCCAAAAAATAATGGAAAATCAGTACAAATGAGGGGAAAACAAATATTACATGAAAATATAGCAACTACCTCATTTGGAGTCAGAAGTTTACTAGAATGTACAGCTAAACGGATTAAGGAAAATAAAGGTACCTTCAAACGCAAAACAACGGATTACAATAGGAAAATATTACGTGGAGGGATACTCAAACGGAACTATCAGAAAGGATTTTACAGATATGACCGGACGCAGGGTCACATGAGGGAATTCTGTAAAGTGTCTAAAACCTTTTCCACCCCTGCCCTACTGTATTAGTTTTATTGAGCTGATATTTAATTTGAATCACCAGCACATGGCCAGTGAACTTCGTTTGACAAACATCCGCTAATAATACTGGTAATTTACTATTTGACCACTTGACCAGTGCCTTCACTATTATTGCTATAACCAAACGTGCAAAGCAAAACAAAATAACAACTTAATTCAGGTTATTCCGTACCCCTTTCAATCCTCGCGTACGTAGTTTATAATAGTCTGCTACGGATATTATGAAAACTGTCTACTAGTAGTAGTTTTAACGGTTCTTCAAAGTCATTTCAAGTGGCTGGGTTTTGTTCTTTTAAGATTTTCCTGAATATAACATTAATATCAAATAATATGTATTTTTGTCACTTGACTGGCCAGATGAGGTAAAAGGCTTAAACATAACTCTGCAATAAACAAAACTGTATATTTACCTTTTCTGCTAAGTTTTATCAAAGTTTCATAAACTACAAGCGAAACTCTAGAGAACGATAACGGCCTCTCATATTTGAAAATTGAAGCAACAACAAAATCATTATCCCAACTTTCATAAGTCAGGGCTTTTGGTAAAAGTAACTTCGAAAACTTGAAATAAAAATCTAGATAAACGGACTAGGTTTTACAATAGTTAAAACGCCAATTGGTACGTGTGCGTAAACGTACCTAGGTACTAACCTCGTTAAACATCCCGTTAACAGACTAAACGCAGGTTCCCGAACAACAAAACACTGGAGTCAGCTATGAAGGCGTCAGAAATAACAGGACTGGAATTGGCAATATTTATCAGCCTCCTAGGAGCTGACACATATAGCAAAAATCTTTATTTTGGCGTTTCCTATGCAGTGCACTCATTGTAGAACAAAACCGATTCTCCATTGATTGTTTATGCAGTAGTGCAAGGGGTTTGCTTTTAAAAATGTTGGAAATCAAAGGATTGTTACACTGTAAACTACCTAACAGTGGTTTTTCGTAAAACAGGAGGTGTTCATGTGATCACTGATATTGAAGTTCACGTTGGTGAATTTTGGCTATTTGGTAATTGCAAGTGCGACTCATTAGGCGAGTGGCGAGGCACACTACATATCCTTCTTCCTTAGTGTCCATAGAACTATCACTCCGGGATTAACTGTTGTTAGGTATTGTAATGTACTGTGAAGAGTAGTCGTGGCTTTTATCTATTTGGTACTCAACACAGTCAGTCTGAAGCCCCAGTTTTCTTAAATAAGTCGTTTTACTAAGCACTCATCGCAGGTTTTCATCTAAATATTACCCTTATACTGCTGATGAGTAACTTTAATATATCCATCACTTCTAAAATTACAATTCCAAATTAATAACTAGTTACAGTAACATCTTAATGATTATAAACTTTGTACTAATGTAGCTCAAAGGGCTCGCTAGAGACTCAACGGAAATACCTGTAGATTTGATTGTATTTTCACTAGTCCTAAAAATCATGTCTCAAATCTGAAAAAGCTTAGCCCAACGGGTTATATAGAAGCCATGCTCTCAAGTTATCAGAACTCTTAGTATGTAAGGACTGGCTTAATATGGACCATAATTGAATCAGAGCAGACCTGGAAAGTATACTTTAACCGAGCAAGTGTGACCCCGTTGATGTGGACGAAACATGGAATCGTAGTAAAGACACTGTATCATTAGGTTACACAGCCTACAACTAAGAAGAGAATGACTAGGAGTGAAATTTAAAGTTCCTGCCGTACTTATGTTTTGTGAGTATTATACTTCCTATCCATTGAAATTGGAAAAGCGGCACCCTGAGAGTTACTGTTGTGGGTTTAAAAGTGTAAAGGGTTGGTACGCAATTTTGGCAGTCCGCATTTTAGCATCAATGAAAGTAGGCTAAATAGAAACAAAAAGACCGAGGTTTATCTACACTTTCCTTAATACGACGGTCTGTTTAAAATCTTCTGCTTCCACTTTTTATTATTTATTTATTTATTTATTTATTACAGAAATCATGCCAGTTTACAGGCATGGTCATTATGATACAGAAAGTTTAACTCTTTTACAATAGAACACAAAGTTTTTGCGAAATGAATGCTTGACTAATAATACCATTTACAAGACAAGCTGGAAGATACATTTCATTCTTGAGTTTTCAGGAATGTATTAGTAGAGAACACTTATTAATATATGTAATCAATTCAAAAAAGTAGTGTCAAAGACGCGACACAAGGAAGATTTAGATACCACACAGTTGTTTGAAATAGTCTATTGTGGCGTCAAGTACGAACATGTCCTTTGTAACAGTGTTGAAATTACTATGTACGATGTTATTAACGTGAATTTGTTCTCTTTCTATTGCAGGGCGATCAAGGATAAATGTGTTGGAAGAAGAAGAGCGAGCCCTGTGCAAAATGAACCTGCATGATGACGTATGAGACTATCTTGTAAATAACCCCTCCTTTTGTACTAGAACCGCGTAATTTAATTTTTGAATAATAAAGACCTGTGGCTGTTACTCCGTGTTCTCACTTGTGTGAAGTTCCTGATTAACGTTGTGTGCTGTGGTTTTTAGATCTCTGCCTGTCAATAGCTGCTAATAACACGTGTTACAACTGGTGATGGAGGTGTTTACCGAAAAACGTGACGAGAACTTAAACGAACCCCCGGTGATTCCAGTCAAGGCGGCACCTGCTTCGACTCCTCGTCAACCGCCACTGCTCGAGACTTCGTCAGATTATTCTGTTTGGAAATTTCGGGTCAAAGCATACCTACGTAAAGTCCCGACGTCTGACCATTTTGATTATCTTTTATCTTATTTGGATGACGAATCCGTCAAAAGAGCAGCAGCCAACGGCTTTGCGGCGAGTAACTCACCTGCTGAAAACTGGAAAATCTTAGATAACTGTTTCTCCTTACCTACGGACACCCAGCAGCTGACCATTCAATTCTTATCACGTCACCAGGATCACAGCGAAAATCCGATCGATTATCTTCACTCCTTGCAGCAATTAGCTGTCCGGGCGTTTCCTCATCTAGATGTCGTGGGGCGAGAAGAGTTAGTACGCTCTCGTTTTGTCGAGGGGCTGATGCCTGGTCCACTAAGGGAACATCTTCTTCGAATGCCACCAGTTGACACAGTCGATTTGAAAAGAACAACACTTCGCTTCCTGACTGCAGAAAGACTTTCTGGTTCAGCAGAGGCACATCGACCAATTGTGATGACTGTGGAGCCAGCTACAGAAGCTAAACGTTTCGATAATATTCGGGGAGCAGCAGCTATTATACACCGCCCCAGCCCGGACGCCACTCGCAAACAGTCAACCTCGATGTCGAATAGACGGCCGTCGTGGAATAACCATCAAGGCCGTCAGACGGATTGCCCCTACTGCAGACGATTTGGCCGAAATGCTAGGAGATGTGGCCATAACCGACCCCACAACTCAGGTAAGCCGCCTCTTTGTCAGTTATCCTCTTGTTATGATGATCTTGTGTACCCGATTACTATTAGAGGTACGGTGCAGGGCGTCGAGATTGAAATACTACTAGATACAGGGGCTTCAGTGTCTCTTCTCAAGGGAGAGTTCTTAAAGAAACTAAACCATAATACCCAGCCGACACGATGTTCCTCTACATTAATTATGGCAAGTGGTGATCCTTTGAAAGTGTACTCCAAGACTTGGTTAGACTTGACGATAGGAGAAAATTCGTTTCGACATGAATTTGCAGTTTGCCCTGCATTGACTTGGGACATGATCCTTGGTGTTGATTTCATGCTAAAATACCAAGTTTCAATATTCATGGATAGATCAGAAGCAAAAATTGGGGAGGCTATAGTACATCTGCACCACTATGAGATGCCGAGTAGACCTGTAGCTCATGTAGGAATTTCGGAACTTGTACGTCAGGTACAGAGCAACCAAGTGATAACAGAAAATGATCGCCACGCAACGATTGCTGTACTCCAGCAGTTTAGTTCTGTATTTGAGGAAGGTATTTCCGGAAACCGAACGACTACAGTGCAGCATTCTATTTTTACAGGGGACCATATGCCCCTTCGGCAACCACCTCGCAGGGTGCCAGTACACTACCGACCACAACTAGATACGATGATAAAAGATATGCTAGACAAAAAGATTATAGTTCCTTCATCATCTCCCTGGGCGTCACCTATTGTTTTGGTGAAAAAGAAAGATTCATCTCTAAGACTGCGTAGATTACCGACGCCTTAATGCTATAACTAAACGCGACTCTTTTCCACTTCCGCGGATCGATACTACATTAGACTCCCTAAAAGGCGCTGGTTGGTTTTCCACTCTGGACCTAGCATCCGGGTATTGGCAAGTGGAGGTTCGACCTCAAGACAGAAAGAAAACAGCATTTATAGTACCGAATGGCTTATATGAATTTCAGGTAATGCCTTTTGGGTTAACGAATGCTCCGGCTACTTTTCAAAGACTAATGCAAACGGTTTTACAAGACATAGTACCCCGCAAATGTCTGATTTATCTTGATGATATTATTGTATATGGCAGCACGCCAGAACAACACAATGCGAATCTGAAGGCGGTCCTCCATCGCCTTAAGCAACACAACTTGAAAGTAAAACCGTCCAAATGTAGACTGTTGCAGAAAGAAGTAACTTTCTTGGGTCATCGTATCACTGCAGATGGAGTAGGAACAGATAAAGAAAAGACACATGCCATTGTGAATTGGCCGCAGCCCAAATCACCCGAAGATGTTCGTAGTTTCCTGGGGCTAGCTTCATATTACAGACGCCTTGTTCGTGATTTTGCGTCATTGGCAGCACCGTTACATCGATTAACACACAAAGGTCGAAAATTTTTACGGTCCAGCGAGTGTCAACAGGCATTCGATGCTTTGAAAACACGGTTAACCTCTCCGCCTATATTAGCCTTCCCAGATACCTCTGCAAACGGAGGCGAATTTATACTTGATACAGATGCTAGTTCCACGGCTATTGGAGCGGTTTTATCACAAGTAACTCGTGATGGACAGGAAAGAGTCATTGCGTACGCTAGTCGACGATTAGATAAGATCGAAGCGCGATATTCCACAACACGCCGGGAGATGTTAGCATTGGTAAAATTCTTACAGCATTTTCGTCATTATTTACTGGGTCGACCCTTTCGTGTACGCACGGACCACCGTGCTCTCCAGTGGCTTCGTTCTTTCCGCGAACCTGAAGGACAAGTAGCCCGCTGGCAGGAACGCTTACAAGAGTTTGATTTCACATGTGAGTATCGACCGGGAAACCGACATGCAAACGCAGACGCTCTGTCTCGTATACCTTCGCCCACAGATACCGTTAATGCAATTCTTAGTACAGCTCCGGAGATTGATTGGTCTTCTCTGCAAGCGGCGGATCCGGACCTGCAGATTATTTACCAAAGGCAGTTACATGGAAATAATGAGCCATCCATGAAGGAGTTAAAAGATCAGTCCTTAACAACTCGTCGTATTTGTACCAAATGGAGCAACCTAAAACTATATGGTGACACGTTATTCCTAATAAACGAGTCAAAACAACCAATGTTAATAGTACCGCGAGTGAAAGTCCAGAATATTGTGGAGCAAGTGCATCGCGAACTTGGTCATGCAGGAGAACGTAGGACAGAATACGCTGTTCGTCAGCGGTTTTGGTGGCCATCTATACATGAAGATGTAATGGAATTTTGCAAAAATTGTAACACGTGTTGCCGTGTAAAATCGCCTAAGCAGATACCTCGTGCACCGTTGATTCCGATGGTGACAACAGGACCACACCAGCGAGTCGGCATTGATGTCATGGGACCACTGACAACGACAAAAAAAGGAAATCGCTATATACTAGTTATGGTGGATTATTTCACTAAATGGTGTGAAGCAGTACCCATTCCACAGCAAGATGCCCTTACGGTTGCTCGAGCTTTCATCGATCATTGGGTTTCCCGTTACGGTGCCCCATTCTCCCTCCACTCCGACCAAGGTCCAACCTTCGAAAGTCATCTCATCGCTGAAATATGCCAGCTATTAGGAATCAGGAAGTCACGCACTACTGCTTATCACCCAGAAGGTAACGGCCTCGTAGAAAGAACAAACAGGACTATCAAAACCATCTTGCAATCGTTCGTCAACAGATCGTCGCCTGAGTTGTGGGATGATGTGCTACCTCAGTGCCTTTTAGCTTACCGTACATCGGTACATGGGTCCACTGGATTCTCACCTGCTATTTTACTGTTCGGACACGAGTTACGCCTACCGGTGGAAATACAGTCGCCCTTGCTACCCTATGAAGAACAAGAACATGTACCGTACATACGTACTCTCCGTAATCGCCTGGCGGATGCATATCGCATGGTCAACATCAACTTGCACAAGGCTAGCCGACATCAGAAGGACGTGTACGATCGTCAGGCGCAAGGACCGGTGTATACAGTTGGGGATCGTGTCTGGCTACTCCGCCCCATGACATCGCTAGGGAGTTGCAGTAAATTTCATCAAATCTGGCAAGGCCCCTTCGAAATTGTTCTCATCCGATCCCCCACTACGTTTGTTCTACGCAATTTACAACGACCTCAGGATGACGTGATAACGGTGCACTACAACCAATTCAAACCAGATCGGATGACACGTGCTGCCGATGCTGAGTTCGCCGATCCACCACCTGCCACTAGCTTTTGTGAAATACCATCGGAAGGAGGGACAGCATATCCATGCCCGAGAACAGGCACTGAGGACAGTGCCTCATTAGGAGAGGGGGCGGTGTAACAGTGTTGAAATTACTATGTACGATGTTATTAACGTGAATTTGTTCTCTTTCTATTGCAGGGCGATCAAGGATAAATGTGTTGGAAGAAGAAGGGCGAGCCCTGTGCAAAATGAACTTGCATGATGACGTATGAGACTATCTTGTAAATAACCCCTCCTTTTGTACTAGAACCGCGTAATTTAATTTTTGAATAATAAAGACCTGTGGCTGTTACTCCGTGTTCTCACTTGTGTGAAGTTCCTGATTAACGTTGTGTGCTGTGGTTTTTAGATCTCTGCCTGTCAATAGCTGCTAATAACACGTGTTACACCTTGTGTGGGACGGCACCTTGTAGGTGGACGATGGAGATTGGAGGTAACACATTAAAGCATCATGAGTAGATCACAAAGATGCAATTTCCTTTCCAGCGTGGACTTTGGGTTATATTTTCAGCGTGCCACGATAGTTGGGAACTGAAAAGATAAAGAAAAGGAACAAGCGAAAACGCGAGAGGGCACAGAATCAGTTAAGCACATCTGATTATAGTGAAACCTAAAGTGTACATATTGGATTAACTAAATCTCATTTGTTATTCGACTTTTTTATTCTGGGAAACGTCAACTGATACTAGAGATAACTATGGTAAATTTCAGATCTACTTTATCCTATAAGATAAAGTATGGGGAATAAAGACATACTACATCACCTCTAAGAAGTGCATAGACATTACGAGTTTCCAAAGCACTCTCTTCTAGGTAGAAACGTTCTATTGCCTGTAGGTGAATAATTAAAAAGCTTTTAAAGTCTACAAGTGCCTTTTATTGTTTAGTCGAGTTATAAGTAGAATTAAATGCCAGGAGGTCCATTGATAAATGTACCATAGTCTATATAAGTTGTGTTAAGTAAGTTACAGATGCCGGCATTGTCCAAGTGTAGGTTTATTGCCAATCTAAACTGTGACAATGAGTTAGATTGTCGTATGCTTTCTGATAACCGGTTCCAAAGGTTAGCATAACGTGCAACAAAGAAGGAGGATTTTAGCTTACTAGTGGCTCTCTGCACTGTTACCAGAGAGTTTTGGTTCCGCAAGTCATACTTATGTTTTCCAGCAAATGTCAAGGCAGTACAATCTGTTATAATTTCTTTATGAAGAATTTTATAGAGTATAGTAAGATTAAGTTCAATCCTTCTGACCCATAAAGGGTCTAACTTCCAAGCACAGCATCTAGCATCATAGGGTCGGCCAGGGGTTAATAGTCTAGTAAGATGCCGTTGAACTTTCTCTATTTTTTGCCGATCTAGTGAACGCATGCAACTATATATAATTGGGCAGTACTCAAGTAGAGGTCTAACACAAGTTTCATAAAGAATAACTTTAGATTCGCTAAGACGATAGTTACGATGAATAAAACCAATAAGTCTACGAGCTTTAGAGACCTGTGATGACGCATGCTCGGTAAAGGATAGACTTTTTGAGTATCTTACTCCTAAATCACAGACGCCATTTAGATGACGAAATTCATGTTCGTTAAGGTGTAGGTTAATCTCAGGGTTAGATTCTCCGAAACATAGGTACCCTGACTTTTGTGTGTTAAGGGGAAGAAACCACTTATCACACCATTTGCTTAGTTTATTGAGATCTCTCTGTATTATGTCGTTAATATTTCGACCTTCATCTGGGTTGAATGTATAGACAACTTTGAGGTCGTCCGCAAACATAAAGGTCTTACCCTCTTGAAAACAGTGGCATATGTCAATAACATACATAATAAATAACAATGGTCCACTGACTGAACCCTGGAAGACACCACTGGTGATATTTTGAGGACGTGAGAGATATCGTCCTAGTTTCACTAATTGAATGCGATCTTTCAAAAACGAAGCTAACCAATCATGCAATTTGCCCGTTATCCCGAAAGCTTGTAATTTATATAAGAGAGATGAGTGATGTACTTTGTCAAACGCTTTAGTGAAGTCAAAGTATAGGGTAACAATTAATTTTCCATCATCTCTATTGTTTATTATATAGTCGAAGTATTCTAGGTGGCAAGTTATGCAGGATTTCTTAGACACGAAGCAGTGCTGGGAAGATTTAATTAGCTTGTGCTTAACGATGTGAGTGTAAATCTCCTCTTGTATAACTTTCTCCATGACTCTAGATAAAACGGAAGAGTGATTAATTGGACGTTAATTTTCAATGCTAAGTCTGGTGCCATTTTTGAACTGAGGGATTATATACGTGGTTTTCCAGGGACTAGGAAAAATTCCATCTTTCAAGGAGAGATTAAATATTTTTGTGAGCAGTATTGGGAAGGCTGAGCTACCATATTTAATCAAATTAACCGGTATTCCATCCTCCCCGCTATTAAATGAAGGTTTTAGTGATGTTATAGCATTTCTAACATTAGTAACTGTAAACTTCAAGCCAGTTAATTTATGCTGGTTAAAGTTGCTGATCATCCCTATAAGTAGACTGTTTTTAGTAAAAGAGTGTGCAAATGATTCACTAAACGCTTCGCAGATCTCCATAGGGTTACTAGTTATTTTATTTTTGATTTTGAGAGTAGTAGGAAGACTGGACTGGGCATAAAGTTTCTTTCTGAGGGTGGCTGCTAAATAGGCTATTTTGTCAGGTAATTTCAGAAGCATTTTTTCGGCTTCTAGTTCTCTCGTTTTTCTGTAGTTTGCTATATTTGTGAATACTGAATGGATACTGGAAATTACGGAAAAGTCATGCTGAACGAATAATCTCTTTCGTAACTTCCGTAGTTTGTTTTTAAATTTAACAGGGATGTATTCACTATTTGGGATGTGCGGTTTAATCACTTTAAAAGGTGCAACACTGTCAAGACATAAATTTATATTATGGTAAAAAGCATCTAGTGAGTTATTAACTTCGTTATTAACTCCCAATTAAGATCATGTAGTAATTTCTCGGTATTAGACCAGTTAATTTGAGCATAGTTTCTACGAGAATCAAGAGGATCGTTTGTTTTACTCTTAGTACATGAACATTCACTGACAATTAACTGGCAAATGACAACTTTGTGGTCGCTGCCAGGAAATTCAAGACTAGTACTGACTGAGTAGTTTGGGGCATTTTTTAAGAAGATTAAGTCTAATAAGTTGGACTTTCGTGTAGCTTTACGTACTACTTGAGTCTATGCATTACTTTCAAGTATTCCAAAGAATTTATCAAAGTGTGTAGGTCCATGCAAGGGGTTCCAAGTAACAGAAGGCATATTGAAATCTCCTCCTATCAACTTGGTCATAGGAAGCAATGATAATGATGCGAATAAATGACCTAATTGTTGGGTAAAAGTATGGGTAGCATTAGGTGGTCTATAAATACAACCTATCAGGAATTGATAATGGGAACAGTTGTCAATACTGACAAATACAGCGTCATCTAAAAGTTCACTACCTTTTGGGGAGATAAGAGATGATGAAAAATCGGATCGAACATATATTATACATCCTCCGCCTTTTCCTGAATTCCTATCTTTGCGGTATATGACATAATTATCAACTTGAAGTGTAAGGTCTGAGATATCGGGAGTACACCAAGTTTCAGTTATTAGGACACAGCATGGGTTAACTGAGTATATTAGGGATTTCAGATGAGTGATTTTATTGAAGAGGGAACGGGAGTTAAATAGAATAGTGGAGAACTGTATGGGACTAATCAAATTAGATAGGTCACGGGTTACCTGAGTTAGTGGAGAATCCTTATGAACTCTGTTTGGAGTGGAAGAAGAAAATGGAGTATAGGGGAGTGATAGCAGCGAGACATTAGCCACTAGGGGGTTGGGAGGGGGTACTTTGTCACTTGGCAGAGTACTATCTATATGACGATGTGGAATAAGTGAGGACTGAACAGGGGAGGAAGTGAGGCGAGTATGGCGGGATAGTGAGAAGGTAGACTTAAGGGATTCATTGTTTGTAAAAGGTGCGAAGTTACGATTCGAGGTTCTATTTGAGTCTATTGGGGAAGAGAATACTGTGGATAGCGGTTCATATGAAAAAATTCTGGTGGATTGTATGTGGGTAGCAAGCAATTATACGTTGGAACATTATTATTGTATGCCATAGAGGCATAACGAAGCAACCCGTGGTCATGATACACTGAAGTTTGAGGGGGATTTATTAGTGATTTGTACGATCTCGATGTGACCGTTGGGCCGCCAAAGGAAAGTGCTGGACTATTAGTGTAGGTGTAATAAGCCTGTTGAGCAAGGTTTGTAGGTATCTTGTAGGCGGATCCCATCGGGTTCTTATGTCGGTTTCTGTTGTTTAGTGGTATGAAATTCGAGTACATTTGGTCGGGATTTAGGGAATATGCTCTAGGGAATTGTCTCGGTTGTAGATTTTCATATCTATGTGGCCACTTATATTGGTGGTGCGGATATTTTCCATGGTTGTGGTGAGCCATGCTACTGTTCATTTGGAACTGAGATGGAATAAGTGGTAATGGGTGGCTTCTTTGTGTAGTAGTGTCTTGGGCCAATAGTATTTGGTACTCTGGCACTGTAGAGTGTGTCACTCCGATTTTTTCTGAGTATTTATTTGGTTTAGCGTAAGGATGGGAGGAGAGAAATCGTTTACTACCACACTGAGTATTAGTTTTTATTTTAGATGGCAGAGGCTTAGTTTGCCTAATATTTTGGGGTTTGTCGTTAATTTTATTATCTAACCTATTAAGGTTCCGAGTATTTTGGGTCTTTTTAGTGCTGTTGGTTTGAGGTTTGTTGCCTGATTCTAAGAGAGAGAATCTATTCCCAGTGCGTAGGTACTCATTACTATCGTTATGCCAATGTTTGAGTTCCTTTATTGTCTTTGCAGTGCAGCGATGCTTTGCAGTGTATAACGTTTCCTCGCACAGCACTTTAGCATGAGGATCGATCGTATTCTTCATGGGAGTAATGTC